>NC_069421.1:40496045-40527135 GCF_026875155.1 Cherax quadricarinatus
TGTGTGTGTGTGTATGTGTGTGTGTGTGTGTGTGTGTCATATGGGATGCTATTATTAGGAATTTGAATTTCCTGAGGTAATAACACCAACCTTAACAGTGCTCCCGTCCATCTGCTTTCATCGAGATCTCCAGTTACCTTGAGAACTGCCATTTCAATTTACAGAACACCAAACATTACAAGAGTTGAAGACCAGTTCCATTGAATTTGCTTATCCAGTGAGTAGAATGGCTGGTCACATGTTAAGATTGGCACCTGTCCTGAATTAAAAAGAATAAAGAATAAAGATTTTATTGCTTTGCAAAAGTTACAGTGTGTAATTACAATTTTGACTTGTTAAGTACAAAGAAAGCCACTCTCATACTGAGCCATTTAGGGCAGACTAATTTATTTATTTATTTATTTATTAATTTTTTTTATTTATTTATTTGAGCATGATACAGTGAAGTACAAAGTTATTACAGTGCAACATGCCAAAGCCCCTTGTATGCAGAGCATTATGAACAGGCTTAAAATTAACTTTAGATTAACTAAGCAATGATATATTCTGTGGTAAAAACATTATTGTAAACAGATAACAATTTAGCACAAATGAGTATTACAAAGACAGGTCATATGGTCATTTACTGTGTTGCTGAACATTCACTAGAATGGAGTATTCTGTTAGGTAATGTAATTAGAAAATAAAGTATGATTGGGTCACAGGTTAGACATTTATAAGATACAATAATGAGAAACATTTACGAGATACAGTTTATGAGATACAATTATTCAGTATTTATTTAGTTGTGGGTGAGTAAGTGATTTTTGAGAAGTGACTTGAATTTATAAACAGTGTTTCTTTTATATTCACAGGTAATGAATTCCAGATTTTAGGGCCTTTTATGTGCATTGAGTTTTTGCATAGCGTGAGATGGACACGAGGAACATCAGAGAGTGATCTGTGCCTTGTGTTATGGTCATGTGTTCTGTTGAGGTTGGCAAGGAGATGTTTGAGGGGAGGGTTTATATCAGAATTAAGTGTTCTATGAATGTAGTAGGTGCAGTAATAAGTATGGATGTTTTGTATGGTGAGTAGGTTTAGTGTTTTGAATATTGGTGGAGTGTGCTGCCTGTAGTGAGAATTTTTTATCATTTTGACTGCAGCCTTTTGTTGGGTAATTAATGGTCTGAGATGGTTTATTGTTGTTGAGCCCCATGCACAAATTCCATAGGTGAGATAGGGGTAAATAAGAGAGTGATATAGAGCCAGGAGGGCTGACTGTGGAACATAGTACCGTATCTTCGATAGTATGCCTACGGTCTTGGAAATTTTTTTGGAAATTTGTTGTATATGTGTTTGAAATTTGAGTCTATTATCAAGGTGGATTCCCAAGAATTTTCCCTCTGTGAGTTTTGTGATAGGTGATCCGTTTATCATTATGTTAAGAGGGACATCTGTAGCTCTGTTACCAAACTGAATGAAGTAGGTTTTGTCAATGTTTAGTGTAAGTTTGTTAGTCCTCATCCAGGTAGATATTTTCTGTAATTCGGTATTTACAGTATTGGCTAGCATGACTGGGCTCGGGTGAGAGTAGACGTATGTAGTGTCATCTGCAAATAGTGTGGGTTTAAGTAGTTGCGATGCATTTGGTAGGTCATTTATGTATATGAGAAAGAGAAGAGGGCCTAGGACACTTCCCTGTGGGACACCAACTGTAATTGGCTGTGCGGAAGAGTTTGCCCCATTTGTGTGCACATATTGCCTTCTGTTGCTGAGGTAAGACTTGAGGTAGTTGAGGGAGTGCCCTCTTATACCATAGTGCGACAATTTTATATGGAGCAAGTCATGGTCAACTGTATCAAAAGCTTTACGTAAGTCTATGAAGATCCCCAGTGGGACTTCCTTTTCTCTATTGCAGTGTATATGTGTTCTAACATGTGTATAATAGCATCATTAGTATTTTTATTAGGCCTGAACCCAAATTGACAGGGGTTGAGTATGTTGTGGGAGATGAGGTAGGAGTAGATTCGCTTATGAATTAATTTTTCGAAGATTTTAGAGAGAGGGTGTAAGTTGGATATTGGCCTATAGTTATTCAAGCCTGTTTGGTCTCCTCCTCCTAGTACATAATAATTACTTAAGTTCAGACAAGTTAAGTGTGGTTAACATTTTAATAAATCTTTATTTTGTCTTAATACTAATGCGAGGTAGTCAAGGCGAAGGTTTTAAGAATAATAATCTTGAAGTTGCACATAATAAAAACAATATTACAATAAATGCTTCAAACAGTAATATTTTATGGATTGGCAAATGTTTCAACAGACTAGAGGTCATATAATATAATATTTGGGAGAGTTACTTTAAACTGATTAGAAGTTGTTGTGGTTGGTTTGGTTAGTATTATGAGATGATTTTTAAGCATAGTCCTAAATTTGTATGTAGTCAGGGGATCCTTTACCGGTTCAGGTAGTGAATTCCAGATCTTCAGGCGCTTTATGTGCATTGTATTTCTGCATAGTGTGAGACTGACACGACGGATATCAGAGAGTGTTTTGTGCCTTGTGACTGTGCGTTCTGTTGTAGCTATCAAGGAGAAGTTTAAGCGAAGGATTTATATTAAGAGGGGGTTATATTAAGGAGTTGAACTGCATAGTGCAAGACAGATTTAATTAAATAAAGAAGACATAAAGAGGGTGATAAAAATATGCCAAGAAAGCATTAGGAACAATAGATTCATGATTGATATATTGAGATTTAGAAAGAATATTTAGAAAGTACTGATTTAGGAAGACCGTTGTAGATGAGGTCTATAAGATTTTCTGTTTTATAATCTACCTATTTGGATAATTATGTCAATGACTATAATATTGTTCAAACTGTAAATAGGTAATACTCAGTCGCATTATCAGTTCATTTTTGGTCATTACAAATCTTACTTATGAATTTTCAATGGACAAAAATTAATTTCTGATGGGACGTGTTCAGCATAAAAAAATATATATTTGAAGTTATGGCCCAAAACGGTGTTTACCCACTTTGTGGCGGCCATCTTGGATTTCTGCAAATTTTACAAAATTCTCAGCGCCTTGGAGGCATTCATCAGATCCTGAATGAGGGACTCCAAAGATTAATAAATCTGCAGAAAACTGGACTACCAACAGTTCCTAATTTACTCCCTTGGCTGACATGAGCCTAAATAACGAGTCGTTCAAACATTATACACCATGTACACCAGACAAATTTTTGAGTTCGCAACATCAGTGTAGAGCCCACACTTAATTAGACTTGTCTAGGAGATAATACGTATAAGTTACGAGAGAAAACTGAGGGAAAGGAGCCGCCTAATATCACTGGACGACAAAGGGGCAAATGAGATGTGAGGAAGACGTACAAAATGCTTAAGGTCATCAGCAAATTATCTGTAGTGTTCAAATATGTTAGGACAGACAGGATAATTTCCCTTACTACGGGTCTATGTCATATGTTGACGCACTTGATGGTTCTTATGATGATGTCTTCGGCAAGAATGGGACCACAACAAGGGAACATATATGAAAATTAAACATCCAGTTAACCCCATGGGGCTGCTCATAAGTACTGCTTCAGTGTATGAACAGTGAAAAAATGAGCTATAGATGAGCTAAGTGGAAGCCAACTCCATGTATCAACCAAGTTTGATGACAGCCTTAAAGAAATAATGTCACGCACTGACAAGCAACTCGCCGACTTTGTTCAACACTATCAAAACTAAATTGACCAACAGCAGTTTTCAGATGCTGTTGTAATTAACAGCCAACTTCTCCCAAACACCATAGCTCAAGACAGGTCTTCCGATCACTCTTCAACTAATCAATAAACACCTTCACTTACGAATAATTTGCGATGAAATAAAAAGAATGTAGAGCAGGTTCTCCAAACTTTTCACTACGAGCGCCACATCGTATATTTTACACATTTTCACGAACCAAAGAAAAAATCCGTTTTATAAATAAATATAAATGAATGAATGAAATTTAAATGAATGAGTAAGTTATATTTGGATCATTTTTGTAATCATCACGATATGATTCAGAACAAAAGAGAAATATGACAATTACAAAGAAACAATACTGTGCTTACACTCAGAAATGATATATGATGAGCAAAAATGTTAAATATACGACAGTGTTCTGATAGTATGATATCTTACTGAACTACAGATGAGAGAAGCTGACACAAGATTAATTTGCACAAGAATAATATTGATGAACTGAGGTTTCAAGCTTGAGGAGCCAGTTATTAGAATGGACTTCAAATGCTCATCAGATAAATTTGTGCGACATTTGGACTTAACATATTTCATTTTTTAAAATGTTTGTTTACAAAGATACATTGTACCAAAAGCTGATACGAATCCACAAGCAAATCGCTTCATGTTTTGAAACTGTTCAGGATGTAAAGATTTATTTATATAAATCTTTACATCCTGAACAGTTTCCTTCACGTTTCCTTCTTTCATCATGTCATCTGATTGGTGATCAATAATTTCCATGAAATTGACTTGGCAATGTTTCAGCACTGAAGTCAAATGAATTTTGAAACAGCTTTATTTCATCTGTTCTTTCCATCAAGATCAGAAAATCGTTTCTGAAATTGTTTTTTGCAAGTCATTAATGATTTCTGTTGGAAATGAAGAAGGAAATTCCGCTTCACTTTCTTCATAATTTTTTCACAACCTGGGAAATGAACCAAGCTACAAACTTACACCTTTAAATAGTATCAATTTTGCCCTAAATGCCTTGACATACGTGACTAAATCACAAATCAAATTTGGTTCGTCTTGCCCGGTTACATGGTTTCATGCATGGAAGGAGCGTGCATCATTGCATAGCCACCTTTCTCACCCTGCACACTGACAGCTCATACACTACCTTCCTTGACCTTAAATCCGCTTTCGATGTAGCCAACCGACATGTAATCATTAGTGAACTTGCCAGAATGGATGTTGGAGGATGGCTTCTCCGCTGGATTAAAGGCTACCTGTCCAACAGAAAATCGTCTGTGTTGTTCCAGGGACATAGAAGTGTAAACCTTTGCACTTTGTCTAATTTCTTGACGTGCTTGACCAGGTGTGGGTTCCAAACTGGTGCTGCATACTCCAGTATGGGCCTGATGTACACAGTGTACAGTGTCTTGAACGATTCCTTACTAAGGTATCAGAACGCTATTCTCAGGTTTGCCAGGTGCCCGTATGCTGCAGCAGCTATCTGGTTGATGTGTGCCTCCGGGGATATGCTCGGTGTTATGGTCACCCCAAGATCTTTCTCCTTGAGCGAGATTTGCAGTCCTTGGCCACCTAGTCTATACTCTGTCTGCGGTCTTCTTTGCCCTTCTCCGATCTTCATGGCTTTGCATTTGGCAGGGTTGAATTAACTTCACATCATCTGCGAACAGGGACACCTCTGAGTCTATCCCTTCCGTCATGTCGTTCACATATACCAAGAATAGCACTGGTCTCAGGACTGACCCCTGCAGGGACCCCTCTCATCACATGCGCCCACTGTGATACCTTATCATGGACCATGACTCGCTGTTGCCTCCCTGTTAGGTATTCTCTGATCCATTGCACTGCCCTTCCTATTATACGCGCCTGATCCTCTAGTTTCTGCACTTGTGAGAAACAATGTCGAAGGCCTTCTTGCAGTCCAAGAAAATGCAATCAACCCACCCCTCTCTCTCGTTTCTTACTTCTGTAACTTTGTCATAGAACTCCAGAAGGTTTGTGACACAGGATTTGCCTTCCATGAATCCGTGCTGGTTGTCGTTTATAATCTTGTTCCGTTCCAGGTGTTCCACCACTCTCCTGATAATTTTCTCCATGACTTTGCATACTATACACGTCAGTGACACTGGTCTGTAATTTAGTGCCTCTTTTCTGTCTCCCTTTTTAAAAATGGGAACTACATTCGCGGTCTTCCATACCTCAGGTAGTTGCCCAGTTTCAAGGGATGTGTTGAAGATTGTGGTTAATGGCACACACAGTATGTCTGCTCCCTCCCTGAGGACCCACAGGGAGATGTTGTCCGGTCCCATTGCCTTTGAGGTATCAAGGTCACTTAACAACTTCTTCACCTCCTCCTCAGCTGTGTGCATATCGTCCAGCACTTGTTGGTCTATTCCCTGTTGGTGTCCCCCTCTGTCCTGTCTTCCCAGATTCCTTCCTGTCTCCACTGTGAATACTTCCTTAAATCTCATGTTGAGCTCCTCGCATACCTCTTGATCGTTTCTTGTGAGTTCCCCACCTTCTTTCCTCAGCCTGATCACCTGGTCTTTGGCTGTCGTATTTCTCCTAATGTGGCTAAACAGCAGTTTCGGGTCAGGCTTGGCTTTCGATGCTATGTTATTTTCGTACTGTCGCTGGGCCTCCCTCCTTATCTGTGCATATTTGTTTCTGGCTCTTCGACTGATCTCCTTGTTTTCCTGGGTCCTTTGCCTCCTATACCTCTTCCATTCTCTAATGCACTTAGTTTTTGCTTCCCTGCACCTTTGGGTAAACCAAGGACTCGCTTTGGTCTTCCCATTATTTGTTTCCCTTGGGAACAAATCTTTCCTCTGCCTCCTTGCATTCTGTTGTTACATATTCCATTATTTCATTTACTGTCTTTCCTACCATTTCTCTGTCCCACTGCACCTCCCGCAGGAAGTTCCTCATACCTGTGTAGTCCCCCCTTTTGTAATTTGGCTTTTCCCATTTGACTCCTGTTACTCTCTCCACCTGTAACTCTACTATGTAATGAAAACTCAGGACTACGTGGTCATTAGCTCCGAGGGGCCACTCATATGTGATGTCATCAATGTCTGAGCTACTCAGGGTGGACACAAGGTCCAGTCTTGCTGGTTGATCCTCCCCTCTCTCTCTGGTAGTGTCCTTGATGTGTTGATGCATGAGGTTTTCCAGTACCACATCCATCATCTTGGCTCTCCATGTTCCGGGGTCCCCATGAGGCTCCATGAGGCTGTGTATGACATTAAATTCATTGTCGACGCCAAGGAGGAATACCAGGAGTTGTGATGTTTCACATCATTTGAATCATCAAGTGCAAAAGAAAAAAACGGAAAATTTCGTGCTTTGTCTGCAATTTAATGAAATATATTGCTTCCTATATCCTCACTTTTATGAGGAACAGTATTTGGCGCAAGACTAAAGATAATGAACAGATTTGTTTTTTCTGGTCACAGCTCTCCCACTGCTCCCATCATACACTCTTTGATCAGGTCTCCACCTGTGAATGACTCTCCTCTTTTACCTAACACATAAGCTACTTTGTAACTGGTTCTGGTTAAAGCTTCATTTTCAGCTCTCTTCTGCGTAAAAAAATATCTTGTTGGGAAAGCAACCTGCGCTGCTTTGATTTAAAATTTTCCGAAAGTTGTATTCTTGTGAATAGGGAATGTCTTTGTTTATGTTTGGTCTCACAGAGCCGACGTACATTATACTCCTTCAAAACTGCAACACCTTCGTGACATACGACACACAAGGCTTTATCACCTGCTTGTACAAAGAAGTACTTTACGCCCCATTCTTCATTAAACAGTGACATTCTCCACTGTTCTTTGCCTTTTTCCTTCCATAACCCATAGGTATATCTGAAAAATGAAAATATTAGACCTAAAATTTGAACAAATTTTGACATATAATCCTAAACTTAAAGTAACTGGAAATGAGGGTTTATTAGTTTGCTATTTATAAATATTTCAAGTTGCTGCGGGCCGCATAAAATGTTGTGGGGGGCGGCGGGCCACAGTTTGGAGACTCTTGATGTAGGCTAACAGGTAGATCAACAGGTAGATCAACAGGTAGATCAACAGGTAGATCAACAGGACGAAAACTGTTTTGTTAAAGTTCCACTTCAGCCTTATAAGAAATGATCCATCACAATCATGTACAACTATGAAATGTGGCGAGTATGTCAATGAGTCCCTTACATAAAAAAAAAGACCGAACCTTCTTTATATACTAAGAAAACTATGTTAAGAGAAAAAAAATCTAGCAATGCTTAGCAAGGAAGGGGAAAATTGCAGTTAGAAAATTATCCACAGGAAAGAGATAGTTTATTGCTAATGAACATAATGTAACAAAATTCTGAGGTGATGCTGACCTATCAGAGTCAGATTAAGATGCAGTTTGTACCCACTATCTCCAAACAGTGTCATGAAACCTCAGTCTGCCACTGTAATTCCACTATGGTGTACAGTTTCAAATTTCTGTTATTCTCCAAATCTTATAACTGTTTATTTTTCCTTTTTGTTCTTGTCGTCAACTGTTAGTCTTATTACCAGGTAAAAAGATATTTCGAAATACTGTTAGTATCCAAGTTAGAATTGTACTCAGCATGCCATTCATCTTAACCTAGCATTATATGGTGTATTATTTTGTTCTTTCAACTCATCAGTTTACAGATTATCCCCCATATTATTTTTTGTTGTTATAGAGGATACTAGAGAGATACAATATCTCCATGAAAACTCATTATAAGTAACACATCACCTCAATGTTATTTAAACTATGAATTCACTGTTTTGTTTAGTACGGAATTGTATGTATAATTTTTTTAACTGTCTATTGTTAACAGTTAATGTTAGCATTTTGTGCAATATTAGCTGCTAAATTTGATATATAATCTTAATATTGTATTATAAATAGCAAATTATTTTTTTACTCTAGATATTGTTTCTATTTTCATAATAATTTTTGTTAGTACTTGTACCAATTTTATTTTCATAAGTATTACTTTTCTTTCTAGTAATTATATCCTAGAGTTTACCTGGAGAGGGTTCCGGGGGTCCACGCCCCCGCCGCCCGGTCTGTGACCAGGCCTCATGCTGGATCAGGGCCTTATCAACCAGGCTGTTACTGTTGTCCGCACGCAACCGACGTACGAACCACAGCCAGGCTGGTCAGGTACTGACTTTAGATACCTGTCCAAAGCCTTTTTGAAGACAGTCAGGGGTCTACTGGTAATCCCCCTTACGTACGCTGCGGGGCAGCTGAATAGTCTTGGGCCCTGGACACTTATTGTGTTTTCTCTTATCGTGCTAAAGGTATCCCTGCTTTTCACTGGGGGGATGTTGCATCGTCTGCCGAGTCTTTTGCTTTCATAGGGAGTGATTTTCGTGTGCAAGTTTGGTACTAATCCCTCTAGCATATTATCATGTATCTTTCTCGCCTGAGTTCCAGGGAGTACACTTCAGGGAACTTCAACCGTTCCCATTAATTTAGGTGTTTTATCGTACTTATGTGTGCCATGAAGGTTCTCTGTACATTCTGCAGGTCAGCAATTTCAACTATCTTGAAAGGCGCCGTTGGTGTACAGCAATATTTCTGCCTAGAGAGAACAAGCGTTTTGAAGTGAGTCATCATGGGCTTGGCATCCCTAGTTTTCAAGGTTCTCATTATCCATCTTATCATTTTTTCTAGCAGATGCGGTAGATACCTTGTTATCTTTGAAAGTGAGATCCTTTGGCATTATCACTTCCAGGTCCTTCACATTAGTTTTTCGCTCTATTCTCTGGCTGGAATTTGTTTTATACTCCGATATATTTCCTCACCTTTTCCATATCGGAGTAATTTAAATTTCTCTTCATTGAGCTTCATATTGTTTTCCACCGAGAACCACAGAGTTCCACTGAATATCATTGAATCAGTTTGAAATATTAATATGCAGTTTTAAAATTGCACTATTGCTTATTTAGTTACCTCTCTCTCTTTGTACATCTAAGAGCTCCTAATTAATAATCATCTGGTTTTTAAGTAGTCTTCAAGCCACTAGCACATACATGCTAGTGGTTTTCTTTGGCTCTTAATAATATTTTATTACATGTAACCTACATTATCTGTATACTGCGCAAAAGAAATAAAGAAGTAGGTTTAATATGATCCAAGATACAAGGGTTCAACTATTCCGGGAGATTGAAGTTAATAAGCGAGACCAGGTGCTGAAACTCCACCCTGGCATGCACAACAAATAGGTTAGCGCGCACACCCAGTCACAGATGAGAGAGTTTCTACCTTGAGTAAGTGAATGTGGGATGGCAGCCAGGTTGAGGAAGTAAACAATCCCCTCACACAAGGCTGGTGGCTCCTCGCCTGCCCAACACCATACACACCTACATACCTCCAATATATATAATATAGAAATATTATTCCCACAAGAATGAAAATGAGTCACATTGTTTGACTTCGCGCGTACATTGTGTAATATATATATATATATATATATATATATATATATATATATATATATATATATATATATATATATATATATATATATTATATATATATATTATATATATAATATATATATATATATATATTATGTAATAAAATATTCCTATTGGTAAAAAAAATATATACTAAAAGATGGGGTGGTAGGGGAAGTGGAATATTCAAACGGCTTCAGGAAAAAAATCCAAATATTCTTCCTTGAAGCCTTTTTATGCACTTCTCCGAGGCTATGGGTCCCACAATTTACACCAGAGGTGGACCCCATCATATATATATATATATATATATATATATATATATATATATATATATATATATATATATATATATATATATATATATATATATATAATATATATATATATATATATATGCAAAGCAACCACTGTGAAAGAGTAGTGAAATTCCAAGCGCTTTCGTGATTACTCACATTGTCAAGGAACTATGAAAGTAATACATCAAAGGAAGGCAATAAAAGGGCTTAGACCACACCTCACAGTCAACTCCCACAACAAAGAAACACCTGTGTACGAAAGGTATATAATACCGACAAGATGAGAGTAAGACACATGTGCAACATCTGGGTATCTTTATTGTAGACGTTTCGCCATCCAGTGGCTTTATCAATACAAATTCCAGGACATAACTTGAAGACAGTAGAACTATGTACAGAAGATGAGGTAATCAGTCCCTCAAACTAGGAGTAGGTGCGAACAGCACCATAGTCGTGGAGATTCTGAAGCAGAAGAAAGAATCCTGGCGCTTATATAGTAACGTCAGGTGAAGCAGACGAGGGCAAATTCACTGGTGGGCGGGATTCCCCAGTGGAAGTAGGTCCTTCCCAAAGAGATGGGTTAGTTGTAGTAGTAGTCGTAGTTGTGAAGGTTATGTACATGTCCTTAGAATTAAGATTCCATGATGTTGCAGTGTCTGACAAGTTGTGTACGAAAGGTATATAATACCGACAAGATGAGAGTAAGACACATGTGCAACATCTGGGTATCTTTATTGTAGACGTTTCGCCATCCAGTGGCTTTATCAATACAAATTCCAGGACATAACTTGAAGACAGTAGAACTATGTACAGAAGATGAGGTAATCAGTCCCTCAAACTAGGAGTAGGTGCGAACAGCACCATAGTCGTGGAGATTCTGAAGCAGAAGAAAGAATCCTGGCGCTTATATAGTAACGTCAGGTGAAGCAGACGAGGGCAAATTCACTGGTGGGCGGGATTTCCCCAGTGGAAGTAGGTCCTTCCCAAAGAGATGGGTTAGTTGTAGTAGTAGTCGTAGTTGTGAAGGTTATGTACATGTCCTTAGAATTAAGATTCCATGATGTTGCAGTGTCTGACAAGTTGTGTACGAAAGGTATATAATACCGACAAGATGGAGTAAGCCACGTACTTCGTCCCTATGCTGTACATTCTACAAGATTGATGGACTGAACACATCGACTCCGGTTGAGGGATGACTGATTAACCTCATTTTTTTTTCTCTCTCTCCACTTACGCCTTCCTCTTTGTATTGGGACTGATGAAGCCACTGTGTGGCGAAACGTTTCTGAATAAAGATTCCATATGCTGCATAAGTGTCTCAATCTTAACTTGTCGGCTTTTTCAACCATTCATCACAACTGTCAGACACGGCAAGCATCTGGGGTCTTGTTTCAAAGATTCTTTCAACACTTGTTTCAACCTTTGGACGAAGACCTACTACGACTAGTGGATGGTACACTATGACCCGCCTCCATTGCTTCAACGTCACCCTCACATCAGTATATAAAGCCACGTCTACGGCCCTATGCTGTACATTCTACAAGATTGATGGGACTGGACACATCGACTCCAGGTTGAGGGACTGATTACCTCATCTCCTCCTTCCTTACGCCTCCTCTTTGTATTGGACTTGAATGTGAAGCACACTGTGTGGCGAAAACGTTTCCTGAATAAAGATTCCCATATGCTGCATATGTGTCTAATCTTTCCAACTTGTCGGGTTTTTCAACCATTCATCACAACTGTCAGACACAGGCAGCATCATGGGGTCTTGTTACTAAGAATTCTTCAACAACTTGTTCAACCGTTGGACGAAAGACTACTTCGACTAGTGAGAGTACCACTATGACCCCGCCTCATCTGATTCACCGTCACCTCACTACAGTTTATAAGCCACGTCTCGGCCCCTATGCTGTACATTTACAAGATTGATGGACTGAACACATCGACTCCAGGTTTGAGCAGGACTGATTACCTCATTCCCTCCTCTCCTTACGCCTTCTCTTTGTATTGGACTGATGAAAAGCCACTGTGTGGCGAAACGTTTCCTGAATAAAGATTCCATATGCTGGCAAAGTTGTCTCAATCTTCAACTGTCGGTTTTTTCAAACCATTTCATCAAGGCAACTGTCAGACACCGGCAGCATCATGGGGTCTTGTTACAAAGAATTCTTCCAAACATTGTTCAACCTTTGGACGAAAGACCTACTTCGACTAGTGGATGATATGGTACCACTATGACCCAGCGCTCCTTCTGCTTCACGTCACTCACTACAAGTATATAAGCCACGTCTACGGCCCTATGCTTGTTCATTCTAAAGATTGATGGACTGAACACATCGACTCCAGGTTGAGGGACTGATTACCTCATTCTCCTCTCTCCTCGTACGCCTTCCTCTTTGTATTGGACTGATGAAGCCACTGTGTGGCGAAACGTTTCCGAATTAAAGTTCCCATATGCTGCATAAGTGTATCTCAATCTTCAACTTGTCGTTTTTCAAACCATTCATCACAACTGTCAGACACGGCAGCATCATTGCGGGTTTTGTTACAAAGAATTCTTTCAACACTTGTTTCAACTATGGACGGAAGACCTACTTCGACTAGTGGGATGGGTACCACTATGACCCCGCCTCCATCTGCTTCACGTCACCTACACTACAGTATATAAGCCACGTCTACGGCCCTATGCTGTACATCTACAAGTTATGGACTGAACACACGGACCCCAGGTTGAGGGACTGATTACCTCATTCTCCTCCTCTCTTACGCCTTCCTCTTTGTATTGGATGATGAAGCCACTGTGTGGCGAAACGTCCTGAAATAAAGATTCCCATATGCTGCATAAGTGTCTCAATCTTCAACTTGTGGTTTTTCAACCATTCATCCACAACTGTCAGACACGGCAGCATCATGGGGTCTTGTTCAAAGAATTCTTCAAACACTTGTTAACCTTTGGACGAAGACCTATTCGACCATAGTGGATGGTACCACTATGAACCCGCCTCCACTGCTTCACGTCAACTCACTACAGTTATAAGCCATGTCTACGGCCCTATGCTGTTAATTCTACAAGATTTGATGGACAGAACAAATCGACCTCCAGGTTGAGGGACTGAGTACCTCATTCTCCTCCTTCCTTACGCCTATCCTCTTTGTATTGGACTGATGAAGCCACTGTGTGGCGGAAACGTTTCCTGAATAAAGATTTTCCATAGCTGCATCAAGTGTCTCAATCTTCAACTTGTCGGTTTTTCAAACCTTCATCACAACTGTCAGACACGGCAGCATTCATGGGGTCTTGTTACAAAGAATTCTTCAAACACTTGGTTCAAACCTTTGGGACTCGAAGACTACTTCGATAGTGGATGGACCCACTATGACCCCGCCTCCATCTGCTTCACGTCACCCACTACAGTATATAAAGCACGTCTACGCCCTATGCTGTACATTCTCAAGATTGATGGACTGAACCACATCATCCAGGTTGAGGGACTGATTACCTCATTCTCCTCTCTCCTTACTCCTTCCTCTTTGTATTGGACTGATTGAAGCCACTGTGTGGGCGAAAACGGTTTCCTGAATAAAGATTCCCATTTGCTGCATAAGGTGTCTCAATCTTCAACATAACAAAAAATTTTTAGGTTGGTCAAAATATAAACTGGAATGAGGCAGCTTGTTCAGTGTTCACTCTCTGTGCAGATATAACAGAGGTAGACTATGTGATGGCAGGGTTTTACTGTTTTACAGGAGGATTCTTGCTAAGACTTCGGAGATGGTGAAGCTACCGTTTTTTTGTTTAATTGTATTCGAAACAGCGATCAGTGTGATTCAAGGCACTTGCGTGTGCGGAAATTAGTTCTTTGCCACTAATTGGGCGTCTCTGAATTTCCATAAGATGATTGGTGGATGGTAATTTTCGGTGTTGTACACGGCGTTTTGTTTAAGTTGTCGTTCCTACATGCGAATATGTGTTCATTGAGGCGGGTTGTCGAGGTTTCTTGCTGTTTCACCTACTAGAATCTTGTCACAGCCTCCACAGGGTTGTATAGTGTAAAACTCCTGCTTTGAACTGGTTCGTGGTGCTTGGGTTTTGTCTGGTTAGGATCCTTTATTGAAGTGGTAGAAGCGATGGGACTTGGTGTTAGCTTGTTGAAAGTACTTTTGAGTCGTTTAGTGCAACCTGGCTGCTTTCACTGACGTTACATATAAGCGGCCAGGATTTTTCTTCTGCTTCAGAATCTCCACGACTATGGTGCTGTTCGCACCTCTCCTAGTTTGAGGGACTGTGATTACCCATCTTCTTGTACATAGTTATACTGTCTTCAAGTTTTGTCCTGAGAATTTGTATTGATAAAGCCAAGGATGGCGAAACTTCTTCAATAAAGATACCCAGAAGTTGCACATGTGTCTTACTTCAGTTGTCGGTATTATATACCTTTCGTACACAACTTGTCAGACACTGCAAACTTCATGGAAACTTAATTCTAAGGACATGTACATAACCTTCAACAACTACGACTTACTACTACAACTACCCATCTCTTTGGGAAGGACCTACTTCCACTGGGGAATCCCGCCCACCGTGAATTTGCCCTCGTCCTTGCTTCACTGACGTTACTATACCCCTTTCCTTTTTTATAAGCGCCAGGATTCTTTTCCCTTTTTCTGCTTCAGAATCTCCACGACTATGGTGCTGTTCGCACCTACTCCTAGTTTGAGGGGACTGATTACACTCATCCTTTGTACATAGTTCTACTGTCTTCAAAGTTATGTCTGGAATTTGATTGAAAAAGCACTGGATGGCGAAACGTCTACAACTAAAGATAAACCAGAATGTTGACACATGTGTCTTAACTCTCATCTTGTCGGTATTATATGACCTTTCGTACACAACTTCAGACACTGCAACATCATGGAATTCTTAATTCTATGGACATGTACATAACCTTCACAAAACTACGGACTTACTACTACACTAACCATCTCTGTTGGGAAGGACTACTTCACTGGGGAATCCCGCCCCACCAGTGAATTTGCCCTCGTCTGCTTCACCTGACGTTACTATATAAGCGCCAGGATTCTTTCTTCTGCTTCAGAATCTCCACGACTATGGTGCTGTTCGCACCTACTCCTAGTTTGAGGGACTGATTACCTCATCTTCTGTACATAGTTCTATGTCTTCAAGTTAATGTCCTGGAATTTGTATTGATAAAGCCACTGGATGGCGAAACGTCTACAATAAAGATACCCAGATGTTGCACATGTGTCTTACTCTCAAAGAAACACCTGACGCGAGACAATACCGGACTCATAAGAAAAGAGGAACACTGCAGTAGGTCCGCTGGTTCAACTAGACATGCCTCACGACAACCCAACACCACAATCATTCTACCCAAGAAATAAGGTTTATTATTTGTCCAATGTATTATTAAACTCTAACCAAATTTTATTAATTATAAATGAATCTAATTTATACAAACCTAAGGAAATATTCATATTATTTTCAAAACTAATTTTTATGAAACAAGATTCAATTATATTTCTGTCAACCATGGACTGGCTTGATACAACTTTCTCAACTTTTTTGAAAATCAATTGGATGGTTAAAGTCTCTCACATGAGAGACTTTAACATGGTTAAAGTCATGGTTAAACCATTCATCACACACACATGGTTAAAGTCTCTCACATGAGAGACTTTAACATGGTTAAAGTTTCTCACTATGTATCTCCGAGAAGAGATACATAGTCCTCGCCACCAACTCCGGGCCGCGGGGGCGTTGACCCACACAGAACTCTCTCCAGAGTACAACTCATTGCCAACATGCTTTCCAAACATCTTTTCCAATACATCATTCCAAGTATCTAACTCCACAAGCACGACCATCAAGGACATCACCAGTAGTAGACAGAACAAGCCTCCATCCTCTGCAGGGGTATACATAATCCCTTATAATGACTGCAACAAATTATACGTGGGCGAAACATCAAGAGACCTCCAAACACTTATTTCAGAACACCAATATGCAAGCAGTGGTGACGTGTACTTAGCTCTGTGAAGACCTGTTTGTGTGCTCTCTGTGAATCGAACCAGGATGCCCTCTCTTGAGCAACTTTACCAGCAGCTAAGAGAAGAGCTCAGAGTTGCTAAGATGGAGATACGGCGACATTAACGGAGGGAGAACAAGAGGAATTCGTTAAGTACTCCTGTTGTGAGTCCCCGGTTAAGAGGGGAGCTTGGTCAGTGGCCCGGGGCAACATGCGGAAACCAAGCTGCAGCTCCCCACGAAAACGGTTTTTTGGATCAATTATCCTCCTATCTTCTGTTTTTTCAGGGTTCTAAAGGAATGCAAAATGAAGTCTGTGAACCATTAAACTATATTTTTATTTATCTCTTCAATCAGGTGTAGTGTCTATATGAGGAAGATGGCTAATGTATTTCCTATTTTTAAAACAGGGGACAAGTCGTTACGTCAAATTACGCCCAATAAGCCTGCATCATTGTAGGCACAATTATTGAGTATTTATAGCTCAAATTATAAGAAGCCATCTCGATTAGGCATAGCTTGATTAATGATACTCAGCATGGATTTTCACAAAGAGGCCGGTCTTGTCTAAACTAATTTATAACTTTTTCAGTAAAGTTTTGAGGCTGTTGACCCGATTAAAGGAATTTGATATTGATTTGGGAATATAAACCAAATGGCAGTTAATGTGATCCTTTATTGACTCGTTTCGCCCAAACAGTGGGCTTTTTCAAGTCACAAACAGAATGTTATGTGACTTGAAAAAGCCCACTGTGTGGGCGAAACGTGGTCAATAAGGATCACAATATACTGGCATTTGTGTTTATATTGCAACCATTGTGTCGGTATTTTATCCATATATTTCCATTGATATTGTTGTTAGATTTTAGTAAGGACATTTGTGGAGTTCCGCACCAAAGATTGTTTGAAGAAAGTAGCATGCTCATGCATTGGGGGAAGGGTGCTCTCGTTGGATCGAATCAGGCTCACAGACAGGAAGCAGAGACGTGTCCATAAATTGGGAGCTTAATCCGGAGTGGGGATCTGTAAACAAGTGGCGTTCCACAGGGATCAGTCTTGGGCCCGTTGTTGTTAATAATATATATCAATGATCTTGATGAAGGAAATTACTGGTGATATGAGCAAATTCGACGATGACACAAAGATAGGTAGGATAATTGATTCAAAACGTAGAATATTTAGGGAATCTTCAGAAAGGATTTAGACAAACTCGATTCTTGGTCAGAAAAGTGGCAGATGCAGTTCAGTGTAGATAAATGCAAGGTTCTGAAGCTCGGGAGTGTCCATAACCATAGAAAACCAAAAAAAAATCACTTATAAGTTAAATAATTGTAATAAAGTTGGTAGAATTACCGGACAATATGTAAGAAAAGGCACACAGTGCCCAAATAATGTGACATTTATTGTGGCAACCGTTTCGCTTCCAGGAGCTTTTCAAGCCATTACAAAACAATACATGGACACAGAGGGCTATATAAGGCTCAGAGTGAGGTGAATTACTAGTGAGGTACCCATTTCGATGTTCACTAGTGGTAGTAGTTAGTAGTAGTAGTAGTAGTGGTAGTGACAAAAGTAATACAATTATGGTAGAGCAATTAGAGCAATTAATTCGTACTGAGTAAAAGGATATAAAGCTATTATTGGGTAACATATAAATAGGTTGGACAATATAACCGGAATGAGCAGCTTGTTTCAGTGTTCCACTCTCTTGTGCTTTGTGTGTATACAGGAGAGACTATGTGATGGCAGGGTTTACTGTTTTCAGGAGGATTCTTTGCTAAGATTTGGAGTGGTTCGTGAAGTGACCGTTGTTTTGTTTTAATTGTATTCGAAAAACAGCGATCAGTGCTGTATTCGAGGCACTTGCGTTCTGGGAAATTAGTTTCTTTGTCACTATTGGGCGTCTCTGAATTTCATGAGATGATTGGGGAATTTCGGTGTTGTACACAGGCGTGTTCAGGTTATCGATTCCTACATGCGTAAATGTGTTCATTGAGGCGGGTGTCGAGGTTTAGGCTGTTTCACTACGTAAAATTTTGTCACAGCATCACAGGGTTTATAGTGTTAAAACTCCTGCATATGACTGGTTCGTGTGCCTTGGATTTTGTTCCCTGGTTATATCCTTTATGAAGTGCTAGAAGCGATGGCGACTCTGGTGTTAGCTTGTGTGAAAGTGCTTTTGATGTCGTTCAGTGCAACCTGACTGTTGGAAGGAATTATAAACTTTGCTGGGAGGGTGGTGTTGATTCGTGGGAATTTATGATCTGAAGAGCTCTTTTCTTCGAACAAAAGGACACAAGTCCAACTAATGTGACAGTTATTGTGCAACGTTTCGCTCGTCCAGGAGCTATATCATCCATTACAAACAACTACTGGACACAGAGGGTATATAAAGGCTCAGGAGTGAGGTGGAATAACTAGGTGAGGTGCATTTCGATGTTCACTAGTGGTGTAGTAGTAGTAGTAGTAGTGGTAGTGACAAAAGTAATACAATTCTGGTTAGAGCAATTAATTCGTACATGAGTAAAAGGATATAAAAAGTATTACTTGGCGGTAATAAAAAATATTGATGAATGGTTTTGAAAAACGACAACCAGTTGAGATGCAGACCCCCACTTATGCAGCATATGGAATCATTTATTCAGGAAACGGTTTCGCCACACAGTGGCTTCATCAGTCCAATACTAAAAGTGAAGGCGTAAGGAGCGGAGGAGAATGACGGTAATCAGTCCCTCAACCTGGAGTCGATGTGTTCACTTCCATCAATCTTGTAGAATGTACAGCATAGGCCGTAGACGTGGCCTTATATATGTAGTGAGGTGACGTGAAGCAGATGGAGGCGGGGTCATAGTGGTACCCATCCATAGTCGAAGTAGGTCTTCGTCCAAAGGTTGAACAAGTGTTGGAAGAATTCTTTGTTAACAAGACCCCATGATGCTGCCGTGTCTGACAGTTGTGATGAATGGAATTTGATAAAACCGACAAGTTGAAGATTGAGGGCACTTATCGCCAGCATATGGGAATCTGTTATCAGGAAAACGTTTCGCACAAGTGGCTTCATCGTCCAATACAAAGAGGAAGGCGTAAGGAGAGGAGGAGAATGAAAGGTAATCAGTCCCTCAACCTGGAGTCGATGTGTTCGTCCATCAATCTATTAGAATGTACAGCATTGGGCCGTAGGACGTGGCTTATATACTGTAGTGAGGTGACGTGAAGCATGATGGAGGCGGGGTCATTTTTTTAGTGGTACCAACCACTAGTGAAGTAGGTCTTCGTCCAAAGGTAGAACAAGTGTTATGAAGAATTCTTTTGTAACAAGAAACCATGTGCTGCCGTGTTGACAGTTGTGATGAATGGTTTGAAAAACCGACAAGTTGAAGATTGAGACACTTATGCAGCATATGGGAATCTTTATTCATGGAAAAAACGTTTCGCCAACACAGTTGGCTTCATAGTCCATACAAAGAGGAAGGCGTAAGGAGAGGAGGAGAATGAGGTAATCAGTCCTCAACCTGGAGTCGTTTGTGTTCTGTCCATCAATCTTGTAGAATGTACAGCATAGGGCCGTAGACGTGGCAATTATATACTGTAGTGAGGTGGCGTGGAAGCAGATGGAGGGCGGGGTCATAGTGGTACCCATCCCCCTAGTCGTCGAAAGTAGGTCTTGTCAAAGGTTTGAACAAGTGTTGAAGAATTCTTTGTAACAAGAACCCATGATGCTGCCGTGTCGAACAGTTGTGATGAATGGTTTGAAAACCGACACAGTTGAAGTTGAGAACTTATGCAGCATATGGAATCTTTATTCCGGAACGTTTCTGACACACAGTGGCTTCATCAGTCCATACAAAAGAGGAAGGGTAGGAGAGGGGTGAATGAGGTAATTCAGTCCCTCAACCTGGAGTCGATGTGTTCAAAGTCCATCAATCTTGTAGAATGTACAGCATAGGGCCGTTAGACGTGGCTTATTTATACTGTAGTGAGGTGACGTGTAGCGATGGGAGGCGGGGTTCATAGTGGTACCATCCACTAGTCGGAAGTAGGTCTTCGTCCAAAGGTTGAACAAGTGTTGAGAATTCTTTGAACAAGACCCCATGATGCTGCACGTTGCCGGTCTGACAGTTGTGGATGAATGGTTTGAAAAAACCGACAAAGTGAAGATTGAGACACTTTATGCAGCATATGGGAATCTTTTATTCAGGAAACGTTTCGCCACACAGTGCTTCATCAGTCCAATACAAAGAGGTAAGGCGTAAGGAGAGGGAGGAGAATGGAGGTAATTTTTCAGTCCCTCAACCTGGAGTGATGTGTTCAGTCCTCAATCTTGTAGAATGTACAGCATAGGGCCGTAGACGTGGCTTATATACTGTTAGTGAGGGTGACGTGAAGCATGATGGGACGGCGGGGTCAAATGGGTACCATCACTAGTCGAAGTAGGGCTTCGTCCCAAAGGCTTGAACAGTGTTTTGAAGAATTCTTTGTAACAAGACCCATGATGCTGCAGTGTCTGAAGTGTGATGAATGGTTTTTTTGAAAAAACCGGACAAGTTGAAGATGAGACACTTATGCGCATATGGGAATCTTTATTCAGGAACGTTTCGCCACACAGTGGCTTCATCAGTCAATACAAAGAGGAAGCGTAAGGAGCGAGAGGAGGGAGCTGAGGTAGATCAGTTCCCTCAACCTGGGTGATGTGTTCAGTCCATCAATCCTTGTAGAATGTACACGCATAGGGCGTAGGACGTGGCTTATATACTGTAGTGAGGTGACGTGAAGCAGATGGAGGCGGGGTCATAGTAGGTACCATCACTAGTCGAAGTTAGGTCTCGTCAAGGTTTGAACAGTGTTGAAGAATTCTTTGTAACAAGACCCCCATGATGGTGCCGTGTCTGACAGTTGTGATTGGAATGGTTTGAAAAACCGACAAGTTGAAGATTGAGACCATACTTAGCAGCATATGGGATCTTTATTCAGGAAACGTTTCGCCACACAGTGGCTTCATCAGTCAATACCTAAGAGGGGAAGGCGTAAGAGAGGAGGAGAATGAGGTAAATCAGTCCCTCAACCTGGAGTCGATGTGTTCAGTCCATCAATCTTGTAGAATGTACAGCATAGGGCCGTAGACGTGGCTTATATACTGTAGTGAGGAGTGACGTGAAGCAGATGGAAGGGCGGGGTCATAGTGGTACCATCCACTAGTCGAAGTAGGTCTTCGTTCAAGGTTGAAACAAGTGTTAGAATTCTTTGTAACCCTCACCCCATGATTGCTGCCGGTCATCTGACGTTGTGATAATGGTTTGAAAAACCGACAAGTTGAAGATTGAGACACATTATGCACATATGGGAATCTTTATTCAGGAAGGAAACGTTTCGCCACACAGTGGCTTCATCAGTCCAATACAAAGAGGAAGGCGTAAGGAGTGGAGGGAAATGAGTAAATGCAGTCCCTCAACCTGGAGTCGATTGTGTTCAGTCCATCAATTCTTGTAGAATGTACAGCATAGGGCCGTAGACGAGGCTTATATACTGTGTGAGGTGCGTGAAGCAGATGGAGGCGGGTTCATAGTGGGTACCATCCACTAGTCGAGTAGCGTCTTCGTTCCAAAGGTTGACCAAGTGTTGAAGAATTCTTTGTAACAAGACACCTGATGCTGCCGTGTCTGACAGTTGTGATGAATGGTTTGAAAACACCGACAAGAACAAGTTTGAAAGATTGAGACACTTATGCAGCATATGGGACTCTTTATTCAGAAAAACGTTTCGCCAAACAGTGGCTTCATCAGTCCAATATCAAAGAGGTAGGCCGCCGTAAGGAGAGAGGCAGGTGCAATTTGAAGGTAATCAGTCCCTAAATGGTAAGTCGATGATGTCAGTCCTTCAATCTTGTAGAATAGTTACAGCATTAGGGGCCGTAGACGTGGCTTATATCTGTAGTGAGGTGACGTGAAGCAGATGGAGGCGGGGGGTCCATAGTGGTACCATCCACTAGTCGAAGTAGGTCTTCGGGCCAAGGTTGAACAAGATGTTGAAGAATTCTTTGTACAAGACCCCATGTTGCGGCCGTGTCTGACAGTTGTGATGGAATGGTTTGAAAAACCGACAAGTTGAAGATTGAGACACTTATGCAGCATATGGGATCTTTATTCAGGAAACGTTTCGCCAACAGTGGCTTCATAGTCCAATACCCAAAGAGAGAAGGCGTAAGGAGAGGAGGAGAATGAGGTAATCAGTCCTCAACCTGGAGTCGATGTGTTCAGTCCATCAATCTGGTAGAATGTACAAGCATAGGGCGTAGAACGGTGGCTTATATACTGTAGTGAGGTGACGTGAAGCAGATGGAGGCGGGGTCATAGTGGTACCATCCACTAGTCGAAGTAGGTCTTCGTCCAAAGGTTGGAAACAAGAGTGTTGAAAATTCTTTGTAACAAGACCCCATGATTGATGCCGTGTCTGACTGTTGTGATTGAAATGGTTTGAAAAACCGAAAGTTGAAGATTGAGGACAACTTATGACAGCATATTGGGGAATCTTTTTCAGGAATCGTTTCGCACACAGTGGCTTCATCAGTCCATACAAAGAGGAAGGCGTAAGGGAGAGGAGGAGAATGAGGTAATCCAGTCCTCAACCTGGAGTCGATGTGTTCAGTCCATCAATCTTGTAGAATGTACAGCATGGGCCGGTAGAGTGGCTTATATTACTGTAGTGGGGTGACGTGGATAGCAGATGGAGGCGGGGGTATAGTTGGTACCACATCCACTTGTCGAAGTAGGTCTTCGTCCAAAGGTTGAACAAGTGTTGAAGAATTCTTGTACAAGTCCATGTATGCTGCCGTGTCTGACAGTTGTGATGGATGGTTTGAAAACCCGACAAGTTGGAAGATTGCGACACTTATGCAGCACTATGGGAATCTTTACTCAGGCAAACGTTTCGCCACCAGTGGCTTCAATCAAGTCCAATACTCAAAGAGGAAGGGGCGTAGGAGAGAGAAAAGAGGAGAATGAGGTAAATCAGTCCCTCAACCTGGGTCGATGTGATCAGTCCATCTAATCTTGTAGAATGTACGCATAGGCCGTAGACGTGGGCTTATATACTGGTAGTGAGGTGACGTGAAGCAGATGGAGCGCGGGGGTCATAGTGGTACCCATCCACTAGTTCGCCCCCCCCCCCCCCCCCCCCCCCCCCCCCCCCCCCCCCCCCCCCCCCCCCCCCCCCCCCCCCCCCCCCCCCCCCCCCCCCCCCCCCCCCCCCCAAGTAGGTCTTCGTCCAAAGGTCTGAACAAGTGTTGAAGAATTCTTTGTAAACAAAGACCCCATGATGCTGCCGTGTCTGACAGTTGTGATGAATGGTTTGAAAAAACCGACCAAGTTGAAGATTGAGACACTTATGCAGCCATATGGGAATCTTATTCAGAGAAACGTTTCGCCCACAAAGTGGCTTCATCAGTCCATACAAAGAGGAAGGCGTAAGGAGAGGAGGAGAATGAGGTAAAATAGTCCTCAACTGGAGTCGGATGGTTCAGTCCATCAATCTTGTAGAATGTACAGCATAGGGCTAGACGTGCTTATATACTATAGTGAGGTACGTGAAGACCCCCCCCCCCCCCCCCCCCCCCCCCCCCCCCCCCCCCCCCTGATGGAGGCGGGGGTCATAGTGGTACCATCCCACTAGTCGAAGTAGGTCTATCGGTCCAAGGTTGAAACAGTGTTGAAGAATTCTTTGTTAACAAGACCCCATGATGCTGCCGGTCTGACAGTTGTGATGAATTGGTTTGAACAACCGACAAGTGAAGATTTGAGACCTTATGCAGCATATGGGATTCTTTATTCAGGAAACGTTTCGCCACACAGTGGCTTCATCAGTCCCAATACAAGAGGATGGCGGTAAGGAGAGGAGGAGAATGAGGTAATCAGTCACTCCAACCTGGAGTCGATGTGTTCAGTCCATCAATCTTGTAGAATGTACAGCATAGGGCCGTAGACGTGCTATATACTGTAGTGAGGTGACGAGAAGGCAGTGGGAGGCGGGGTCATGTGGTTAACATCCATAGTCGATGTAGGTCTTCGTCCAAAGGTTGAACAAGCTGTTGATAGAATTCTTTGTAACAAGGACCCCATGCGCTGCCGTGTCTGACGGTTGTGATGAATGGTTTGAAAAACCGACAGTTGAAGATAAGAGAAACTTCTGCAGCATCTGGGAATCTTTATTCAGAAACGTTTCGCCACCCAGTTGGTCTTCATCAGTCCCATACAAAGAGGAAGGCGTAAGGAGAGGAGGAGAATGAGGTAATCAGTCTCAAATCCTGGGTCGATGTGTTCAGTCCATCAATCTTGTAGAATGTACGCCATAGGGCCGTAGACGTGGCCTTATATACTGTAGTGAGGTGGCGTGAAGCAGATGAAGGGGGGTCATGTGGTACCATCACTTAGTCCGAAGTAGGTCTTCGTCAAAGGTTGAACAAGTGTTGAAGAATTCTTTGTAACAAGGGACCCATGATGCTGCCGCGGTCTGACAGGTTGTGATGAATGGTTGGGAAAAACCGACAGGTTGAAGATTGAGTCACTTATGCCGCCTATGGGAATCTTTATCAGAACGTTTCGCCACACAGTGGCTTCATCTCAGTCCAATACAAAGAGGAAGGGTAAGGAGAGGAGGAGCATGAGGTAATCAGTCCTCAACCTGGAGTCGATGTGTTCAGTCATCAATCTTGTAGAATGTACAGCATAGGGCCGTAGGACGTGGACTATATACTGTAGTGAGGTGCGTGAAGCAAGATGGAGGCGGGGTCATGTGGTACATCCACTAGTCGAAGTAGGTCTTCGTCCAAAGGTTGAACAAGTGTTGAGAATTCTTTGTAACAAGGACCCCATGATGCTGCGTGTCTGACAGTGTGATGAATGGTTTGAAAAACCGACAAGTTGAAGATTGAGACACCTTATGCAGCTATGGGAATCTTTATTCAGTGAAAACGTTTCGGCCACACAGTGGCTTCTTCAGTCCAATACAAAGAGGAAGGTATGGCGAGGAGGAGAATGAGGTAAATCAGTCCCTCAACCTGGAGTACGATGTGTTCAGTCCATCAATCTTGTAGGAATTGTACAGCATGGGCCGTAGACGTGGCTTTTATACTGTAGTGAGGTTGACGTGAAGCAGATGGAGTGCGGACGTTGCGGGGTTCATATTGGTACCATCACTAGTCGGAAGTAGGTCTTCGTCCAAAGGTTGAACAAGTGTTTGAAGAATTCTTTGTAACAAGACCCATGATGCTTGCGTGTAGGACAGTGTGATGGATGGTTTGGAAAAACGACAAGTTGATGATTGGAGACACTTATGCAGCATATGGGAATCTTTATTCAGGAAACGTTTCGCCACACAGTGGCTTCATCAGTCCAATACAAAGAGGAAGGCGTAAGGAGAGGAGGAGAATGTGGTAATCAGTCCCTCAACTTGGAGTCGATGTGTTCAGTCCATCAATCTTGTAGAAAGTACAGCATAGGGCCGTAGACGTGGCTTATATACTGTAGTGAGGTGACGTGAAGCAGATGGAGGCGGGCGTCATAGTGGTACATCACTAGTCGAAGTAGGTCTTCGTCCAAAGGTTGAACAAGTGTTGAAGAATTCTTTGTAACAAGATCCCATGATGCTGCAGTGTCTGACAGTTGTGACGAATGGTTTGAAAAACCGACAAGTTCAAGATTGAGACACTTATGCAGCATATGGGAATCTTTATTCAGGAAACGTTTCGCCACACAGTGGCTTCAATCAGTCCATACAAGAGAGGGAGTAAGGAGAGGAGGAGAATGAGGTAATCGTCCCTCACCTGGAGTCGATGTGTTCAGTCCATCAATCTTGTAGAAAGTACAGCATAGGGCCGTAGACGTGGCTTATATACTGTAGTGAGGTGACGTGAAGCAGATGGAGGCGGGGTCATAGTGGTACCATCCACTAGTCGAAGTAGGTCTTGTCCAAAGGTTTAACAAGTGTGAAAATTCTTTGTAACAAGAACCCCATGATGCTGCCGTGTCTGACAGTTGTGGTGAATGGTTTTGGAAAACCGACAAGTTGAAGATTGAGACATTATGCAGCATATGGGAATCCTTTATTCAGGAACGTTTCGCCACACAGTGGCTTCATCAGTCCAATACAAAGAGGGAAGCGTAAGGAGAGGAGGAGAATGAGGTAATCAGTCCCTCAACCTGGAGTCGATGTGTTCAGTCCATCAATCTTGTAGAATGTACAGCATAGGGCCGTAGACGTGGCTTATATACTGTAGTGAGGTGACGCCCCCCCTGAAGCAGATGGAGGGCGGGGGTCATCAAGTTGGTTACCATCCACTAGTCGAAGTAGGTCTTCGTCCAAAGGTTGAACAAGTGTTGAAGAATTCTTTGTAACAAGACCCCAACACTTGTTCAACCTTTGGACGAAGACCTACTTCGACTAGTGGATGGTACCAAAGGTTGAACAAGTGTTGAAGAATTCTTTGTAACAAGACCCCAACACTTGTTCAACCTTTGGACGAAGACCTACTTCGACTAGTTGGTATGGTACCAAAGGTTGATACATGTTGAAGAATTCTTTGTAACAGACCCCAACACTTGTTCAACCTTTGGACGAAGACCTACTTCGACTGTGGATGGTACCACTATGACCCCGCCTCCATCTGCTTCACCAGTCACCTCACTACAGTATATAAGCCACGTCTACGGCCCTATGCTGTACATTCTACAAGATTGATGGACTGAACACATCGACTCCAGGTTGAGGGACTGATTACCTCATTCTCCTCCTCTCCTTACGCCTTCCTCTTTGTATTGGATGATGGTAGCCAATGTGTGGCGAAACGTTTTCCTGGATAAAGATTCCCATATGCTGCATAAGTGTCTCAATCTTCAACTTGTCGGTGTTTCAAACCATTCATCACAACTGTCAGACACGGCCAGCATCAATGGGGGTCTTGTTACAAAGAATTCTTAAACACTTGTTCAACCTTTGGACGACAGAACCTACTTCGATAGTGGATGGTACCACTATTGACCCCGCCTCCCATCTGCTTCACGTCACCTCACTTCTGTAATAAGCCAGTCTACGGCCTATGCTGACATTCTACAAGATTGATGGACCTGAACACATCGACTCCAGGTTGAGGGACTGATTACCTCATTCTCTTCTCTCCTTAGCCTTCCTCTTTGTATTGGACTGTGTTTGTGAAAGCCACTGTGTGGCGAAACGTCTCTGAATAAAGATTCCCATATGCTTGCATAAGTGTCTCAATCTTCAACTTGTCGGTTTTTCAACCATTCATCACAACTGTCAGACACGGCTGCATCATGAGGGTCCTTGTTACAAAGAAATTCTTAACACTTGTTCCAACTTTGGACCGAAGACCTACTTCGACTAGTGGATGGTACCACTATGAGCCCCCGCCTCCATCTGCTTTCACGTCACTCACTACAGTATATAAGCCACGTACTTCGTCCCTATGCTGTACATTCTACAAGATTGATGGACTGAACACATCGACTCCGGTTGAGGGATGACTGATTAACCTCATTTTTTTTTCTCTCTCTCCACTTACGCCTTCCTCTTTGTATTGGGACTGATGAAGCCACTGTGTGGCGAAACGTTTCTGAATAAAGATTCCATATGCTGCATAAGTGTCTCAATCTTAACTTGTCGGCTTTTTCAACCATTCATCACAACTGTCAGACACGGCAAGCATCTGGGGTCTTGTTTCAAAGATTCTTTCAACACTTGTTTCAACCTTTGGACGAAGACCTACTACGACTAGTGGATGGTACACTATGACCCGCCTCCATTGCTTCAACGTCACCCTCACATCAGTATATAAAGCCACGTCTACGGCCCTATGCTGTACATTCTACAAGATTGATGGGACTGGACACATCGACTCCAGGTTGAGGGACTGATTACCTCATCTCCTCCTTCCTTACGCCTCCTCTTTGTATTGGACTTGAATGTGAAGCACACTGTGTGGCGAAAACGTTTCCTGAATAAAGATTCCCATATGCTGCATATGTGTCTAATCTTTCCAACTTGTCGGGTTTTTCAACCATTCATCACAACTGTCAGACACAGGCAGCATCATGGGGTCTTGTTACTAAGAATTCTTCAACAACTTGTTCAACCGTTGGACGAAAGACTACTTCGACTAGTGAGAGTACCACTATGACCCCGCCTCATCTGATTCACCGTCACCTCACTACAGTTTATAAGCCACGTCTCGGCCCCTATGCTGTACATTTACAAGATTGATGGACTGAACACATCGACTCCAGGTTTGAGCAGGACTGATTACCTCATTCCCTCCTCTCCTTACGCCTTCTCTTTGTATTGGACTGATGAAAAGCCACTGTGTGGCGAAACGTTTCCTGAATAAAGATTCCATATGCTGGCAAAGTTGTCTCAATCTTCAACTGTCGGTTTTTTCAAACCATTTCATCAAGGCAACTGTCAGACACCGGCAGCATCATGGGGTCTTGTTACAAAGAATTCTTCCAAACATTGTTCAACCTTTGGACGAAAGACCTACTTCGACTAGTGGATGATATGGTACCACTATGACCCAGCGCTCCTTCTGCTTCACGTCACTCACTACAAGTATATAAGCCACGTCTACGGCCCTATGCTTGTTCATTCTAAAGATTGATGGACTGAACACATCGACTCCAGGTTGAGGGACTGATTACCTCATTCTCCTCTCTCCTCGTACGCCTTCCTCTTTGTATTGGACTGATGAAGCCACTGTGTGGCGAAACGTTTCCGAATTAAAGTTCCCATATGCTGCATAAGTGTATCTCAATCTTCAACTTGTCGTTTTTCAAACCATTCATCACAACTGTCAGACACGGCAGCATCATTGCGGGTTTTGTTACAAAGAATTCTTTCAACACTTGTTTCAACTATGGACGGAAGACCTACTTCGACTAGTGGGATGGGTACCACTATGACCCCGCCTCCATCTGCTTCACGTCACCTACACTACAGTATATAAGCCACGTCTACGGCCCTATGCTGTACATCTACAAGTTATGGACTGAACACACGGACCCCAGGTTGAGGGACTGATTACCTCATTCTCCTCCTCTCTTACGCCTTCCTCTTTGTATTGGATGATGAAGCCACTGTGTGGCGAAACGTCCTGAAATAAAGATTCCCATATGCTGCATAAGTGTCTCAATCTTCAACTTGTGGTTTTTCAACCATTCATCCACAACTGTCAGACACGGCAGCATCATGGGGTCTTGTTCAAAGAATTCTTCAAACACTTGTTAACCTTTGGACGAAGACCTATTCGACCATAGTGGATGGTACCACTATGAACCCGCCTCCACTGCTTCACGTCAACTCACTACAGTTATAAGCCATGTCTACGGCCCTATGCTGTTAATTCTACAAGATTTGATGGACAGAACAAATCGACCTCCAGGTTGAGGGACTGAGTACCTCATTCTCCTCCTTCCTTACGCCTATCCTCTTTGTATTGGACTGATGAAGCCACTGTGTGGCGGAAACGTTTCCTGAATAAAGATTTTCCATAGCTGCATCAAGTGTCTCAATCTTCAACTTGTCGGTTTTTCAAACCTTCATCACAACTGTCAGACACGGCAGCATTCATGGGGTCTTGTTACAAAGAATTCTTCAAACACTTGGTTCAAACCTTTGGGACTCGAAGACTACTTCGATAGTGGATGGACCCACTATGACCCCGCCTCCATCTGCTTCACGTCACCCACTACAGTATATAAAGCACGTCTACGCCCTATGCTGTACATTCTCAAGATTGATGGACTGAACCACATCATCCAGGTTGAGGGACTGATTACCTCATTCTCCTCCTCTCCTTACTCCTTCCTCTTTGTATTGGACTGATGAAGCCACTGTGTGGCGAAACGTTTCCTGAATAAAGATTCCCATTTGCTGCATAAGGTGTCTCAATCTTCAACATAACAAAAAATTTTTAGGTTGGTCAAAATATAAACTGGAATGAGGCAGCTTGTTCAGTGTTCACTCTCTGTGCAGATATAACAGAGGTAGACTATGTGATGGCAGGGTTTACTGTTTTCAGGAGGATTCTTGCTAAGACTTCGGAGATGGTGAAGCTACCGTTTTTTTGTTTAATTGTATTCGAAACAGCGATCAGTGTGATTCAAGGCACTTGCGTGTGCGGAAATTAGTTCTTTGCCACTAATTGGGCGTCTCTGAATTTCCATAAGATGATTGGTGGATGGTAATTTTCGGTGTTGTACACGGCGTTTTGTTTAAGTTGTCGTTCCTACATGCGAATATGTGTTCATTGAGGCGGGTTGTCGAGGTTTCTTGCTGTTTCACCTACTAGAATCTTGTCACAGCCTCCACAGGGTTGTATAGTGTAAAACTCCTGCTTTGAACTGGTTCGTGGTGCTTGGGTTTTGTCTGGTTAGGATCCTTTATTGAAGTGGTAGAAGCGATGGGACTTGGTGTTAGCTTGTTGAAAGTACTTTTGAGTCGTTTAGTGCAACCTGGC
>NC_069421.1:40527635-40602798 GCF_026875155.1 Cherax quadricarinatus
TCTTGAATTGAAACAACCTATACCAGACTCTAGTGCAATTGCAAGTACCATTTCAAATTGTATTTTTTATATTATAAGTTTATATTATAATTCCTACCATCTGTCCATTTAACTTTGCCTACCATTACTTAATTTTAGTCCCTTATATATTTTCTCCTTTATTTTAGTTTTAATAACTATCCTATTTTATATATTCACAATTGTTAAAATAATCAAGGTGCTATTTTTAGGTGCTAAAGTAGAATAAGTTCACAATTTTGCCATTATTTTCCCAAAGCTCATTTTTTAAATTCCATTTTATGTTCACCACAACCTATATTAGTCCCTTTTAATTAAAAATTTTATACTATAATTCAAAATTTTAAAAAATTACCTTTATAGTACTACCTACTATCATATTCCCAAGCTCCACTATTTGATCATCACTTTATTTGTATTAGTCCCTTAGCTCATTATTTTCCCTTTTTAAAATAATCCAGGTGCTATTTTTTAGCTTAAGACTATTTACTTTGATTTATACTAAATTCAAACTATAGATTCACCACAAATCTTATGATTACAAGCATTGATCCTGATACCAACCTCTTATTTAATGACTTAAATGAATCAAACAGTTACTGTAATTACTACACTGCAGAACAATCAAAGGCACTTCTCAGTGCCAACAACAACATAACTATCTTTAACTACAATATCAGATCTTTAAGCAAGCATTACATGACCTCATAGCATTACTAAATTCCTTACATGCCAATATGTCCATCATTACACTAACTGAAACCTGGCTAAAGCCTGATAGTAAGATGTCATGCCATTCCTGGTTACACAGCCATACACAACTGTAGGCCAGACCAACAAGGGGGTGGCACAGCCATATATTACTCAGACCAACTAGAATGTATCACTAATACTTGCACAAGGGATGAACATGGGGAATAATAATAGCTAAATTCAAATCCAAGTACCTACAAAAACCTCTCACACTGATAAACATCTACAGAGTTCCACAGTCAAACATTAGCCAATTTAGTCAAAACCTAGAAGTATGATAACTGATGCACGCATGAACAAAGATCACTTACTACTCTCAGTGACTTCAATATAAATCTCCTGCAAGACCAGACCCACACGTTACTGAATTCACAAACACAATGAGTAACTGTATGTTACTACCAACAGTAACAAAACCTACAAGAGTTACAGAGACTAGTGTTTTCCCTACTAGACCACACTGGACCAACACCATACCCCTTTAAAATCAGCATAATTACAGATAATACCACAGACCACTACCCCTTCTTTCCTCATAACAACTCTTGTAAACTACCCCAAGGCACTACTAAAGTCACCTTCAGACTTCACAATGAGGCAGCCATTAATAACTTCACAACAGCAATAGCAAACATTGATTGCACACTGAGCTAGAAACCTATACAGATATTGACGAATGTAATTAATAATTTTCTAAAAAAAACCCAATACCTCTATAACAAGCACTGCCCTAAAAAAACTAAACAGATGACAGCAAAGAGACGAACAGTCCCTGGCTACACCCAGCATTCTCAAATCCATAAATACAAAACACCAATATGAAAAACAGTATAGAATGGGTCACATAACCAGAGACCAAACAAAACTTTACTCGTCAATCCTAACCAGCCTGATAAGAAGGGCAAAAAAATTGTATTATGAAAACAGATTATCCAACTTACGAGGTTATATAAAAAAGACCTGGAAAACCCTATCAGAAATTCTGGGAACAAAAAAGATATCACGAAATAGCGAAATAAAATTAGCAAAATCAGATGAACCCCAACTCCCACCAACAGAAACAGCAAACAACTCAATGATTTCTTCCCCAAACTATAGGACAAAACCTTGCCAATAAATCCCAAGCTCAGATACCCCACCAAATGACTACCTCACCGGCAACACCCGAACACACTGTTCCTAGCTCCGACTAACCCATACGAAGTCCCCCTTTATTATCAACGCACTAAAAAACAAGGCCAGAGATTTAAATAACCTTACCACCCTTTTTATATACAAAAAAAGTGTCACAAGTGCTATCCACCAATCATTGCAACACTTTTTAAAACAAATCCATTGAATCCTCCACCTTCCCTACAGTACTCAAAATAGCAAGGGTCACCCCGATCCAAAAAGGAGGAGACCAAACAGAGTTGAATAACTATAGGCCAATATCCAACTTACACCCTCTCTCAAAAATCTTCGAAAAATTAATTCATAAACGAATCTACTCCTACCTTATCTCCCAAAACATACTCAACCCCTGCCAATTTGGATTCAGGCCTAATAAAAATACTAATGATGCTATTATACACATGCTAGAATAATATACACTGCAATAGAGAAAAAAGAAGCCCCAAACTGGGATCTTCAATGATTTACGTAAAGCTTTTGATACAGTTGACCATGACTTTGCTCCACGTAAAATTTTTCACACTATGGTATAAGAGGGCACTCCCTCAACTACCTCAAGTCATACTTCAGCAACAGAAGCCAATATGTGTACGCAAATGGGCAAACTCTTCTGCGCAACCAATTACAGTTGGTGTCCCACAGGGAAAAGTGTCCTTGGCCCTCTTCTCTTCTCCTATACAAAAATGACCTTCCAAATGCTTCGCAATTACTCAAACCCCACTTTTTGCAGATGACACTAATACGTCTTCTCTCACCCGAGCCCAGTCACGCTAGCCAATACTGTAAAAAACCGAATTACAAAAATATCTACCTGGATGAGGACTAACAAACTTACACTAAACATTGACAAAACCTACTTCATCATTTTGGTAACAGAGCTACAGATGTCCCCTCTTAACATAATGATAAACGGATCACCTATCACAAAACTAACAGAGGAAAATTCTTAGGATCCACCTTGAAATAGACTAAAATTTTTCATACACAATACATCAAATTTCTAAAAAATTTCCAAGACTGTAGGCAAACTATCGAAGATACGGTACTATGTTCCACAGTCAACCCTCCTGGCCCAAATATCACTCTCTTATTTACCCCTATCTCACCTATGGAATTTGTGCATGGGGCTCAACAACAATTAACCATCTCAGACCACTAATTACCCAACAAAAGGCGCAGTTAGAATGATAACAAATTCCACTACAGGCAGCACACTCCACCAATATTCAATACACAAACCTACTCACCATACAAAACATCCATACTTATTACTGCACCTATTACATACATAGAACACTTAACTCTGATATTAACCCTCCCCTCAAACACTCCTTGCCAACCTCAACAGAACACATGACCATAACAAAAGGGCACAGATCACTCTTTGATGTTCCTCGTGTCCATCTCACACTATGCAAAAACTCAATGCACATAAAAGGCCCAAAATCTGGAATTCATTACCTGAAAATATAAAAGAAACACTCCCTGTTTATAAATTCAAGTCTCTTCTCAAAGATCACTTACTCACCCAAAACCAAATAAATACTGAATAACTGAACTTATAAATTGTATATCTTAAATGTTTCTCATAAAATTTTATCACATAAATGTTAAACCTAAAACCCCCAAACTAACTTTATTATTTTTTTAAAAACACTACCTAACAGAATCACAAACCCAACTGAATGCAACCATATGACCTGTCTTTGTAATACTCACTTGTGCTTTATAGTAATCTGGGTTTTCATTAATGTTTTATCACTGATTTCATCATTGCTTAGTTAATCTTAAGTTAATTTTTTTTAAGCCACCCTAATGCTTTTGCATAGTATAAGTGGCTTTGGCATGCTGCTCTTATCTGTATTTTTTTGTACCTCTTATGTGTGCTCAAATTGGAAATAAATAAATAAATAAATAAATAAATAAATAAAGAGAAGAGGGCCAAGGACACTACCCTCTGGGACACCAACTGTAATTGGTTGTGCAGAAAGTTTGCCCCCATTTGCGTACACTATATTGGCTTCTGTTGCTGAGGGATGACTTTAGGTAGTTGAGGGAGTGCCCTCTTATATCATAGTGTGACAATTTTAAAGTGGAGCAAGTCATGGTCAACTGTATCAAAAGCTTTAAAGTAAGTCAATGAAGATCCCCATTGGGACTTCTTTTTTCTCGATTGCAGTGTATAATGTTCTAGCATGTGTATAATAGCATCATTAGTATTTTTTATTAGGCCTGCATCCAAATTGGCAGGGGTTGAGTATGTTTTGGGAAGAGAGGTAGGGGTAGATTCGTTGATGAATTAATTTTTCGAAAAATTTTTGAGAGAGTGTGTAAGTTGGATATTGGCCTATAGTTATTCAACTCTGTTTGGTCTCCTCCTTTATGGAACGGGGTGACCCTTGCTATTTTGAGAACTGTAGGGAAGGTGGAGGATTCAATGGGTTTGTTAAAAAAGTGTTGCAATGATGGTGATAGCACCTGTGACACTTTTTTTTATATAAAGGGTGGTAAGGTATTTTTAAAACTCCTGCCTTGTTTTTTAGTGTGTTGATAATAAGGGAGACTTCAGTTGGGTTAGTCGGGGCTAGGAACAGTGTGTTCGGGTAGTTTTCCAGTGAGGTAATCATTTGGGGGGTACTGAGCTTGGGATTTTACCCGCAAGGTTTTGTCCTATAGTGGAAAGAAATCATTGAGTCTGTTTTGCTGTTTCTGTTGGTGGGAGTTGGGGTTCATCTGATTTTGTTAATTTTATTTCGCTATTTTTGTGATACTTTTTTGATCCTAGAATTTCTGATAGGGTTTTCCAGGTCTTTTTTATATCACCTCGTAAGTTGGATAATCTGTTCTCATAATACAATTTTTTTGCCCTTCTTATCAGGGGGGTTTAGGATTGACGAGTAACGTTTTTTTGGTCTCTGGTTATGTGACCCATTCTGTACTGTTTTTCCATATCGGTGTTTTGTATTTATGGATTTGAGAATGCTGGGTGTTAGCCGGGGACTGTTCAGTCTCTTTGCTGTCATCTGTTTAGTTTTTTTAGGGCAGTGCTTGTTATAGAGGTATTGGTTCTTTTTTAGATAATTATTAATACATTCGCAATATCTGTATAGATTTCTAGCTCAGTGTGCCAGTCAATGGTTGTTACTGCTGTTGTGAAGTTATTAATGGCTGCCCATGTGAAGTCTGAAGGGACTTAGTAGTGTCTGGGGTAATTACCAAGAGTTGATGGGGAAAAGGGTAGGGTGTGGTCGTGTTTATCGTGATTATGCGATCTTAAGGGATATGGTGTTGGTCCAGAGTGGTCTAGTAGGGAAACCTAGTCTCTGTTAATCCTTGTAGGTTTTGTTACTGTGGGAACAAGCGGGTTACTTTGTGTTTGTGATTCATAACGTGTGGGTCCTGGTCTTGCAGGAGATTTAATTGAAGTCACCTGAGAGTAGTAAGTGTTTCTTGTTCATGCGCGCATCAGTTACATACTCCAGGTTTGACTAATTGGCTAATGTTGCTGTGGAACTCTGTAGATGTTATCAATGGAGAGGTTTTTGTAGGTATTTTGGATTTGAATTTTGGCTATTATATATTCCCCATGTTCATCCTTGCAAGTTTTAGTGATAATTCTATTTTGGGGTTGAGTAGTATATGGCTGTTCACCCCCGTGTTGGTCTGGCCTACGGGTTGGGTAGGCTGTGAAACCAGGAATGGCATAGCATCTTTTACTATCAGGCTTTAGCAGGTTTCAGTTAGTGTAATGAGGACAATTGGCTGCAGGAATTTAGGAAATTTGCTAGGGGTCATCGTAATGCTTGCTTAAAGATCTGATATTGTAGTTAAAGATAGTTATGTGTTGTTGGCCTGAGAATGCCTTAAATTGTTCTGCAGTGTAAGTTTACCTGGAGTTTACCGGGGAAGAGTTCCGGGGGTCAACGCCCCTGGGGCCCCGGGTCTGTAATTACAGTAACTGTTTGAATCATTTAAGTCATTAAATAAGAGGTTGGTATCAGGATCAATGCTTGTAATCATAAGATTTGTAGTGAATCTATAGTTAGAATTAAGTATAAAACAAAGTAAATATTCTAAAGCTAAAAAATGGCACCTGAATTATTAACAAATGTAAATAAATAATGAGCTAAGGTAGTTTTTTTATAAAGCTAAAATAAAGGAGACAATATAAAAGGGACTAAAATAATTTGTGAACTATAATTCTTTGTACAACTATGACATGTTTCAGATAAAACACTTGCCTTAAATCATAATAATAATAAATAATAATAATAATAATAATAAAATAATAATAATAATAAAAAAATAATAATAATAAAATAATAATAATAAAAAATAAAAATAATAATAAAAATAATAATAATAAATAATAATAATAATAATAATATAAAATAATAATAATAATAAATGTTTTTTTCTTTGCAAAACTTACAATGTATGGTTTACATGTTATAAAGTATTAATTACAAGGAAGGCCTCTAGCATGCCTGGGCATGCTGGAAGTTAGTTTGACATATTTCAGATTATCCACTATTTCCATATTTCCTCATTTTGTAAAACACTATCAAGCCCCACCCACAATACATACTTTCGGGGGGAAAATGTAAATAAAATGACATCATGACATCATGTGATGAGTGGATCATTTACTTAGGGTCCGGGGGGGGACCCTCTCAACCGGGGCTGCTATTGCTCTATATTTGACCGGGAAAACTCCCCATGTTTTCCTGCCAGGGGGCAGCGAAACGCTGGGAGAAAGTTTTCTCTCCCATTTTCATCCTGATCTCATTATTATCACGGGAATTAAAAATAAAAAATGTAGACATTAATTATGTTGAGTACATAACCCTCGTTATAACCTCATTTATCTACGCAACTGATGAATGTTGCGATTTGTATTTGGGAAAAATAAAATTATCTTAAAGTAAATCGAAAAACAGATAGAATTATTTGATTTTTTTAAATATTGTATATAAAATTAGTTTTTTAATTAAAAAATATACGCATAATAAAACCCTTTTTATTTTAAGAACATTATTTTGTGTTAAATGGAATCGCAAGAGAGAAGGTAAACAAGTGCACATGTGAAGGAGAGGGTGGGCGCCTGCACGCTGCCTGGCTGCCTCCTTTACCTCTCTAACCTCACTCGCTGCACCAAGTACCTCAACCTAGGAATGCATTTCGGTGTTGTCTGTGTGGGAATCTATAGTAAACATGTTTTCGGCAAAGATATATATTTTTTAAAAATCAATCCATCTGATCAGGCAAGCGCCATATGGGGACACTTGCATCTTAGCCCTCCAATTTTTTTTCAGTTCCTAAACCTTGGGGTTTGCGTTAGCTATATATACGTATACGTAAATTTAATTAAAAGCAGAGATAACAAGTACTTTTTGAAGTCGTTAATTGCTTAGGTATATTAGGCAGAAACCTGAGGTGGCGTGAGAGGGCCCAAATTTTACATTTTGGGTTATCTAGGGAATCTACACATATACTTGACTAGAGTTCGTCACGGCCACGCTAGATGGAGATTCGTCTGTAAAAACTTGCATTTGTGGTCACAGTGGTGCCTGTGCTAACCTACCTATGGGGTATCAATATACTACCTAGTTGGATGTATCCTAACTATCATAAGTTGGCCCTCTGATAACTCCAATACTGAAACTATGTATAGTGCCAAAACAAAAGCATTCACATTGCTAAACTCACAACTATATTAGTTACTTACCAAATACCAACTTACCTCATAATTTGTAATATTTTAAATTTAAGAATTAATCTAAGTCTGCCCAAAATGCCTAGCCATGCTAGGGGTTCTGGTGGTACACTCTGTAATTATTATTTTACTACATGTAAACCACACAATAACTAAATTCTATAAACTCAGCATTGTAATCTTTATAGAGAATAAACTTTTAATTGAATTTTTGTGGCTAGCTGGTCCAGTGGGTAATGCCACGGTCTGGGATTTTGAGACTGTGATCGCGGGTTCTAACCCTGGGCCCCTGGTATGGTTTTGACTGCTTGTATGATAAATGTATGTAACTGTATTTATGTGTACCTGTACCCCAATAAACTTACTTAAACCCCCCCGGGTTATAAAAATCCTAATAACTTACAGGGTTTGAACATACAGTAGACATATGAATGTTTAATAAGTTGGTGACAAATAATTCACCAGATTTAAATTTCCCAATGGGGTAGCAATTTAATATCAGCTTTCCAAAAAGGGATCTACGGGAAAATGATTTTTAGAATTAGAAAAAAAAAAAAAAACACAGCTCGGGGGACCATTACAGGACCATGATGTCTCCCTTTTTCTTTATTATTTTTTTTAAAAAGCACCTGGAAGAGATCACATTAAGTACCACAAAATACCACAGTGACTTGTACAGTACAAAAAAAAATTTTATTTATTTATACAGTACAAAAAAATGTAGTTTACATAAAATAAAACCTTGTGGGCAAAAAAAAGCCACAAATTTATGCAGTGCAATTTGAGAAAACAATCCTAATGCTTAAATGTTACTTAAGATCTAAGCTTTCTTATGCAGTTAACTACAATCAAAGTGAAATAAAAAAGGCACTAAGAGAATGGTTTAATTACAAAGTATTACATTTTATTTCAAAGTGATTCAGTAATTTTCAGTTTTTGTGGAGTGTTGAATAAAATGAAGTTACAGAAAGTTACTAATTACAATAGAAAACAAAGAGACAAGCGTGTTACTCATAACTAGAAAACCCAAGAAATAAGGAATCATTTTTTACATTGGATCATATAAAACAAAATATCGCACAGGTACTTATAAAAAAAAGCCTTGCAACTGCAGCTATTTTTGCCTTTGAACTGTTCGTTATTAGTACTTTATTTTTGTAATAGGGTATAATATTCCATTTTGTAGTTTATAAGAATGGAAGAATAGTATACACTAAGTAAGCCTACGGGCCATGCTGGGGAAGTCCATCCCTCTCTCTACTCTCTCTATCTCTCTCTCTATCCCCTCCTATCCCTCTCTCTATCTCTCTCTATCCTCTATCTCTCTCTATCTCTCTCTCACCTAATTTTCCTATCTCTCTACTCCTCTCCTATCTCTCTCTCTATCTCTCCCTATCTCTCTATCCTCTCTCTACTCTCTCCTATCTCTCTCCTATTTTCCCCTCTCTATCTCTCTATCTTCTCTCTATCTCTCTATCTCTCTCTCTCTATCTCTCTCCCATCTCTCTCTCTCTATCCTCCCTAAAATCCCTCTCTATCTCTTTCTTCTCTCTATCCTCTATCTCTCTTTTCTCTATCTCTATCATCTCTATCTCTCCTCCTATCCCTCTATCTATCTCTCTCTATCTCTCTCTATCCCTCTCTACTTCTCTACTATCTCTCTCACCCTCCTATCTATCCCTTATCTCTCTCAAATCCCTCTCTACCCTCCTTCCCTCTCTATCTTTTCTACCCTCTCTACCCCTCCATCCCTCTCTATCTCTCCATCTCTTCTATCTCTCTCTATCTCTCTCATCTCCTCTATCTCTCTCTATCTCCTCAACTCTCTCTATCTCCTCTATCTCTATCCTCTCTATCTCTCTCTACTCCCTATCTCTCCCCTTCTCTCTCTCTTCTCTCTCTCTCTCTCTCATCTCCATCTCAACTATCTCTATCTATCTATCTCTCTCTCCTTGTCCGGGTCATTCTTTTTTTCCAGGACAAACTTTTAAAAACAATTTTTCGGGAAAATAATAGGGTTGTTATTTATAAAATAAATATAAAAAAAACAACTATGCTATCCAATCAGGGAAAACGTTATTTGTTATGCAAATCATTTATTTTTATGATTAAAGGCAAAATAAGAATATAATTTTTGTATACAGGAGGGCCCTCCTTTATGGCGCTTTGCTTTACGGTGATTCGCCAATACAGACATTTCAAATTACAACCAAAAATTTGTTTATATGGCTCCCTGATTCACTATTATGACATCCACACACCACTGTTTGTTTACATCCTCTGTGTGCTCCGCATCTATCGATTATGCTTTCGACAACATTTCGGTCCCACTTGGACCATTTACAAAGTCACATTAACCGAAAGGAGAGAAGGAGGGAGTATATATAGGCCAGCAGACAATGACTGGAACAAGAGAGGTAGTGGTGGAGGTGGTGGTGGTGGTAGTAGATGGTAGTAGTGGAGTAATAGGGTAGTATGGTAGTAAAAAGTGGAAAATAGTAGTAAATGGGTAGTAGAGTGGTGGTGGGTCGTCGCTCAAATACAGTGGAACCCCTACTTTAAATTTAATCCCTTCCAGGGCCTTGCTCACATCTGGACTTGCCGTTTGCAAGTCAATTTTTTCTCATTTCAATTTAAATGAAAAGGAATTAATTTGTTTCCCGTGGAATTCCACACGAGAAAAACTTTAATAATTTTCCCCCAATATTACCTCTACAACTTAATTACTATTACAATTCATGAATGTCATAAAAACAATATTAATAGCATAGAAAAAGATACACTAAAAGAAAAAAAACATACTTTCGTATTGGCTAGTGGGGGTGACAGTGGGCCCTTGTTTTGTTGGGGTTTATAGGGTCAACACAGCGGCCCCTTTCCCACCCTGACTACATGTTAGAGAACCAGGAAACCCGAAAAAGTCAGACAAGGAACTTATAAGTTTCTACACTCTTTAATGCTACACTTAAATTTCTACACTCAAAAAGGTACAAATTAATTCCTACCTCTTAACCTTTTCAAAAGGTCCGTGCCGTAGATCTACGCTTTACGATGAGGTCCAAACCGTAGATCTATGCCATAAGCCGGCTCACTCGATAAGCGTGAGAAGTAAATTTGGCTTAGTAGAGAGAAACATCTATGTGATTGGGGCACCACATAAAACAAATCCTGCAGCATCAGTGCAAAATGAAGAAAAAGAACTTAGAACCCTAATTTTCGATTAAAACAGCGACTTTTCATGTTTTTTTTTAATTTTTTATGGCTGTATTTTCGATTTTTTGGGCTCATTTTATAGAATGGAAGATATATTACAGAAATGGGGGATATTTTTTTATTGGTTTTAGAATTGGGAACTCCTTTAAATTGGGGCTCATAGTAGTGAAAAAAGTAAAAAATTTTTTTTCGATTTTTAAGAGTAAACAAATGACCTCACACGTCTAAACATCCGCTGGGGGGTCAAAAAAAACGTCACAAATGTGGTGAATTATTTATACAATTAAAATTTTAATATTTTCAAACAGAAATCTTTTATTTTTTTGTTTAAAAAAAATCATTATGTGAATAAAAAATCAAAAAGGAATTCATTTTTAAAGCCTGAAAACATAACTGATGAACAGAGGAAATGTTAGTTTCGTGCCAGGAATGCTGCATTGTTTATTCTGAACCCTATTTTGAAATTGGAATATTTTGAACTTTGCACTAAATTGGCCAAATTACCAATTTCCGATCACATTATTTTGTAATTGAAACAGTTGATTTGGCGATTTCTTGTGCTCAATCGATAGAATAGAAGTAGTACTACTGAAATAACTAAGAATTTGGTTGACTGGAATAATGTAATTGGCCTAAAATGGGAGTCAAATTCGGCAAAATTGCCGATGCGTAAATATCGCCGACACATCAAAATTCGCGAGAGCATAATTTCATCAGTTTTCCATCAAATTTCATAGTTTTTGTTTTATTGCCTTCAGAAAAAGATTCTCTACCATTTCATAAGAAAAAATAACAAAATTATTTTTTGAAAATTCTTGGACCCTGGTGCACACTTAGAAATTTGGCCTCTGGACCCTGAAAGTGTTAATGTGCCCAAGAGTGATGATTACATGTATTACGTACTATTGGAGCCATGAGTAGAGAGAGACTTAGCGATTTTAACCCTTTCAGGGTCCAAGGCCAAAATCTGAAGTCATGCACCAGTGTCCAAGAAATTTTGAAAAAAAAAATTATTTTTTCTTACAGAATTAAAGAGCATATTTTTGTGAAGGTAATAAAACAAAAAAATTAGAATCTGATCAGTACTTACCGAGATACAGTGCGAAGAAGTTTGTAGAAAATGATGTGGTGGCGGCAACATCGACGAATTCCACATACGCGTATTATATTATTTTGTTGTTTTAGTTGTTTTTTCTTTTCTTTTCCAATTTTTTTCTATTCCTACTAACATTTGGGGCCTGAGAGACCAATACTGTATATAATTGATATATACAGTGGACCCCCGCATAACGATTTTAATCCGTGCAAGAGGGGTAATTGTTATGCGAAATAATCGGTATGTGAATGAATTTTCCCCATAAGAAATAATGGAAATAAAATTAATCCGTGCAAGACATCCAAAAGTATGAAAAAAAAAATTTTTTACCACATGAAATATACATTTTCCCACACACAAAGAGAAGGATACATGCACCCAAAAGTAGAGTAGTACATGCACAGTATATATTGTGCATGTACTAGTCTACTAAAGAAGAATAAATGACACTTACCTTTATTGAAGATGCAGCAATGACTGATGAGACACTGTTCCCTGGGAGTGCCTTTTCCTCCTGATACTGTACGTCCTGTTTGGCATTTTCTTCCAAACAGGCCTTATCACACTGTGTATGCCACTACGATTCTTAAATCTCTCAAACCAACCTTTGCTGGCTTTAAATTCACCAAAATGAGCACTATCCAGGCATTTTTCCCTGTTCACCTGGGTGTTTATCGACTTTGTGGGTTTTCATCCTGGGAGACAAGATTTAAGGACCCCAATGGAAATAAGTTAGACAGTCTTCGATGACACGACTTTTTTGGGTTATCCTGGGTGGCAAATCCCCCTGGGGTTAATTGTTTCTTGGGATTCTCAATAAGCCACACCAACAACGGTGCTACAGCAGCAGCAGCAGCTGACTGGTCAGCACAACAGACGAGCACAGCAGGTTGTCAAAAAATGACATCTCGTTTTCATCCCACCGAAATGCCATGTATCTTTGGGCAGTAAACACCTGCATGCTCACCCCAACGAACACCTCTTTGACCCCTGGGCAATTTTTACATTAGAACGAAACTGGCCCACACACTGTCTTGTTCACTCGCATGAAATCACTGAAAGGGGTTGTGTTTTGGATATAATGTATACCCACCAGATAAGGCCCTCAGTTTTTCTCACTACGTACCTGATATACCCAAAACTTTTACTTTCGTTTTAACTACCCTTTAAACCAATTCCAACAAAAAAAACCCCTTAAAACAAGGTCCAAATTTTTAAAACGGCCCCGCTGGAAACCCATGCAAGACCCGCAAAAACAAAACTCCAATTGCAATGGAAAAATAACCTGAACTTTGTTTAGAACCTAAAAAAATTTTTTTTTAAAAACCTCACTTCGCGGGGGTGGGTTTTTCAGGAAAGGGAAAAAGTAAAAAGATAACCGTTTTGGATTATTTATGGGTGGGGTAAAATTAAGGGCTGGGCCAACTTTTATTTAACTAAACAAAAGGTAAAAATTTTTTAAAAAGAAAAATTTTTAAAAAATTTTTTCCCCCGGGTTGTCTTGCGGGGAAAAATTTCCAGGGAAGAAAAAAACTTTTTGCAAAATTTAATGGTTTTAAAAAAAATCAAAAATTAGTTTGGGCCTGGTTAAGGGGACATAGGAGAATCCATTTAAAGGCATCAAATGGTAGGGGAGGAAAAAAGGGGTTTTCTGAAAAAAAAGTTTTCTTTGGGTATGGAAATATTTGGCGGGAAAAGGGGGTTTTGGGGGGGGGGGGAACCCCCCTTTTCCCCTTTAAGCGCCCAGGGGGCCCCGCGTGGAAAAGGGGCCCCAAGGGGTCCTAAACAAACCCACTAACAATTTTAGTTTTGGGCCCCCGCCTGAAAAAATCCCAACAACCTAAAACGGGGAGGGGCCCGGGGTTTTTCCATGACCCCCGGTTACTCCTCCCCTTGGCCCTAAAATACCCCAGGATCCCGAAAAACCCCCCAAAGTTCCCAAAAAGGGGGGGGTCGGAGGCAAAAAATCAAAATTTTAAAAATGTCAAAAATTTTTAAAGGAGGCCAACAAAAATTAGTTTTTTCTTCTTTAGGAAACCCCCGGGGGATTCCCCAGTGGCCACACCAAAGGGGGGCAATCCGGGGGTTTTTGCCAAATTTTCAAATTTTTTTTTTCCCAACTTACCAAAACCGTAAATTTTTCCCTTTAAACCCCCAAATTTTTTTCAAAAGGGAAAACCCAAATTTTTATAAAAAATTTGGGGGGAAAAAAAAGGGCCCAAATTGCCCTTTTTGGGACCACCCCGGGAAAAACCCCCTTTAAAAATATAGGGGCTAAAGGGGGAAATTTTTAAAAGGGTTGGGGCCCCCCCGGGGGGGGGGGAAAATTTAAAGGGAGGCCCGACCCCGGGTTGGTAAAGGAAACCCCTAAAAATTTAAAAAAAATTTTTAAACCACCAAAATTGGGGAAAAGGGGAAAGGGGTTTTTTTTTACCCAACCCTTTTAAAAATTTTTAAAAGGTTTAAAAAAGAAAATAAAGCTTTTTTTCAAAAATTTCCCAAAAATTTTGGGTTGAGTTAAAAAAAAAAGGGGAAAAAACCCTTTTTAAATTTGGGGAAGATTTTTAAATTTTTTTAAATTTTTTTTAAAAAAAAAAAAAAAAGGTTTTAAAAATTTTAAATTTTTAAAAAAAATTTTTTTTTATTTAAAAAAAAAAAAAATTTTTTTTAAAATATTTTTTTAAAAAAAGGAAAAATTTTTTCCATAGGACATTTTAAAAAATTAATTTTTATTTTAAAAATTTTAAAAAAGAAAAAAAAAAAGGGAAAATTTTTTTAAAAAAAAAGGGTTTTAAAATTTTTTTGGGGAAAAAAAATTTTAACGTAAAAAAAATTTAAAAAAAAAAATAAAAAAAAAAAAAAGTTTTTTTTTAAAAAGGTAAAAAAAACATTTGGCCCAGCCGTAGATCTACGGGACGGACCCTGAAAGGGTTAATGTGTACCTGCACACCAGCACAGTGTGTAAGTATATTTAGGTACAGGTACACATAAGTACATGTATAATTATAAGTACTATTATGTCTGGAAAGTTTCCAGACATAATAGATGTGGTCATGGAGAATGTGAACAAGCTGGGTGGGGCACGCCGTATTTGAAAGACCGCTTGCTGTATAGCAATTTTGGTCATAATTTGACATCGCCGTATTAGCGAAATGCCATAAAGCGGGGTCCTACTTTAATTATGATACTAAACTAATTTATCTTACTAATTAATGGATTGTTACAAGTAGTTTTTTAAAAATACAGGGATACAGTTTACTCTTAATATGGTACAGATTTGATGATTTTATATTGAACTGTTGTTATTTTAGAGTTTGACAAAAGTTGTAGATTTAGAACAGAAGTTTACTGAGCACAATAAAATTGCTTAGTACTGGAAGTAATAATTAAATTAAAAGTCTGTAGGTAATGGTAGTTATAAAAGAAAAATAAGAGAAAACAGAAATAATAGTTTATAATAGATTAAAATACAGGGATTATGCTAACTCTTATTCTGGCACAAGTTTTACAATATAATGTTGCACTGGTTATCAGTTCTATAATAATAGTTTATAATAGTAAGCAAGTAATGGTAAATTAAAAATAAAACAATAGAAATAAAAAGAGAGAATGTAGTGATCAGTTGTACAAAAGTAAAAGGGACTGATAGTAAATATGGTGTTGAACAAAATTTAAGCAAGTAATATCAGCTAAAAAATATAAAAAAGAAATAATTTCTATTATAAGTTATAAAATTTTTATGAACAACTATTAGGTTTCAGTATTGCACTGGTAGTAATATTAAAGCTTATAAAGGCAGTACAAAGTAGTATTTAAAAGTAAAGAGCTACACTGAGCGAATATAGTGATTAATTGTATAAAGTAGAATGGACTGATAATAAATGTGGTATTAAAACAAGTTTTTAACAAGTAATGGTAATTAATACATAATCTGTAAAAAATGTACAAAAGTAGAATGGACTGATAGTAAATATGGTATTAAATAAAATTTTTTAGCAAGTACAGTGGTCCCTCGCTTTTCGTAGTTCTCAGCAATCGTAAATTTCGCCAATCATAGGGATATTTTCGTATAAACATGGACTCGCTTTTCATAGGTTGACTCGCGAATAGTAGTTCGTCCAGGACGCTTACGCACGGTGTGAGCAGGGGAGGCCTCCCTACCCAGCCAATCTGGCATTGTTTACCAGTGAGTGAAGGTCCCCTCAAGTGCTCCTACGAAATATTTCATAATACAGTGGACCCCCGCATAACGATGGCATCACATAGCGATTATTTCGCATACCGCTTACTTTAATTGCAAAAATTTTGCCTCACATACCGCTTAAAAACCCGCTTACCGATTTTCGTCCGAGACGCGTCCAATGTGCGGCCTGAGCCACGCTCACATGTTCCGCCAGTGGCATTGTTTACCAGCCAGCCTCCGCGGTAACATCCAAGCATACAATCGGAATATTTCGTATTATTACAGTGTTTTCGGTGCTTTTTCTGGAAAATAAGTGACCATGGGCCCCAAGAAAGCTTCTAGTGCCAACCCTACAGCAATAAGGGTGAGAATTACAATAGAGATGAAGAAAAAGATCATTGATAAGTATGAAAGTGGAGTGCATGTCTCCGAGCTGGCCAGGTTGTATAATAAACCCCAGTCAACCATCGCTACTATTGGTGGTACAGCTGCTGCTGCTGCTGCACTGTCAGCTGCTGCTGCTGCTGTAGCACCGTTGTTGGTGTGGCTTATTGAGAATACCAAGAAACAATTAACCCCAGAGGATTTGCCACCCAGGATAACCCAAAAAAGTCAGTGTCATCGAAGACTGTCTAACTTATTTCCATTGGGGTCCTTAATCTTGTCTCCCAGGATGCAACCCACACAAGTCGACTAACACCCAGGTGAACAGGGAAAAATGCCTGGAACTAGTGCTCATATTGGTGAATTTAAAGCCAGCAAAGGTTGGTTTGAGAGATTTAAGAATCATAGTGGCATACACAGTGTGATAAGGCCTGTTCTGGAAGAAAATGCCAAACAGGACCTACAGTACTCAGGAGGAAAAGGCACTCCCAGGACACAGTGTCTCATCAGTCATTGCTGCATCTTCAATAAAGGTAAGTGTCATTTATTCTTCATTTAGTAGACTAGTACATGCACAATATATACTGTGCATGTACTACTCTACTATTGTGCATGTATCCTTCTCTTTGTGTGTGGGAAAATGTATATTTCATGTGGTAAAAATTTTTTTTTCATACTTTTGGGTGTCTTGCACGGATTAATTTTATTTCCATTATTTCTTATGGGGAAAATTCATTCACATAACGATTATTTCGCATAACAATTACCCCTCTTGCACGGATTAAAATCGTTAACCGGGGGTCCACTGTATTCCACTCATTTTAGTGCTTGCAAGTACTAAATAAGCTACCATGGCTCCAAAGAAAGCTCCTAGTGCCAAGCCTGTGGTAAAGAAGGTGAGAAATATGTACAGTGACAAAGTCTTGTACCATTTTAGGGAAGTGTTAAAGAGATGCCAGAAACAGAGCTCTCTCCAGAGTTATTTTGCAAGACAGGACTAGAGTGACTCTCAAGGTGGTCCTAGTGGCATTAAGAAACAGAGAAGAGAAGCAACCCCAGAGAAACAATTGGTACCTGAGGTGTTGCTGGAAGGGGATTCCCCTTCCAAACTGTAAACAATCCACTCTCTCTCCTCCTCCAGTCTCCCATACACTAAGAAGAATCTCCAATAAAGGTAAGTGTTATGCTGTTAATGTTTCATTCATCATTTCCCATTGTATTGTTTATGTACTACATGTATATTTCATGTAAAAAAATTTTTTTGTTTTAATACTTCTGAGTGTCAGAAATGGATCAATTGTATTTACATTATTTCTTATGGGGAAAATTGATTCGCAAATCGTAAATTTCATTTATAGTAGCTCCCCCAGGAACGGATTAATTACGAAAAACGAGGGACCACTATAATAGTAATTAATAGTATTTAAAAAAATGGGGTTGCAAAATGGACAGGTAGTATTTATTAGACAAAATTTAAACAAGGAATAGTAATTTAAGAAAAATACATAACATAAGGTGGCTAATTCTCACTAGTAATATCATATATACTGAGGTAGTTGATTTTGATTATTAAGAGAGTGTACTGTGAAATTTGTACAATAATGGAGCAAAACATACACTACAACGTAAACATGTAAACAAACCGGGCGGGAACAAGTATCTTCACCAGGAGCCAGATCAACCAAGCTGTGATAGATATGTGGGGCATCGGGCCTCCAGCAGCAACAGCCTGGTTGACCAGGCAAGCACCAGACGAGCCTGGCCCATGGCCGGACTCGGAGAGTAGATAAACTCTCGAAACTCTTAAAAGGTATATATCAAAGGGGTGTGGTGACCGTATTAGAAAGTCAGGTGGGGGAGCTGTATAGCGAGTTTTGGTTATAGTAATTTGAAATGTCCGTATTAGCGGAATGTCGTAAAGCGAAACGCCGTAAAGCAGGGCCCTACTGTATTAATTTTCCATTGGGAGACCTATAACTCATGAACACTGTAGTGTATATCATTTGGAATGGTTCCTTATCTATAGAAGGTCATGTCTGGAGATAATGGATAAGCTATTTAAATACTTCAGATAACACTTTAGCTATCATGTTTACTCCTAATAGTAAATATTAAATGTTAGGTTTCTGAGTATTAATTGTCAGGCTGATCAGTTTAAGAAAGTTCTGTGCCAAGCTTGGCTCCCTACTTCTCCTGTGAGTGAAGGTACTGTATAGAAATGTTCTGTTTTTATATACTATACTTAATATTCAGTATTATGCTTTGATATGTTTAAAAAACTTTTTTCTAGAATGTTGCAAATGTCCTCAACATTTTTTGAAATATAATATTGCTTACTATCCTAGCAACAAGACGATTTAGCCATACATATTAATGTTTCAAATCCTGTATTCATTTCATTAAATTTAAATTCTATATTAAAAAAGTGCAAAGGTGTGAGACAGTGTGGGTATAATTGAAAGAATACAAGGTGTGCACAAATCCTTTTCTGATTTCAAATACAGGTCTCCCTCAACATTCACGTTTTCAACTTTCACGGGCTTCACACATTCGCGAATTCCCAACCGCCAAATTCCCAGCCACCAAATTCCCAGCCGCCAAATCATATTTAAGTTTCCCGCCACCTGCGAGTCCCTACTACCCTCCCTCCGACCCCCGCAACTGGTAGCCAGCCCTCCCACCACTCAGTGTGGCGAGTGTTTTGTTTGTTCATTATTTGCTATTAAACTACAGTATAAATAATGTAAACCCATTCATGACTGCATATTGGAATGGCTATTCGGACAGGTATTAGACGGTGACATCACGTGTTTACTCTTGAACACAGCAAAGAATCAAACATTTCTGCTACAGCTAATAATAACAATAGTAGTAGTAATAATAATAATAATAATAATAATAATAATAATAATAATATTAAGAATAATAATAATAAATACGATATAATTGAAGAAGGAAATTGTACAAAAATACGAGGGAGTGGTTGACACATCGTCAGTGTGACTTTGTTTATGCTGGAGTGAGCATTAGTCTCCGTGCTTTTCCAAACATTTCACAATAATTCATTGTGTTTGGTGCTTGTAGATTGAGTGTGACTGGAGTGGTAGAGGCAGTGGTTGAGGCAGCGATTGAGGCAGTGGTTGAGGCAGCAGTTGAGGCAGTGGTTGAGGCAGCGATTGAGGCAGTGGTTGAGGCAGCTGTTGAGGCAGCGATTGAGGCAGCGATTGAGGCAGTGGTTGAGGCAGCTGTTGAGGCAGCGGTTGAGGCAGCGGTTGAGGCAGCGGTTGAGGCAATGGTATTTAATAACATGTTAATAATAATAATAATAATAATAATACATGTTATTAATAATAACATGTACTATTATTATTTATAACATATATGTTATTAAATACCACTGCCTCAACTGCTGAATTATTGTGAAATGTTTGGAAGAGCACAGAGACTAATGCTCACTCCAGCATAAACAAAGTCACACTGAGGATATGTCAACCACTCCCTTGTATTTATGTACAATTTCCTTCTTCAATTATATCATATTTATTATTATTATTATTATTATTATTATTATTATTATTATTATTATTATTATTATTATTACTATTGTTATTATTAGCAGTAGCAGAAATGTTCGATTCTTTGCTGTGTTCAAGAGTAAACACGTGATGTCACCGTCTAATACCTTTCCGAATAGCCATTCCAATATGCAGTCATGAATGGGTTTACATTATTTATACTGTAGTTTAACAGCAAATAATGAACAAACAAAACACTCGCCACACTGAGTGGTGGGAGGGCTGGCTACCAGTTGCGGGGGTCGGAGGGAGGGTAGTAGGGACTCGCAGTGGTTGAGGAAGTGGTGGAGGCAGTGGTGGAGGCAGTGGTGGAGTCTGTGGTATTTAATAACATACATGTTATTAAAGCATAACATGTATATATTTAGTACAATTTACGACATTTTCATGTATTTTATGATTGTTCATGGTTCAACAAGTTAAGGAAGCAGTATTGTATTATATTTCCCTACAATATATTGGGGCACCAAACATTCACGGTTTTTCAACATTCGCGAGGCTCTTGATCCCCTAACCCTCGCGAATGTCGGGGGAGACCTGTACGTATTTATTACAGCAGTATATGTCTAAAAAAGTGGAACTGCAGTTCTCGGCACATGATAACATAATTTACATGACATGTAATTATCCTAACTTGAAGTTCCCTGGTAGGTGGATTTGGTGTCCTCTTGAAATTACTCCCGGTTTCCCCTGATATCTTGCCTTTAGAATTCTTCGTATGATGATTTGTGAAGGATTGCTATCCAGATAGAAGTAGCTGACATTAAATAACTACATGCTAAAGTAAATGATGGCATCTGAAAGTCACACTGATGTGTTTCTCAATACATGGAAAGAACTGGAATATTGATTATCTGTGTTACAAGCCACTAAAGGGGCACATGTTGAACTGCATCAATTAAATGACTCTGAAATGGTATTAAAATCCTAATAATTCGGCTACCATATGCAGCAACCACATTTCCTTATCAGTTACCATTTATTTTGTTGTAAAAATGTTTTGAAATGGGAAAATGACTTTGGAGAAACCCAGTATTTCTTGATAAAACCCATATTATGCTTATGTTTGGCAGGATTTGATTGAGCTAATATAGGAGTTTAAGGAATTCTAATTAAAGTTGTATAAATCAAAATCAACTGTGAGTGAGCATGATCACAATTCTTGATATAAGAATAATAGAATGAAAAATAATGTAAGGGTATGTACAGGTCAGTTTTTCTACTTGGATACAAATGGGTATCATACAGTAATGGGTATCATTCTGTAAAATGTAACATAATTCAAGAAAAAAGATACAATACTGGACATATAGAAGGACATGATTTTACCAAAGAGTTTTAAGAAATTTTATAATGGTAATGTTTTGCTAATGTGCAGTTGAGTCTGAATAACAATGCAAGAAATTAAAATTACATGCAATGCTGTGATTTGTAGAAATGACTCCCTAATGCCTCTGTAAGCTACCGGTTATCTTAACATCTTGAGTCTAAATTCTTGTCTCCCAATTATTTTTTGAACTTTACTTCTTCCCCTCAGTATTTTTCAATAACTACCATATGGCACTAAAAAGAGCGCTGATATTAAAAGTCAGAAGAATTGTGATGTGATAATCTGATAATGATCAAGAAAATAGTGACGTTATGAAGGCAAGCAAAAGAAAATCCTGGCAACAGGCCAGGGCTGCAGGAGAAGGAAGACTAAAAACCAGTCATAGGTATATCATGGGTATTGGGTAAATAAATGTTCTGATTGGACATAACACAGGAATGTAGAGCAAATATTTTATACATTTGTGCATTTAGAATGAATGTGGAAGCATCATGATACTGTGTTTACTGCTGGTGACAGTGAATTGATAATATGAATGAGTATGATGTGTGTAATTACCTATTTGTAGCTACAAAAATATACTGGTTGTGTCTTGTCTTCAGTAATATGTTCATCATGTAATATTTTAACAATTCCAGTGATTGTAGTACAGTGGACCCCCGCATAGCAACTTTAATCCGTGCAAGAGGGCTCATTGTTATGCGAAATGATCGGTATGCGAATGAATTTTCCCCATAAGAAATAATGGAAATCAAATTAATCCGTGCAAGACACCCAAAAGTATGAAAAAAAAAATTTTACCACATGAAATATACATTTTCCTACACACAAAGAGAAGGATACATGCACAATAGTAGAGTAGTACATGCACAATATACATTGTGCATGTACTACTCTACTAAATGAAGAATAAATGACACTTACCTTTATTGAAGATGCAGCAATGACTGATGAGACACTGTGTCCTGGGAGTGCCTTTTCCCCCTGAGTACTGTAGGTCCTGTTTGGCATTTTCTTCCAGAACAGGCCTTATCACACTGTGTATGCCACTACGATTCTTAAATCTCTCAAACCAACCTTTGCTGGCTTTAAATTCACCAATATGAGCACTAGTTCCGGGCATTTTTCCCTGTTCACCTGGGTGTTAGTCGACTGGTGTGGGGTTGCATCCTGGGAGACAAGATTAAGGACCCCAATGGAAATAAAGTTAGACAGTCTTCGATGACACTGACTTTTTTGGGTTATCCTGGGTGGCAAATCCTCTGGGGTTAATTGTTTCTTGGTATTCTCAATAAGCCACACCAACAACGGTGCTACAGCAGCAGCAGCAGCAGCTGACAGTGCTACAGCAGCAGCAGACGATGCTACAGCAGCAGCAGACGATGCTACAGCAGCAGCAGACGATGCTACAGCAGCAGCAGATGGTACTACAGCAGCAGCTGATGGTGGTACAGCAGCAGCAGCAGCTGACGGTGCTACAGCAGCAGCAGACGATGCTACAGCAGCAGCAGACGGTACTACAGCAGCAGCAGACTGTACTACAGCAGCAGCAGCAGCAGCTGACGGTGGTACAACAGCAGCAGCAGCTGACGGTGCTACAGCAGCAGCAGCAGCTGACGGTGCTACAGCAGCAGCAGCAGCTGACGGTGCTACAGCAGCAGCAGCAGCTGACGGTGCTACAGCAGCAGCAGCAGCTGACGGTGCTACAGCACAGCAGCAGCTGACGGTGCTACAGCAGCAGCAGCAGCTGACGGTGCTACAGCAGCAGCAGCAGCTGACGGTGCTACAGCAGCAGCAGCAGCTGTACCACCAATAGTAGCGATGGTTTTATTGGGGTTTTATTATACAACCTGGCCAGCTCGGAGACACGCACTCCACTTTCATACTTATCAATGATCTTTTTCTTCATCTCTATAGTAATTCTCACCCTTATTGCTGTAGGGTTGGCACTAGAAGCTTTCTTGGAGCCCATGGTCACTTATTTTGCAGATAAAATCACCAAAAACACTGTAATAATACAAAATGTTCCGATTGTATGCTTGGATTTTACCGCGGAGGCTGGCTGGTAAACAATGCCACCGGCGGCACATGTGAGGCTGGCTAAGGGCGCACATTGGACGCGTCTCGGACGAACAGCGGTGAGCGGGTTTTTGAGTGGTATGCAAGGCAAAATTTTTGCGATAAAAGCGAGCGGTGTGCGGATTAAACGTTATGTGATGCCGACGGTATGCGGGGGTCCACTGTACTTATATATGTACTACTTTTCTTTTTAAATAGTTTCATCAGCCAACCACACTTTTTTTGCAATGAAAAAAATTCTAGTAAAACTTTGGCTCCACTTTTCTTTTCCTAAATTTGGAACCATGGCCAGTTTTTATGCCTGTTGTGGATATGAAGAAACTTTTTTTTGTATTTAGTCTTTCTTATAATTTTATGATACTGTACTGTATATGATATTAAATATAGATAGATATTATTATAATTATATAATTTTTACTCTTACTTAGGAATGATTCATTTAAAAAGTTTACATGCTTTGTCATGGGGCTTACGATTTTGACTTGTAAGAGACATGCATCCATGTTATGTGCACATCTTTGACACTTAATATCTTTTTAGAATGCCGAAGGCTCCAGTACAGAAAAAATGCCGTGTGCACAAGGAGGTGAGCCGAGTGTGCACAAAGCCTGGGGTGAAAGGAGCTAAACCTGCCTCGCGTGTACTTTCACAGGGACTTGTTTTTAACACAGATTTAGGTCAACACATCCTTAAGAACCCACTTGTCATTACTTCAATGATTGAGAAAGCTGGATTAAAGACAACAGACACTGTTCTTGAGGTCAGTATTTAGTGATATTTTCATTTATCGATTGAAAATAGTTCAAATATAAATATTCTATATTTAAATTTGGAAAAAGATTTAGTTACTAAGGTTATAATGTCTGTTAACTGAAATTTCACACTGTGTATTTTTAATAACATAATATGGGAAGAATTGCATGGGCTTTGAACTGCCAACTCAACAAGCGATGACCCCGTTACACTGTGGAGCAGACTTTAAAAGAATCCTAACCAGATCTCTCATTAATTCTTGGAGCTCAGATAGATTCTTCTGTTGCCTTTTAATTTGGATTTAAATTAATATTTGGTCAAGTGACCCTACACACCTGTTAGTATGAACTAAAATTTTACAACACAGTATTATGAAATTTTGTAGTGATCTGACTAGGATTCTTTTAATGCTAATGGTGTAGTGGTAATGGGAGTGTCACCCTCCTCTCATTGTTTTATTAGCTTTTTATAACAAAAAATTTGCTTTTGTGATTTATGAAAATAAGCATGAAAATAAGCACGTTTCACTTGATTTGTTGTGCTGGTAGGTTTTTGTCAGTGGTCATTATTAACTCATTCAGATATACTGTACCTTTCATAAATACGTATTTGGAATCACAAAACTGTTTATATGAATATTTACATTGTAATAGGTTGGTCCAGGAACAGGAAACATGACTGCAAAGCTTCTGGAAAGAGTAAAGCGGGTGATAGCATGTGAAGTAGACCCCCGTATGGTAGCAGAATTGCACAAGAGGTTCCTGTCTACTGCTCTCCATTCCAAGCTGGATATTAGGATTGGTGATATTTTAAAGGCAGATCTTCCAACATTTGATGTTTGTGTTGCAAATTTGCCTTACCAGGTGTGTATCTGCTGCCATCCAATTAGGTTTCAGGAATTGTTGTGTAAACTACGGATATTATTAATGTTCTTCAGGGATATTTTAATGCACTAGGCTGGTAGATATAGGCAATATGTTGGTATGATACCACCCAGGGAGGTACTGCCATTGTGTTATGAGTCCATTGGAAGCCTGTTAAATGTTTTGTATTCTGGCAGGATAGTCTTTTCTTTCTGTCTAATGAAAATACATATAAAATGGCAGGTAAATCTTAATATTTTTTAACTTGTGCTTATTTTAATATTCCTGTGTCTTAACCCTTTTGGTGACCATCATGTAGAACTACGTCATTGAGGTCTGAGTCCCTCACATAGTTCTGTATCACTCAAATAAACTGTGGGCAGTAAATTTTGGCCCAGATATGAAAATGGGTCTACACGATGAGTGCACAGTAAAAAAAATCTTGCCTCGCACATCGTATGATGGGAAAAGGAAAACTCTGACCATGTATTTGGTTTAAAATAGCAGTGGACATGTTTTCTAGGATGATTTTTTTGTTTAATTGGCTATTTCTTGGTAGCATTCAATTCAGTGTTTATTTCTTTGCAAGTTTACAATGAGATTGTTTACAGTGTGTAATTACAATAATGATTTGCAGCACAAAGAGCCACTATCATGCCTTGGCATTATGGGCAGTCTAAATTTAATGGTTTACAGACTACTTAATACTAGACTAATAAATCATAGTTTGTTTAAGTTTTACATCTGTTTTTTTTTTTTTTTTTTTTTTTTTTTTCCAACAAGTCGGTCGTCTCCCACCGAGGCAGGGTGACCCAAAAAAAGAAAGAAAATCCCCAAAAAGAAAATACTTTCATCATCATTCAACACTTTCACCACACTCACACATTATCACTGCTTTTGCAGAGGTGCTCAGAATACAACAGTTTAGAAGCATATACGTATAAAGATACACAACATATCCCTCCAAACTGCCAATATCCCAAACCACTCCTTTAAAGTGCAGGCATTGTACTTCCCATTTCCAGGACTCAAGTCCGACTATATAAAAATAACCGGTTTCCCTGAATCCCTTCACTAAATATTACTCTGCTCACACTCCAACAGATCGTCAGGTCCCAAGTATCATTCGTCTCAATTCACTCCTATCTAACACGCTCATGCACGCTTGCTGGAAGTCCAAGCCCCTCGCCCACAAAACCTCCTTTACCCCCTCTTTCCAACCCTTTCGAGGACGACCCCTACCCCTCTTTCCTTCCCCTATAGATTTATATGCTTTCCATGTCATTCTACTTTGATCCATTCTCTCTAAATGACCAAACCACCTCAACAACCCTCTTCTGCCCTCTGACTAATGCTTTTATTAACTCCACACCTCCTAATTTCCACACTCCGAATTTTCTGCATAATATTTACACCACACATTGCCCTTAGACAGGACATCTCCACTGCCTCCAACCGTCTCCTCGCTGCTGCATTTACCACCCAAGCTTCACATCCATATAAGAGTGTTGGTACTACTATAACTTTCATACATTCCCTTCTTTGCCTCCATAGATAACGTTTTTTGACTCCACATATACCTCAACGCACCACTCACCTTTTTTCCCTCATCAATTCTATGATTAACCTCATCCTTCATAAATCCATCCACCGACACGTCAACTCCCAAGTATCTGAAAACATTCACTTCTTCCATACTCCTCCTCCCCAATTTGATATCCAATTTTTTCTTTATCTAAATCATTTGATACCCTCATCACCTTACTCTTTTCTATGTTCACTTTCAACTTTCTACCTATACACACATTCTCAAACTCATCCCACTAACCTTTGCAATTTTTCTTTAGAATCTCCCATAAGCACAGTATCATCAGCAAAAAGTAACTGTGTCAATTCCCATTTGAATTTGATTCCCCATAATTTAATCCCACCCCTCTCCCGAACACCCTAGCATTTACTTCTTTTACAACCCCATCTATAAATATATTAAAACAACCATGGTGACATTACACATCCCTGTCTAAGACCTACTTTTACCGGGAAGTATTCTCCCTCTCTTCTACACACCCTAACCTGAGCCTCACTATCCTCATAAAAGCTCTTTACAGCATTTAGTAACTTACCACCTATTCCATAAACTTGCAACATCTGCCACATTGCTCCTCTATCCACTCTATCATATGCCTTTTCTAAATCCATAAATGCAATAAAAACTTCCCTACCTTTATCTAAATATTGTTCACATATATGCTTCAATGTAAACACTTGATCTACACATCCCCTACCCACTCTGAAGCCTCCTCGCTCATCCGCAATTCTACATTCTGTCTTACCTCTAATTCTTTCAATTATAACCCTACCGTATACTTTTCCTGGTATACTCAGTAAACTTATTCCTCTATAATTTTTACAATCTCTTTTGTCCCCTTTCCCTTTATATAAAGGGACTATACATGCTCTCTGCCAATCCCAAGGTACCTTCCCCTCATTCATACATTTATTAAACAAAAGTACCAACCACTCCAACACTATATCCCCCCCTGCTTTTAACATTTCTGTCATGATCCCATCAGTTCCAGCTGCTTTACCCCCTTTCATTCTACGTAATGCCTCGCGTACCTCCCCCACACTTACATTCTGCTCTTCTTCACTCCTAAAAGATGGTATACCTCCCTGGCCAGTGCATGAAATTACCGCCTCCCTTTCTTCCTCAACATTTAAAAGTTCCTCAAAATATTCTCGCCATCTACCTAATACCTCCCTCTCCCCATCTACTAACTCCCCTACTCTGTTTTTAACGGACAAATCCATACTTTCCCTAGGCTTTCTTAACTTGTTTAACTCACTCCAAAATTTTTTCTTATTTTCATTAAAATTTCTTGACAGTGCCTCTCCCACTCTTTCATCAGCTCTCCTTTTGCACTCTCTCACCACTCTCTTCACCTTTCTTTTACTCTCACATATACTCTGCTCTTCTTAAAACACTTCTGCTTTGTAAAAACCTCTCGTAAGCTACCTTTTTCTCTTTGGATCCCTCAGATTGCTTAGGCACAACAGACTTATATCTGCTATGCTCTTTAGGGTAGTTATTATGAGCAAACGCATATATAATCACACTATGTGCCATTTCCGCAGGCCGTATGATGTTCTTAATGAATATTCGAAATCAGAGTTTACGGAAGAAAGGAATTATCTCTTACCATCAGGTCTCGTAAAGATTCGAAACCGTGGTCAACCTCAGCACTATCAATCCACGAATCAAATAATCTGAAAAGTGATGTTTAAGAATTGCAATATAATTTTGATTTGGAGGTATTTTAATGGTCTAAACTCCAACCGTGTAATGATGATGGTTGTTTTTCTGAAAGCCTGAAGTATAGCTTCTTCAGCAGGCTATAACTAGAAATAACATCAGAGGTAGGTGGAATAAACATTTAATGCTGAACCTGACAGTAGTTAAGCACCGCCTAGTAGCCCAAGAATCTGATGGCCAGTCACAGAGAGTACGCATACTCTCTAATCTAGCAATATATGCCGAGATGTCTTCTTTGTTCTGAAAAAGTGGTAAACTGTGGCTCCTAATATTAGAGGTACTTGGAAGGGTATTCTATTAACCCCTTCATCTATTTTCTGCTTAGATAGTTCTATCTTCTGGCTTTTTTCTAATTCCAACCTAAACTTTTACCAGCCCCTCTGCTTAGCATGTTCTTTCAATTTCCTTCATTTTGAAGGCTACTCTCATCGCTTAACTCTATCTTCCTAGCTATCCTATCCTGTTCTTGTATCTCCCCTCCTGAGCTAGTCTTTATCCTGTTTCTTTTTTCTCTTCACAAGCTAGTCTTTTTTTCTTCTTGAGCTAGTCTTTTCTTTCCTTTTTCCTCACTCACTAGCTAGTCTTTCCTGCTCTCTTTTCTTTTCATAGCCATTTTAGCAGTAATATAACTACAAGGCTCTATCCCAGTAATATCCCATTTCCTTCCACTTCAACCAGAAATCCAAGGAATCCAACCTTGTAAGAAAAGAAAATATTATGCACCAAACTTGACCCGTCTGAACTAATCAAACTAACAGAACGTCCGGTTACACAAAAGAGGGACACAGTCCGCACACTTTAAACTTCCCAAAAAAGAAAAATGAACTAAATATTTCTCCCTGGAAGAATACGCTGTGGGCTCAAATAGCCTTCACTAAGCTAAATACACAACTTCACACAGGAGGGTTAAATTATCAAGTTCCCAGGTCTAACAAATAGGTATACTTCTAACCCGGAACGATAGAACCAAACAAACGGTAAGTCAACCAGACTACCAGTAATGACTTGACACCTCAACTAACTCACTCTTTTCTATCTTAAATGTTATACTCACAACCAGTTGAACCATCAGGACGATGTTGCTTCAAGAGTCGTATCCTGGCAAGGTCGCCATTGTCATGGAACGCCTTCTCATCTGAACAAAATAATACTAATGGAAAAATAAATAAAAAAAAAAACGACTCTAGAAAAAATAAGGATAATGACTTTTGAGGATTTTACTTAAAATTTAAATACAGTGGACCCCCGCTTAACGAACTTTTTTCATTCCAGTAGTATGTTCAGGTGCCAGTACTGACCGAATTTTTCCCCATAAGGAATATTGTGAAGTAGATTAGTCCATTTCAGACCCCCAAACATACACGTACAAACGCACTTACGTAAATACACTTACATAATTGGTCGCATTTGGAGGTGATCGTTAAGCGGGGGTCCACTGTATAATAAAAATGGCCTCTGGTTCTGGTGCTGTAGTCGGGCAGGAGTAAGTAAGGCCCTGGACAGATCTCTGATGTTAAAGATGTAGGTTATCCTAGGCGGATGGTAACAGTCCGATGTTTTGGAATCTCCTATACCACTTGGTTGGAGCACCACAAGTAGAATAAATAAGCCATACCCTGTAGTAGTCTAATACGTAATACCTGGTAGTAGTCTAATACGTAATGTTAATAAGTCCAATTAACAAATGTCTTGCTCCTTTATCTGGCGTCTATCCTGGATGACAACGCCAGGAACAGAGCTGGTAATAAGAAAAAATAAATTGGTTACCAACGGTTATGATGATATAACATTTAAGAATGAAAAGGAGTGGTAAATGTCAAAATCATTACTGGTAACCAGCAAACAAAAGAAAGTACGAACAGTAATACTCCTGGTAGACCACCTTACCTGATCAGGAGAAGAGTGGAGGTGAAGTGACTCTCCAAACTTCCACCCACACCAGGTAAGGTCAATACTACCAGGAGTAGAATTGAAACAAATCAGACACCAGGAATTCTAAGGTTTCCGGGCCCCAGCCCGCTAGAGGGGGGGGGGGTGTGACGTAACTTGCTAATGGTTCCTGGTTGCCTGAACAACCCTAACCTCACACCCAATTTTCCTTCACATACAGTTTCTTGAAGTTGGAAATGACCTGCTGGTCCATGGGCTGCGGAGAGGATGTTATTAGGAAGGCAAAAACAAGACCTTAATGAAGCAATAATTCATTCTGCAGAAAGTCCGCTCTGCCACGTCTGAAAGATGGCCAGGAGCATTGTCTAATACCAGGAGGCACTTAATCCCTTCAGTGTCCAAGGCCAAAATCTGAAGTGGTGCTCCAGTGTCCAAGAAATTTGAAAAAAAAAAAAAAAAAAAAAAAAAAATTTTACAAATTAAAACATATTTTTTGTAAAGGTACTTACCGAGATACGTGCCAAGAATTTTTGTCAAAAAATGATGTGGTGGCGGCAACATCACAATTCCACATACACCATTACATTATTTGCGGTTTTAAAGTTTTTTCTTTTTTTTTCCAATTTTTTTCTATTCCTACAAACTTTGGGGGGCCCAGAAAACCCAAACTGTTTTTAAAATGTTATATAAAAAACTCACTTATTGAACACAATAACGCACAAAGTTAAAAAATCAATTATTGTTTACCACTGTTTTTTTATTACAATAAACAGCAAAATCTTTTTTAAAATACTAATGTTCTATTAATTTTTAAAATCACTACTGGTTTTAGAATGATGGAGCTTGTGGAACTCCTTGAAAAAGGGCACCATGCACAGAGGCCCCTTACATTCCCACACAAAAACCCGAGTGTCTTTTGCGCTTTGTTGCCGTCGTTTTGTTTGTGCACAGACGATGCATCTTTTCGAAAAATTTCTTCTGAGTTGAAGGAACTTTTTAGAAATGATCCCCTCCCCTTTCCCAAAACACTTGGATATATCCAGAGTAATTCGAGGCCCTTTTGTTGTATAGCATGTTCTTACCTGGTACTTCATTATGATTGTCTGACGCAGACAAAAAAAAATTTCACCATACGGTGGCTGTTGCCAGTCTTTTTTTGGGTCATATATATGCTTGAGCATGAAATGTCCATAGATGGAAAAAAGTTTATTACCATTTTGTAATCTTACGAACACAGTAAAACAAAACCAATCCTGTCACATTTGTAAAACCAAGCGCTGTTTTGTGTATAATCAATCATTCAGGGTTTTTTTTCAAATTGTTCATTAGTCCCTCGATCAACTTGGCACTGTCTTGCTTTTCATTACGGAAAATGGTTGTCAACAATTTTTGTAAAGCCCCCGTAATCCAGTGTCTTGGCAGTAAACACCTGCACGTCATCACCACGAGCACCTGCTTGGAGCCGGGGCAATGTTTACTTAAAATCACTGGGGGCCACCCAATCTTCGTTCACCGCATAAACCCCTGAGAAATGGGCTTGTGTACCATTTTATGGGGTTTATTACAAAATGAAAATAAATTCGTTAAAAAATTCGGGTAGGATGATAATTAATACATAGCTTTAGAAATCTCCTTTATGGGGAAAGTTTTGAAGACTCTTAAAATTAATTCACTTGTTAGAGAAAATAGGGGAGACCTGATCAAGTGTATAAGTGGAAAAAAGGGTTTTAATAAAGGGGATTTTAATAAGGTCTTGAGGATGTTCTCCAAGAGAGAACCCCAGTAATGGTTTTTAAATTAGATAATTTAGTTTGAAAGGACATAGGAAAGTATTTTTTTGAAATAGGGTAGTAATGAGTGGAACACTCCTAGTTGGGTATTTGGGAGGGATTTTTGGGTATTTCAAATTTGGGTTGGGATAATAATGGTAGGAGGGGTTGGATTTGAGTGGACTTTCACATCAGAGTTTATTTTTTGGGTGGCATTGAAAATTGGGTTTGGGGCAAAATGTTTTGTTAGTGGGTGAATTGTAAAGGACCTGCCTAGTATGGGCCAACAGGGCCCCGCGTGTTCCTCCCTTTTTTTTTCTTTTAATGTATGCCCCTACCAAGATAAAAGGGCCATCATGTTTTCACACGTCTACCTAGATACCCAAAAACTCTTGTATTTTCAATGTTTTAAATTCCCCCCTGTATACAAAAATATCCCAAAACCAGGGGCCCCGTCACAGTCAGAGTACAAACAGTTTTATCCAAAACGTTTCCTCTTGCCGGGAATAGCTTGAAAGACGTCACCTTTGAACAAAATCAAAAAACTCGTCAATTTCAAGATTCTGAATGGAAAAAGTTTTTCTGCTTTTGTTTTTTAATACTGAAAAAATTTTTATCTTGTAAACCGTCACTTCGTCAGGCCTGGTTTTTTTTCAGAAAGTCAACATACTTAAGGTAAGATAACCCCGTTCACTTAGATTTCCTGAAGCCGGGGTTTAAAAATTTCCGATCTTGGGCCAGTAGCTTTATATTTTGCTTAAGACATGAGGGATAAACATTATTTTTGCAAAAAGCAAATACATTTCTGCAACAGTTGTCTCTTTTCCCCTGTGTAGTCTTGACTGTGGGGGATATGATCGTATTTGCCGGTGACTCAAAATACTTTTACTTTCCCTGACAAAAGTTTCCACAAGGCTGGTAAAGAATAATTCAAAAAATTCCCGTTCAAGGCCGGGTTCCAAGGGGACAAGTGGGAAATTCCACTTTTTAAGTCATCAAAGTGGGGGCTTGGGGGCAAATTGGGATTTTGCGCCAATCCCACATACGGTTTGCTGTGGATACGGACTCAAGGATGGTTGTGCGGGGGGTGTGGGGGCTGGTGGCTGACGCCCGTTTGCCTTAACTATAGTCAGCAGCGGGGTCCCACGGGGCTGGTGAGTCCGCATGGCGGTGCCACTACCACACCATACCACCACAACTGATGCCTGTGGTTTTCCACCAATGAGCCCATCCAACCTCACATACACCTAAAACTGGGTAGGGCCCAGGAAGGACTACGGGGGTGACTCCGGGGGTACTCCCCTCTCCTGGGCACCCAAGGGTAACCACCCGAGCGCTGCGGCAGCGAACTAACGACCTTCACTGGTGGGAATATGATTCCTCACTTCACTACCGAATGATAGTCGAGCGCAAAAAAATACAATCCACGTCACTTTCTCATCATTTCTAAGTCGAGGCCTGGCCCCGCGAAAATATTGTTTTCTCTTGCCTGAGGAACAAACCGCCGTGAGTCAGATGCCCACCCCAGGTAAAATTGAGGATCGCGGGTTTTTTTGCCATTTTCGATATCCCGGTCATTCTTTCGTACTAACGATCAAAGCCGTAGAATTGTCTTCTTTCCACTTCCATCATTCAGAAAACAATGGAAGAGGGAAACCCAAAATTTTGGGGAGGAGGGGGCTGACTTGCGACGAGGCATGGTGAACAAGGGGGAACTGGCCGGCGTTCCCAAGTGCATGCGGGCGCCAATTTTTTTTTTTATGGCCACCCCACCACGCGACCCGTTCTCTCACAATTTGGCCCCCATGGCGTTTCGCGCTAAATTTTAGGCGCTAGAATTTTGGGTAGATTACGGTTTTTGGGCACTCAACGTGAAGCCATAGATCACGGGGCGGCCCCGAAAAGGGTTAAGGTCTAATTTCTTTTCAATTAGGTTTTTTCACAGTGGGGGCAAAAGCATAGTGTAACCCATTAAAAAAAAGTCCCCAGGGCCCTGCCTTATGTTTGCCCCCCAGCACACACAGTTAGCCTTAGGACATTGTTTTTTTTGAACCTCGGGAGTTTCAGAGTGTACACCAAAAAAAGGGTTACTTGCAAACACCACTGCATTGGCACACTTCAAAAGAGAAGCCTGTTTTTCAATTTTATGTACTGGGAGTGCCTTTTCCTCCTGAAAATGTGGCCCGTTTGGCATTTTTTAAAAAAGGGCCGTTTGCCACAATTAAACACTTGTTCGGTTTCCCCTTCACTGTTATGTATCTTAAATTCCTGAAACATATTTTTCGTTGCTTGTGGTCCGAACTGGCAGCCTCACCAGTTTCACACATGTTGCCACACAATTTTTAAATCTCAAAACCCAAACCTTTGCGGCTCAAATTCACTCACATCATCACTAGTTGCGGCATTTTTCAATTTAAAATAGTCTGCAATTTCCCTACCTTTTTCACATATGATCATTTGGGAAGATGCTATCTCCTCCCACTTTTTTTTCTTTTATCCACCCCAATAACAGTCTCTAAACTTTCTAAACTTGTATGTCTGTTTCGAAAACAAAGTTGCCCCTTTTTGGAAAAAAACACTTCCCTTGATTGTGCTTTTTGGGCCACAATAGTAGCGATGTTGATTGGGGTTTTGTGTACAAACCTGGCCAGCTGGGGAGACACGCACTCCCCTTTGATATTAGAAATGTCTCTTTCTTCTTCATAGTAATTCTCACTCTTTTTGTTTTTAGGGGGGCACTAGAAGCTTTTTTGGGGGCCCATAGGGACTTTTTTTTGCAGGGCAATCACAAAAAAAGGGCTTGATAATATGAATGTTCCGTTTGTATGTTTTGGAAGCGACCGCGGTGGTGGCTTGTAAACACTGCACCCACGGAACAAGGGGTGGGTTCGGGCCACACGTGGTGGTTTTTGAAGAACACATTGAGCGAGTTTTTTTGGGGCAGCCAGGCAAATTTTTTCATTAAAAATGTATCGCTAGGCGGATTTAACGTTTTCGATCTTTTTAGGCTAGGGTCCACTGTTTACGTATGCAGTTCGCATAACAGTAAATCTTTATTTTTTGTTTGAATAAAAATTCAAAATAGAAAGCAAGAGTAATATCAGAGGGGCCTGGAGACGTGACTGATGAACAAAGAAAATGTTATTTTAGAGCCAGGAATGTCTGCATTGTTCATTCTGGACCCTATTTTGAAATTGTCATATTTTTTAATTTTCGTGAAATTGGCCAAATTACAAATTTCTGACCACGTTATTGGGTAGTTGAAATCGGTAAATAGGCAGTTTCTTGTACTCAATCTATAGAAAAAAATGGAGTTCTAAAGAAATAGCTATGAGTTTGGTCGACTGGAACAATGGAATTAGCCAAAAATAGGGTTCAAAGTGGGCAAAATCACTGATTTGTAAATATCGCCGAGGTCGCTAACTTCGCGAAAGCGTAATGCCGTTAGTTTTCCATCAAATTTCGTTTTTTTTGGTGTCATTACAATCGGGAAAAGATTCTCTGTCATTTCATAAGTTTTTTTTTTTTTTTTTTTTGAAATTTTGCTACACCAGGAGACACCTCAGGATTGGGGGTTGCGACAGTCAAGGGGTTAAACAATATCAAAGATAGTTGACACAAACCCACTACCGTTATAGTAAGCTTCTCACTTAGTGATGAATTTATTTACCGACGTGGTCTTAGGAACGGAACTCCGTCGTTAATTGAAGAGGAGTGAATAAAAATTCAAAATGGAATTCATGTGTAAAGCCTGGGAACATAGCTAATAATAGATGAAATGTTGTTTTAGTACCAGGAATGCCTGCATTGTTTATTCTGGACCCTATATTAGAATTGGTATGTTTTGAAATTTCTGAACACTTTATTCTCAGTTGATAAAATGGCAAAAATTAAGACACATGTGCAACATCTGGGTATCTTTATTGTAGACGTTTCGCCATCCAGTGGCTTTATCCATGCAAATTCCAGGACATAATTTGAAGACAGTAAAACTATTACAGAAGATGAGGTAATCAGTCCCTCAGCCTTGGAGTTGGTGCGAAGAGCACCGTAGTGAAATAGCTAAGAACTGGTCAAATGGAACAATGTAATTGGCCTAAAATAGGACTCAAAGTGGGCAAAAATCATGGATTGCATAAATATTGCTGACAGCAAAGTTTGCAAGAGCGTAATTTATTAAATTTTCCATCAAATTTTGTACTTTTTGTTTTATTACCTCCAGAAAAAAATTCTTTACCATTTTATAAGAAAAAACACAATTTGTTTTTTTTAAATTCTTGGACATTGTGGACACTTCAGATTGAGATTAAATGAATCCCTTTTCTTCTGAAAGTTCAGTGCGGTTAAACATAAATAAAGGCTCCTTTATACCAATAGGTCATAGCGTGATCAGTGGCAGTATTTTCTAGCTAAACTGACCTGCCTCGTATTTTGGAATTACATTTATTTCATTATGATAGAGTGGATAGGGTAGCAATATGGCAGATGTTGCAAGTGTATGGAATAGGTAGTAAGTTACTAAATGCTGTAAAGAGTTTTTGTAAGGATAGTGAGGCTCAGGTGAGGGTGTGTAGGAGAGAGGGAGATTACTTCTCAGGAAAAGTGGACAGGGATGTGTAATGTCACCATGGTTGTTTAACATATTTATAGATGGGGTTGTAAATGAAGTAAATGCTAGGTTGTTGGGGAGAGGGGTGGGATTAAATTATGGGGAATCAAATACAAAATGGGAGTTAACAGTTACTTTTTGCTGATGATACTGTCCTTTTGGGAGATCGCAAAGAAAAGTTGCGAAGGTTAGTGGATGAGTTTGGGAGGGTGTGTAAAGTAGAAAGTTGAAAGTGAACATAGATAAGAGTACGGTGATGAGGGTATCAAACAATTTAGATAAAGAAAAAATTGGATATCACATTGGAGGGAGGGAGTATGGAAGAAGTGAATGTTTTCAGATATTTGGGAGATGACTTGTCAGCAGATGGGTCAGCAGATGGGTTTATGAAGGATGAGGTTAACCATAGAATTGATGAAGGAAAAAAGGAGGCAGCTGGAGGCAGTGGAGATATCATTTCTGAGGGCAACATGTGGTGTAAATATTATGCAGTGTGTTCATTATGTGAAAATTGGGACGAGGTGTGGCGTTGCTAAAACTATTAGTCAGAGGGCTGAAGAGGGGTTGTTGAGGTGGTTTGGTCATTTAGAGAGAATGTAACAAAGTATAGAATGACCTGGAGGGTGTAGAAATCTGTAGGGGAAGGAAGGCAGAGTAGGGGTCATCCTCGAAAAGTTTGGAGGGAGGGGGTTGGACTTCCAGCAAGCATGCACGAGTGTGTTAGTAAATGGAGATAAATAGTTTTTGGGACCTGACAGGCTGTTGGAGTGTGAGAAGGATAATATTTTGTTAAGGAATTCAGGGAAACCAGTTAGCTGGATTTGAGTCCTGGAAATGGGAAGTACAATACCTGCACTTTGAAGGAGGGGTTTGGGATATTTGCAGTTTGGAGGGACGTCTAAGCTGTTGTGCCTCTGCAAAGATGGTAATTATATATGAGTGATGGTGAAAGTGTTGAATGACGATGAAAGTTTTTCTCTCTTTTTGGGTCACCCTGCCTCAGTGGGAAATGGCCGACGTGTTAAAAAAAATTACAGTATGTATTACCATGTCTCGTTGGTGACGTTTTTTGTGTCCCTACTTTAAAATTGTAGCATAAAACTAAAACCAGTTTGTGTATATCATTTATACCCTCTCTTGTTATTGAATGTTTAGATCACACAATTACATATATACAACCCATCCTTATTTGATATTTGTTTTCCTGTGCATTACCTGGCATCATTTTCTGTGTTTTTAATTGGTTAGTCAGAGTAAGTTACACTAACCTATGTGCTTTATGCAGAATATATCATTTACCATGGAGCTGTGCAACTGGTAAAATCTTGTAATTAACAAAAAGGCACAACATCAACTGAACAATGCACAAATAACCTGCATGTAGGAGAGGGGAGCTTGTGACAATGTTTCGGTCTGACTTGAACCATTTACTACGTCACACTAACAGAAAGGAGAGGAGGCAGTATATATTGGCCAGCAGACAGGGATGGGAGAAGGGAGGTAGTAGGAAAGGAAGTAGAGAGTTGGTGGTAGTAGTTGTAGTAGTAGTAGTTGCAGTTGTAGTTGTGGTGGTGGTGGCAGAAGTAGTAATAGAAGTAGTAGTAGTAGTAATCAGTCAAAGATTAAGAAAGAGGAACACTGCAAGGGAGCTAGGAGCCCACAAAGGGTAGGAACAAAAATACAGAGGGGAGGGAGGGGGGATAAAATAATAAAGAACCAAACACCAAGGCAGAAGAAAGAAATCTCAAAGGAGGAAGAAAAGAGGAAAGAGGAAGAGGGAGAAGGAGAAAAAAGAATCAGGTTAAGTCATGGGTGTTCTGAAGTTTGGAGCATTTTACAATGTAATGGGAAAGGAAGTCGTCTACAGAGACAAAAACCAGGGCTAAGATTCATACTAGGAAAATTGTGTATTAGGGAGGATTCAAACAGACGGCGACTGTTAAGTTGGAAGTAGGGAAAGACAGTTTTAGCAGAAGACCAGTCAATGGGATGACTGTGATCTCTGACATGACAGAAAGAGCATTGTTGGTGTCGGCAAGCCTAGCACTACTTTTTGTGATCCCTGAGTTTGTCAGAAAGAGAATAGTCAGTTTCTCCAAAGTACTGAAGAGGACAAGAGAAACAGGAAATAGAGTAGACACCAGGAGCATCTATAGAAGGAGGAGAGGTATGAACTAGATTGGTGCGAGGAGTGTTAGTCTGGCAAAAAGTAACTTTGATGTCTAAGGAACGGAGAGAGTTGTTGAGATTAGAAAGAGTGGAAATATAGGGAAGGCAGAGGACAGGAGAGTTCACAGGAGTAGAGAGTTTGGGAGATAAGTTTAGGCACGTGAGAAGGCAAAGTCTATTTCATAGGATGACTGTGAAGGCAGTTTATTTCATAGACTCTGCCTTCATAGACTCTTGCCATTTTCTTTGACAGACTCTGGGAGCACAAAAGTAGTGTTTGGCTTGCCGACACACAACAATGCTCTTTTTTGTCATGTCAGAGATCACAGTCATCTATTGACTGGTCTTCTGCTAAAACTGTCCACCACTACCACCACCGCCGTCGCTGCTGCTGCCGTCACCCCGTCCCCTCCTCCCTAAATCCCTCCCTCCCTCCATCTCTCAACTTCCTTTCCTACTACCTCTCTTCTCCTGTCCCTATATATACTGCCTCCTCCTTTCCTTTCTGTTAGTGTGACTTTGTAAATGGTCCAAGTCGGACCAAAACGTCGTCGTAAGCTCCTCTCTCTTATTTGTGTGTTAAAATCTTCACATTTTTCACTCTTGTTGTAAGTATGGGTTGAAATACTGTATACAATAGAAATTCTAATTTCATAATTTTATTATTACTTCAATTTCCATGTCTTTAAGACATTTTGCTTTTATTTATAAGGTTTTCAATAACAAAAACAGTCTCTTCTTTATCTCCCTTACAGATTTCATCGCCATTTGTTTTCAAGTTGCTGCTTCATCGGCCAATCTTTAGGTGTGCAATACTTATGTTTCAGCAGGAATTTGCGGAACGTTTAATTGCCAAGCCTGGTGATAAGTTGTACTGCAGATTAAGTGTCAACACTCAGCTGTTGGCCAAAGTTGACCATCTCATGAAAGTTAGCAAGAACAACTTCCGACCCCCTCCTAAGGTAGAACTTGTGTATCATAATATATTTTGTACTGATTTCAATATTTTCCTTAGTCTTCCACATTCAATGGTACCTTGACTTATGAGTTTAATTTGTTCCATGACCAAGCTCATAACTCAGTTTGCTTGTACAGTGGACCCCCGACTTACGATATTAATCTGTTCCTGAGAGCACATCGTAAGACGAAATTATCGTAAGTCGAATTAATTTTCCCCATAAGAAATAATGGAAATCAAATTAATCCATTCCAGACACCCCAAAGTATGAAAAAAAAAAACATTTTTACCACAAGAAATATAAATTTTCCTACACACAAAAAGCAGGATACATGCACAAAATATATATTGTGTAATGAAGAATAAATGACATATACCTTTATTGCAGATGTGGTGATGAGTGATGGGATGGGAGAAGGGGAGATGATGGAGGTTTATTATTTTTTGGAAGGGGAATCCCCTTCCATACGGACTTTAGGTAGCAAGTCCTTTTCCGGGGTTACTTCCCTTCTTCTTTTAATGCCACAGGGTGATTTTCTTCCATAAAGGTTTGCAGTTCAACCCACTTTGCACACATTTCCTTAATCTTTGAAGAAGGCAACTTCCTCAATTTCTCTCTTCCCTTGTCTGAAGCAGTTTGCTCAGTTGTGGCCTCATGTTGTTGCAGATGCTCTTGCAGCTCATCAGTGGTTAGTTCTTCACTGTTGTCCTCCACTGACTCTTCCACATCCTCCCCACTAACCTCTGACCCCATGGACTTCCCCAATGCCACAATAGATTCCACAACTGGCATAGGCTCCTCAGGGTTAGCCCCAAACTCTTGAAAATCCCTCTCCTACACATTCTGGCCACAATTTCCTCCAAGCAGAGTTCAAGGTCCTCTTAGTCACTCCCTCCCAAGCCTTACCTATAAGGTTTACACAATTGAGGATACTAAAGTGATCTTTCCAAAACTCTCTTAGGGTCGGTCGAGTGTCTGAGGTCACTTCACAGCACTTTTGAAACATTGCTTTGGTGTACAGTTTTTTTGAAATTTGAAATGACCTGCTGGTCCATGGGCTGGAGGAGAGGAGTGGTATTAGGAGACAAGAATTTCACTTGAGTGAAGCTCAAGTCTCCCAAAATTCGCTCTGCCAAGTCTGAAGGATGACCAGGAGCATTGTCTAATACCAGGAGGCACTTAAGGCTCAATTTATTTTCCAGGAGGTAATTTTTCACAGTGGAGCCAAACACATGGTGAAACCATTCATAGAAAAAGCCCCTAGTGACCCATGCCTTACTGTTTGCCATCCACATCACACACAAATTAGCCTTGACAACATTGTTTTTCCTGAACACTCTGGGAGTTTCAGAGTGATACACGAGTAGAGGCTTCACTCTGCAATCACCACTAGTATTACTACACATTAAGGTTATCATGTCTTTCATAGGCTTGTGTCCTGGCAGTGCTTTTTCCTCCTGTGTAATGTAGGTCCTGTTTGGGATTTTCTTCCAAAACAGCCCTGTTTTGTCACAATTAACCCTTTGAGGGTTTCGGCCGTACTAGTACGTCTTACGCGTAGGGGTTTTTGATGTACTAGTACGCACAAATTCTAGCGCCGTCAAATCTCGTGGGAAAAGGCTGGTAGGCCTACATGTGAGAGAATGGGTCTAAGTGGTCGGTGTGCGTGGTAGAAAAAAAATCTGGGACCCAGTAGTGCATTGTGGGAACACCCTCTTAGTAAACAATGTCCACCATGCCTCGGGGTAAGAAGCTCCTCACTCCTTTCGGCGAATTGGGACACTTTTGTTCCCCAGTGACAGTTCTAATACAGATGGAAGTGCCAGTGAAGATGAGTTTCAGGGTTTTTGGTGAGGTTTTGACCGAAACTAATGACCATAAATTCGGTAATAGTGAGGAAAACCCAGACGACCCTCAGCCTTCCACCTCTGGTGCTGGGCCATCTTATTCACGTTCAGTTGTACCAGAACCCAAGAGGAAACTTCTATTTTCCCAAATCCCAGACTCAGATGAGAGCATGGGTGATGATAGTGATAGTGAATATGAACTACAAGCTCTTCAAACTAGTTCCAGTAGTGATAGTGAAGTGCAATATTCCCCAGTGAAGCGTCAGTATATACGACGATATATGCGCTCTGGTAGTGTGCCACATGTTATTCCAAGGGGAAGGAGTGTATCTCGGAGTACATCCCGTGGCTGTACAACAGGAACAGACAGTGAAATGACGATGATACTGTTGCAATTGGATGGAACATGTGCGTGGTGTGTAGTGGTGCCGGCGGTGAGGCACCAGCAGTGGGCCATGCTGCCACCCACGCCGCTGCGTCAGCTGATCTACAACAAAGGCCACCATCCCCCACTCACCCACCACACCAGCCTCCACAACCACAACCTCCACAACCACAACCTCCACAACCACAACCTCCACAACCACAACCACCTGTCATTGTCCAGTACCCACCAGCAGACCTCACCTGGGATTGGCAGGAAGCTGTCAATTTGTTCCAAATGCCCACCAGTTTGATGACAGCCAAAGTGGAATACGGCCATCTTGTACTCTTGGGAACAATGCCACTGAACTGGAATGTTTCGAGTTATTCTTTGACGAACCACTGATGGAAAGTATTGTCATGGAAAGCAACACATACTACGAGTACACCATGGCAAACACATTACTTTCACCAAAAATCACTCTACACCAGTGGAAGGAGGCAACTGTGGCTGAGATGTATCTTTTCTTTGCCACAATAATGCTTATGCCACATGTTTTATAAGCACAAAGTGAAATCATACTGGTCAACAGACCGCCTGATTGCAACCCCAGGTTTCAGTGATATAATGCCAGTGAATCGATTTGTGCTAATGTTACGTATGCTTCACTTCTCAGATAAAACCAGGCCTGACAGAACTGACAGGTTATATAAGATTAGGAATGTGTTTGTGTATCTGAAAGAGAAATTCAGTACGCAATTTTTATCCCTTCAGGAAGCTTGTAATTGACGAGTCTTTGATTCTGTTCAAAGGAAGACTCTCTTTCAAGCAGTACATACCAAGCAAGAGGGAAACGCTTTGGTATAAAGTTGTTTGTGCTTTGTGATTGTTACAGTGGTCTGGTATTGGATATTATTGTGTACACTGGAAGTTATACATTGCAAAATACCAGGAAGTTATTGGGCATCTCAGGTGATGTGGTTCGAACAATGATAGAACCATACCTTGGTAAGGGGCATATATTATATACAGATAACTGGTACACAAGCCCCTCACTCAGTGATTTTTGCGAGTGAACATGACAGATGTGTGTGGCACAGTGCGTGCAAATCGGAAACATATGCCCAGGTTTGACGCTGGCACTCGTAGAGGTGAGGTGCAGGCGTTTGCTGCCAATGACATCATGGCATTTCGGTGGCATGACAAATGAGATGTCACACTGTTGTCATCAGTTCACCCTAATGAAATGGCAGACAGTGGCAGGCAGCATAGAGAGAGCAATGAACCCATTCTAAAACCTGCAGCTCTGATTGAATTACACCCTTTAACATGCATTCAGTGGACAAATGTGACATGCAGATTGGGTATGCTGATTGTGTTCGCAAGAGTTATAAGTGGTACATCAAACTGTTTTTCCATCTTCTGGACATTTCCATGCTCAATGCTTATAATGTGTATAAGATGAGGATCAGAAACAAACCACAGTACGGCGAATTCTGTTTGTCTGTCATCAGACAAATAGTATTCAAGTAAACCCAAAGGAACAGCACCTGCAATTGACCGCCCACCAAATTATCAACAACTACCTGCTCGTCTGAAGCATGGTGATCACTTCCTGGTAAAACTGCCTGCTACTGCTTTCAAGAAGAAGGCTCAGAAGAGGTGTTACGTCTGTGCACATCAAAAAAAACGCCCACAACAACGCAGAGACACTCGTTTTATGTGTGAGGAGTGTAAAACACCACTGTGCATGACACCATTTTTCAAAGAGTTCCACAGGCTGCAGAACTTCTAGAAACTTTCCCTGTGACTGTAAAATGTGTATATTAAATATAGAAAAATAGTAATAAACAACATTTCATATCGTTTGTTTGTGTAAATTTTTTTCTATAAACAAATAATGAAACAGTGTTTACGCCTTATTGTGTAGTATTGAAAAAAAAATAACTTACAAAATAATGATCATTTTGGGCCCTCAGGGGCCCATAAAAGTTACTCAGAAAAAGAAAAGTTGAAAAATAATTGAAAATGTACATAAAAAAGTAATAGAAAAATACCGGGTGACGGCAGTCGGCGATGTTACCAGATGTTAAATTTTGGCAAACTTCACGCCTCCATACTCGGTAATTTATTGAAGTTAAATTTTTTTTGTTTAGCCTATAATGTTTAGAAAAAAGAACTATTTTTTCATAAGAAAAAATATTTTTTTTTTTTTTTGAATTTGGCCGACCCTGAGAACGAGTTTCGGAGAGGGCCTGTCGACCCTAAAAGGGGTTTTTTAAACTTTTGTTGGGGTTGGAGTACGCTGAGGTCAGTGGTCACGTGTGGTCATTCCCTGCCAAAGCTCTTGGGAGTTAGTGGGGCTGTTACAAGCACCATGGCTTGTTGTAGTGTTTTAGATCTCGGGGTCAATTTGTTGAAGAAGGAGATTCTACTTCTTCAGGAGGAAAGTAGGAGGCTGAAGCATCGCTTAGATGAGTTTGGGAGTGAGTGTGAGAAGGATTTAGCTGGTAAGGAGGAAATGGTCACCAGCAGTGATAGTGGCAGCTGCTTTAAGTGGCAAGTGGTTCACAGTTCAGGAAGAAGGAAGATGAGGGAGAGTTAATAGAGAAGATGTGAAGGTAGGAAATCGATTCTCTTTTCTCCAAGATGAGTATACTTCAGTGGTTAGTGAGGTTGAAGGTACCATGATTCCCTTGCTAATCAAGGTAAGAATTTTTTTAAATAGTAGGCGATTCTCGGTAAGATGTATGGACCGTGCATTTTGTACAGAGACAAAAAGGTCAACAGAGAGGGTGCCTTCCTGGAGCTGGTGTTGGTGACATAGTCAGCAGGTTGGATATTATTATGGCAGGTAATGGGAACAAGCCCATTATCTGTCTTAGTGCTGGGGTAATGACATTGGGAAGGGCAGAGAGAGGAGCTGCTGGGATAAGTACAGGGCAGCCATAGAAGTAGTTAGGTCTAAGTGAGGGATCCAGTCATATTTAGCAAAAAAAGGCACAAATACCGTGACTGGAATGATACACAAATAACCCGCTCATAGAAGAGAGGAGCTTACGAGACGTTTCAGGTCCGACTTGGACCATTTACAAAGTCACACTAACGAGAAGTAGAGCAGGACGGGTATATATAGGAGGAAGAGGTAGTGGGGGTAGTAGTAGTAGTAGAAGTGGTAGTAGTAGTGGTGGAGATGGAAGGAAGAAGTAATGGGGAAGTAAGGAGGAGGCAGTCAAATAGTACATAGAAAGGGAGCACTGCAAGGGAGCTAGGTTGCCCACAGAGGGAGAGCAAGAACATAGAGGTGGGGGGAGGGGAAAAATAATGAAGGAACAGAAACACAAGACAAGAAAGAAAAAACAACCCAGAAGAGAAAAAAGGAAAGAGGAAAGGGGAAGAGGGAGAAGAAGAAAAAAGGGGGAATCAGGTTAAGTCATGGGTGTTCTGAAGTTTGGAGCATTTTACATGTAGTGGGAGAGGAAGGCATCTACAGAGATGAAGCCAGGACTAAGATTCATACAAGAAAGTTGTGTAAATGGTCAAGTTGGACCGAAACGTCGTCGAAAGCTCCTCCCTTTATGTGCGGGTTATTTGTGCATATGTAGCATCTTGCCCAGAAGGGAGTAGGCAATGAATGGATGTCTAGGGCAATTGGTATAAATTGCTGGCTAGGACAGGTACTGCAAGGACTTGCAATCCCATTCATTGATAACTGGGACCTATTTATGGCAAACGTGATATGTATGCAAGGGATGGGGTTCATCTCTCTGGGGATGGAGTGGTTGCATTACCCAAATTTGATTGAGAGGGAAATTTAATGACTTGTCTGGGAATTTAAATGATAGATTATAGAGGTATGGGTGTTTGTGGGAAACAATCAGGCTGCAGCATTAGGGTTAAAAACAGCAGTTATTGCCGGGATACCTCAGGGATATGTTTAAAAGACAATAATCAAAAAAAAGTTGTAGTATGGCAAATCAATTGATCACAAACAAAGAGAGATAGTAGAGGGCAAAGAGTGGACTAGCTCCCTTAGGTTTACTATACAAATGTAGGAGTCTAAGAAATATGATAGATGAGCTAAGATTAATTGCAATGTAGGTAATATAGATATTATTTTGGGATAACAGAGACCTGGCTCAACCTGAAAGATAGAGAAATGCCTTCTGAATGCAACACACAGGGTTATTAACCCCTTCCACACTGATGGGTCAACAGGAAGGGTGGTGGAATTTCGATGTTTGTCAGAGAAAATTTAAAATTGTTGTCTTAGACATGATATAAGATTAGAAACATCGAAAACAGAAAACTGTTTGGCTACAGTTTCTTGAGGGACGTGACAAATTAATTTTGGGTGTGATTTATAGGCCCCAAACCTTGATAGGGAGTGCAGTAGGCTGTTTATGGGATGAAATTCATAAGGCATCTAGATATGAAAATGTTGTGATAATGGGAGATTTTTAACCTTTTAGACAAATTGATTTGGAACAGTATGACAGGAAATCTTGAATCTAGTGACTTTCTTGATACGGTTCAGGATTGCTTTTTAGAACAGGTTGTGACAGAACCAATAGAGGAAACAAACTGCTTGACTTGGTTCTTGCCAACAAAAATTCACTAATTAATAAACTTGAGGTTAATGATGGCTTGGGGAAAGTGATCACAAATCACTTAGTTTCAATATATCATGGAATTACCCAGAATAACTGCAATCAAATCTGTCCCCGATTTTCGCTTGGCCGACTTCATGGACTGAAAAATTACCTGAGTGGGCTAAATAGGGATGTCCTGACTATGGGTAAGGTAGGTGATCTTGGTTGCCAAATTTGACGTTTTTCAGGGTATAGTTTAACCCCCAGAAAATTTTTGTTCCGAGTGGGGAAATTAGATTAAAAAAAAATGATCCCAAATGGTGAACAATAGAAAAAAACATCTCATTGGTCAAAAGAGGGATTTAGGCGATAAAAGAGGGGATGGTCGTTAAGAAATCGTATATTCATTTAAAAGAGAAAAATAAAAAAAGGTTAAGGAAAGAAAAAAGGGGGATTATGGGCTAAGGCGAAAGGGGTTTCAAGATAACCAAAAGGGTTCTTTCGGGTATGAAGTAAGATTAGGGACAAGATTGGCCATTTAAGGGTAACCTGGTCGATCACGACAGTGATAAGGATATGTGTGAAAAATTTAATACCCATTCCTCTCAATTTTCACCCCGGAAAATACTGCGATTTCCCGAATAACAGATTATGTAGAACAGGATGTGAAACTATGCACGATTTGGGTTTTTTAAAAAATATAAAATAAAACCCCCCCCCCCCCCCCCAACTCCCCCCTGGAAATTTTGCAAGGTTTTAAAGGAAAAATGTAAAGAAAAAAACTTAGCATACCCTTTTGGTAAACTTTTTAACATATCACTAAAAACTGCTGTGCCCGATAAGTGGAAAAATGGGAAATGTAATACCCATTTACAAGGCAGGGGAGAGGTCCTTTGGGTTTTAACTATAGACCAATAAGCCTTCCCCCATTGGGAAAATTTATGGGAAACAATAATTGCCGAAGCAAACGAGCCCTCTTGATAGGCACAGATTGATTAATGAATCTCAACACGTTTTCAAAGGGGCTTCCTGTCTTAGAATTTTCTAAAATTTTTACTAAGGTGTTTGAGGAGGTTGATCATGGTAATGAATATGATATTGTGTATGTGGACTTCAGTAAGGCTTTCGACAGAGTTCCACACCAGAGGCTATTGAGGAAACTTAAGGCACACGGAATAGGAGAAATTTTTTCCTGGGTAGAGGCATGGCTGACAAATAGGCAGCAGAGAGTTGGCATAAATGGGGAGAAATCAGAATGGGGGCACGTCACAAGTGGTGTTCCTCAGGGGTCAGTGTTGGGCCCGTTGTTCACAATTTACATAAACGACATAGATGAGGGAATAAATAGCGACATAAGCAAATTTGCTAATGACACCAAAATAGGCGGTCCAATTCATTGTAATGAGGACACTAGAGCACTCCAGGATGATTTCAATAGACTGTTGCAGTGGTCGGAGAAGTGGCAGATGCAGTTTAATATTGACAAATGCAAAGTTCTAAATGTTGGACAGGTAAATAACCATGCGACATATAAACTAAATAATGTAGATCTTAATACTACTGATTGCGAAAAGGATTTAGGAGTTCTGGTTAGCAGTAATATAAATCCAAGACAACAGTGCATTAGTGTTCGCAGTTTAAAACTAACAGAATTCTTGGCTTCATATCTAGAAGTATAAATAATAGAAGTCCTTAGGTTGTTCTTCAACTCTGTATATCCTTGGTTAGGCCTCATTTAGACTATGCTGCACAGTTCTGGTCACCTTATTACAGAATGGATATAAAATGTTCTGGAAAACATACAGAGGAGGATGACAAAGATGATCCATGTATCAGAAATCTTCCCTATGAGGATAGACTGAGGGCCCTGAATCTGCACTCTCTCGAAAGGCGTAGAATTAGGGGGATATGATCGAGGTGTATAAATGGAAAACAGGAATAAATAAAGGGGATGTAAATAGCGTGCTGAAAATTTCCAGCCTAGACAGGACTTGCAGCAATGGTTTCAAGTTGGAAAAATTCAGATTCACGAAGGATATAGGAAAGCACTGGGTTTTGGTAATAGAGTTGTAGATGAGTGGAACAAACTCCCGAGTACAGTTATTCAGGCTAAAACGTTGTATAGTTTTAAAAATAGGTTAGATAAATACATGGGTGGGTGTGAGTTGGACCTGACTAGCTTGTGCTGCTGGGTCTGGTGCTGTGCTTCTTCCTTGAGTGGAGGTGACCAGACTGGGTGGGTCATTGGGCTAATCCGGGGGGGTGGGTCATTGGGCTTATCCGGGGGGGAGGGGACATGGACCTGCTCTGCATGGGTCAGTAGGCCTGTTGCAGTGTTCCTTCTTTCTTATGTTCAATCCTTCAGCCTCTATGTACCCCTGGAATTCCTGCACATATTTTTTAGCCACTTTTTGGTTCGAACTGGCAGCCTCACCATGCCTTATCATACTATGTATGTCACTATGATTCTTAAATCTCTCAAACCAACTTTTGCTGGCCTTAAATTCACTCACAGCACTAGTTGCAGGCATATTTTTAATTAAATCGTCATGCAGCTGCCTTGCCTTTTCACACACAATCGCTTGAGAGATGCTGTCTCCTGATATCTGTTTTTCGTTTATCCACACCAATAACAGTCTCTCAACATCTTCGAGTATTTGCAATCTGTGTTTCGTAAAGATACTTGCACCTTTCGCAACAACAACTTCCCTGATTGCCTTTTTGTTGGCCAGAATAGTAGCGATGATTGGGGTTTGTTGTACAACCTGCCCAGCTCAGAGGCACGCACTCCACTTTCAAACTTATTAATTATCTCTTTCTTCATTTCAGTAGCAATTTTCACCCTTTTTACCACAGGGTTGGCACTAGAAACTTTCTTTGGGCCCATGGATGCTTATTTAGCAGTTACAAGCACTAAAAACACTGTAATAATACAAAATGTTCCGAATGTATGCCTGGAAGTGACCACACTGGCTTGTAAACATTGGCACACTAACTGAAGGCAGGCCAGCTGAGGTGTGCTCAGGCCAGTCAGACACTGGACGCATACGGGACGTATGGAACAAATGATGTAATTAGAGTTTTTCACTATAGGTCGGGGTCAAATTTTTACGCTGACAAGCATCGTAAGTCGGTTTTATCTTTGGTTGAGGTCATCGTAAGTCGGGGGTCCACTGTACATATATCAAAAAAATTTTCCTTACTGAAATTAATTAAAATTTGCATTTATCTGTTCCAGCCCCCAAAAAACCACCCAAATTTTTTGTTACGGGTTTTTAAATAAAAAAATGTACAGATCTCCCTCAAAATTCTCGTTTTCAACTTTCGCGGGCTTCACACATTCGCGTTTCCCCAAACCTTTCCAAAATTCCCAGCCGCCAAATCATATTTAAGTTTCCCGCCCCCTGCGAGTCCCTGCTACCCTCCCCGACCCCCGCAACTGGCAGCCAGCCCTCCCACCAGTGTGGTGAGTGTTTGTTTGTTCATTATTTGCTATTAAACTACAGTATAAATAATGTAAACCCATTCATGACTACATATTCGAATGGCAAATTGGACAGTATTGGATGGTGACATGGTTTACTCTTGAACACAGCAAAGAATCAAACATTTCTGCTACTGCTAATAAAAACAACAGTAATAATAATAATAATAATAATAATAATAATAATAATAATAATAATTATAATAAATACGATAGAATTGAAAAGGAAATTGTACAAAATACAAGGGAGTGGTTGACACATCGTCAGTGTGGCTTTGTTTATGCTGGAGTAAGCATTAGTCTCTGTGCTCTTCCAAACATTTCACAATAATTCATTGTGTTTGGTGCTTGAAGATTGAGTGCAACTGGAATGGTTGAGGCAGTTGGGTGAGGCAGTGGGCAAGGCAGTGGGGAAGCAGTGGGTTTAAGCAGTGGGTGAGGCAGCAGATGAAGAGTGGTTGAGGCAGTGGTATTTAATAACATACATGTTAATAATAAAAATAATACACGTTATTAACCCCTTCAGGGTCCAAGGCCAAAATCTGAAGTGGTACTTCCATGTCCAAGAAATTTTGAAAAAAAAAAAAAAAAAAAATCTTACAGAATTAAAAAGTATATTTTGTGAAGGTAATAAGAAAAAAAAAAAAAATTGTTCTGATCAGTACTTACCGAGATACAGTGCCGAGAAGTTGACTCAAAATGACGTGGTGGCGGCAACATCGACGATTTCCACATACAGTGGACCCCCGCATAACGATGGCATCACATAGCGATTATTTCGCATTACCGCTTACTTTAATTGCAAAAATTTTGCCTCACATACCGCTTTAAAAACCCACTTACCGATTTTCGTCCGAGAAAGCGCTCACATGTTCCCCCGGTGGCATTGTTTACCAGCCAGCCTCCGCGGTAACATCCAAGCATACAATCGGAATATTTCGTATTATTACAGTGTTTTCGGTGCTTTTTCTGGAAAATAAGTGACCCTGGGCCCAAGAAAGCTTCTAGTGCCAACCCTACAGCAATAAGGGGAGAATTACAATAGGATGAAAAAAAGATCATTGATAATATGAAAGTGGAGTGATGTCTCGAGCTGGCCCGGGTTTGTATAAAAAAACCCCCAAAAACCCATCGTACATTGGGGGTCAGTGCGTGCTCTGCACTGTCAGTGTGCTGTGCTGCACTGTCGCTGTGGGGGTGTGTAGCCCCGTTGGGTGTGGTTTTGAGAATACCAAGAAAAAATTTAACCCGAGGATTTGCCACCCAGATAACCCAAAAAAGTCAGTGTCACGAAGACTGTCAAATTTTTTTTTCCCTTGGGGGGCCCTTTAAATCTTGTCTCCCGGATGAAACCCCACAAAAGTCGATAAACCAGGTGAAAGGGAAAAATGCGGAATGTGCTCATTTTGGTGAATTTAAAGCAGCAAAGGTTGGTTTGAGGATTTAAGAAGTAGGGCATACACAGTGTGATAAGGCCTGTTCGGGAAAGAAAATGCCAAAAAAGGACCTACAGTACTCGGGAGGAAAAGGCACCCCAGGAACGTGTCTACAGTCATTGCTGATCTTCAATAAAGGTAAGTGTCATTTATTCTTCATTTAGAAGATGTCATGCACAATATATACTGTGCTGTACCCCCTTACTTTGTGTGTATCCTTCTCTTTTGTGTGGGGGGAAAATGTATATTTCTGTGGTAAAATTTTTTTTTTCATACTTTTGGGGTTTTGCAGGATTAATTTGTTTTCCCCTTATTTCTTAGGGGGAAAATTCATTCACTAGCGATTATTTCGCATAACAATTTTACCCCTCTTGAGGGAAATTAAAAGTTAAGGGGGTCCACTGTAGCGCAAACTTTATTTAACGTTTTTTTTGTAGTTTTTCTTTTCTTTTTTAATTTTTTCTTTTCTACTAACATTTGGGGGGCCCGGAGACCATACTGTTAAAAAGTATATATATAAACTCACTGTATTGAAAAACAATAACCGACTAAAGTTTTATTATTATTGTTTTCGCTTTGTTTGTTCAATAAACAGCACAAATCTTGTATAATACTAATGTTTTCATTACAAGGACCCCCCTATTGATATTAATCCGTTCCTGAGAGCTCACGAACCGAAAATATCGAAAAGCGAACTTTTCTTTAAAGAAATAAGGAAATCAAAATTTTAATCCGTGCAAGCACCTAAAAGTGTGAAAAATTTTTTTTTTTTCCACTGAAATTAAGTTTTAATGCAATAGAATAATTACAATAACAATAGAATAATTGACACTTCCCTTTTAATGAAGATCTGAGATGATTGATGGGATGGGAGGAGGGGAGAGGTATTATGTTTTAGAAGGGGAATCCCCTTCCCCATTAGGACTTGAGGTAGCAAGTCCTTTCCGGGGTTACTTCCTTTTTCTTTTTAAATGCCACTAGGACCAGCTTGAGAGTCACGGACTTCTGTCGCCAACACATTTATCCATAGTGGCCTGTACCTCCCGTTCCTTTATGACATTCCTAAAGTGTTTCACAACATTGTCAGTGTAATAGTCACCAGCACGGCTTGCAATAGCTGTGTTAGGGTAAATTGTCTTTAAAAAAAGGGTTTTGCACTTTAAGCCAAAATTGCACACTTTTCCCTTTAAATCTTTGAAGTAGGCAACTTCTTCAGTTTCTCTATCCCTCCTCCGAAGCAGTTTCCTCAGGTCTGGCCTCTTGCTGTTGAAGATGATCTAACAGTCATCAGTGGTTGGTTCTTCATTGTCCTCCTCCACCAAAACTCTTCCACATCCTCCCCATAACCTCCAACCCCAAGGACTTCCCAATGCCACAATGGATTCCTCAACTGGCATAGGCTTCTCAGGGTTAGCCTCAATCCTTCAAAATCCCTTTTGTCTACACATTCTGGCCACAGTTTTTTCCCAAACAGAGTTCAAGGTCCTCTTTGTCACTCCCTCCCAAGCCTTACTTAAAGGGTTTTTTACAATTGAGGATATTAAAGTGGGTCCTTTCCCCAAAACTCTTTTAGAGTCAATTGAGTTTCTGTGGTCATTACAAAGCACTTTGAAAACATAGCTTTTGGGACAGTTTCTTGAAGTTGGAAATGACCTACTGGTCCCTGGACTACAGGAGAGGAGTGGTATTAGGAGGCAAAAACTTGACCTTAATGAAGTCATGTCCCCGAAAGTCGCTCTGCCAAATCTGTAGGATGACAGGGGCATTGTCTAATACCAGGAGGACTTAAAGGGCTAAATTCTTTTCAATTAGGTAAATTTTTCACAGGGGGGGGGGCAAATGCATGGGGTAACCCGTCATAGAAAAAGTCCCTTGACCCAGCCTTACTGTTTGCCCCCCACAGCACACAAAATTAGCCTTGAGGACATTTTTTTACCTGAACACTCTGAGAGTTTCAGAGTGATACACCAATAAGGCTTCACTTTGCAATCACCATAGCATTTGGCACCATCAACAGAGTAAGCCTGTCTTTCATAGGCTTATGTCTTGGGAGTGCCTTTTCCTCCTGAGTAATGTAGGTCCTGCTTGGCATTTTCTTCCAAAACAGGGCCCGTTTCGTCGCAATTAAACACTTTTCAGGTTTAAATTCTTCACTGTCTGTGTAATCCTTGAATTCTCTCACATATTTTTCAGCTGCTTTTTGGTCTGAACTGGCAGCCTCACCATGCCTAATCACGCTATATATGCCACTACGATTCTTAAATCTTTCAAACCAACTTTTGCTGGCCTTAAATTCACTCGCATCAGCACTAGTTGCAGGCAATTTCTTTACCAAATCGTCATGCAACTTCCTAGCCTTTTCACAAATGATTGCTTGAGAGATGCTATCTCCTGCTATGTCTTTTTCATTTATCCAGACCAATAACAGCCTCTCAACATTTTCTAACACTTGAGGTCGCTGTTTCGTAATCACAGTTGCACCTTTTGCAAGAACAGCTTCCTTGATTGCCGTTTTCCTGGTCACTATAGTAGAGATGGTTGATTGGGGTTTACTATACAACCTGACCAGCTCCGACACACGCACTCCACTTCGTACTTTGCAATTATCTCTTTCTTCATTTCAATAGTCATTAGCACCTTTTTTCTCGAAGGGTTGGCACTAGAAGCTTTCTTAAAGCCCATGGTGACTTATTTTGCAGAAACAAGCACCAAAAACAGTGATAATGTGGAATGTACCAAATGTATCCTTAGATGCGCACACACTGGCTGGCTTGTTAACACTGGCACACACTGGGCAGTTCAGGCCACATGTGGACACATCTCGTACGAATCGCATTGAATACCGGGTTTTCGATCGGATACTGAGGCAAAATTTTTGCGATATAATGCATCGAATACCGGATTTATCGAATTCCGATGCCATCGAATACCGGGGGTCCACTGTATTTACATATTTACAATCACTGGACATGATTTTAGAACTGCTGGAACTTGTGGAACTCTTGAAACAAGGCACCATGCACAGAGGTACCTTATATTCCTCACACATAAACCGAGTGTTGTTGCGTCTTTGTTGCCGTCGTGTTGTTTGTGCACAGACAATGCATCTCTTCTGAGCAAATTTCTTCTGAGTTGAGCAAATTTCTTCTGAGTTGAAGGAAGCTGTATTATGAAATGATCACCTTCCCTTCTCAAACGCTTGGGTATATCCTGAGGGGTTCGAGGACTTTGTTGTATAGCAGGTGTTGTTACCTGGTACTTCATTATGAGTTGTCTGACAAACAGACAAAAACAAAATTCACCATACGGTGATCTGTTGCCAGTCTTCATTTGGTACATATTATATGCATTGAGCATTGAAATGTCCATGAGATGGAAGAAAAGTTTCATGTACCACTTGTAACTTTTACAAACACAATCAACAAAGCCAATCTGCATGTCACATTTGTCAACCAAGCGCATGTTTTGTGTATAATCAATCACTGTCACTGGTTTTCGAATATGTTTATTAGTCACTCGATCAACTTTGCCACTGTCTTGCATTTTGTTATTGTGAATGGTTGTCAACAATGTGTCATCTCGTTTGTCATGCCACCGTAATGCCATGATGTCATTGGCAGTAAACACCTGCACGTCATCACCACGAGCACCTGCGTTAAGCCTGGGCATATGTTTACGATTAGAACGCACTGTGCCACACACATCTGTCTTGTTCACTCGCAAGAAATCACTGAGTAAAGGGCTTGTGTACCAGTTATCGGTATATAATGTATGCCCCTTACCAAGATAAGGTGCCATCATGCTTCTCACTATGTCACCTGAGATACCCAATAACATCTTGGTATCTTTCAATGTTTTACTTCCCGTGTATACAACAATATCCAATACCAGGCCACTGTCACAGTCACAGAGTACAAACAGTTTTATACCAAAGTGTTTCCTCTTGCTTGGTATATACTGCTTGAATGACAGCCTACCTCTGACAAAATCAAAGACTCGTCAATTACAAGATTCTTGAATGGATAAAAGTACATGCTGAACTTTTGTTTGAGATACATGAAAACATTTCTAATCTTGTATAACCTGTCACTTCTGTCAGGCTGTTTTGTCAGAGAAGCGCAACATACGTAACAGTAAGATATAACCTGTTCACTGGGATGATTTCACTGAAGACCGGGGTATGAAATTAGCCGATCTGTGGACCAGTATGGTTTTATATTATGCTTATAGACGTGAGGCATAAGCATTATTGTTGCAAAAGCAAATACATTCTGCAACAGTCATCTCTTTCCACCGGTGTAGTCTGACTGTGGTGATATGATCGTATTTGCCATGGTTGTACTCAAAATATTGTTACTTTCCCTGACAATAGTTTTCCATCAATGGCTGGTCAAAGAATAGTTCAAAGAATTCCAGTTCATTTGCAGTGTTTCCAGAGGGACAAGTAGGTAGAATTCCACTTTGAGAGTCATCAAAGTGGTGGGGCTTGGGAGCAAAATTGGGATTTTGCTGCCAATCCCACATACGGTTTGCTGGTGAATACTGGACATCATAGGTGGTTGTGCAGGTAGTAGTGGTTGTGGTGGGCTGGTGGCTGATGCTCCGCTTTGTCCTTGAACTGTGGAGTCAGCAGCGTGGGGTGGTGAGTCACGCATGGCCGTGGCACTACCATCACCGCTACCACCATCAACTGATGCCTGTGGTTATCCATGCAAGTGTAGCCACATCATCCTCACTGTCACTGTCTATACCTGGTGTAGGGCCATGGGATGTACTCCGGGATGTACTCTGTCCCCTGGGTATGGCATAGGGCACACTACCCGAGCGCATGCGGCAGTTGTACATACGACGCTTCACTGGTGAATATGTTTCCTCACTGTCACTACTTGAATGATCGTCAAGAGCAATAAAATCACAATCCACGTCACTATCATCATCATTACTGAAGTCAGAGGCCTGGCCACGCGAAAATAATATTTTTTTCTTGCATTGAGGTACAATTGATGGTGACTGAGGAGTGCCACACCAGAGGTAGAAGTTGAGGATCGTCAGGGTTTTCTGCACTATTATCGATATCCTGGTCATTCCTTTCGGTCACTAACTGATCAAAGCCAAAGAATTCGTCTTCATTTCCACTTCCATCAGTGTCAGAACTATCAGATAGGAAGAGGAGAGTCCCAGTTTCCTTGGAGTGAGAGCTGCTTTGCGACGAGGCATGGTGAACAAGGGTAACCGACCGGCGTTCCCACAATGCTATGCGGGCGCCTAGATTTTTGTTCATATCGCACGCCCACCACGCAGACCTGTTCTCTCACATGTAGGCCTATGAGCGTTTTCGTGCTAAATTTGACGGCGCTAAAATTTTGGCGTAGATCTAGGGTTTGGGCACTCAATGTGAACCCGTAGATCTAGGGGGACGGCCCCTGAAAAGATTAATATTCTATTATTATTTATAACATAATTTTATTAAATACCACTGCCTCAATTGCTCCCTTACCACTGCCTCAACCCTCCCTCAACCACTGCCTAACCCTCCCTAAAACCTTCCTCAACCATTTCCCTAAATCACCCCTCACCCACTGCCTCCCCCCATCCCTCGCCCCTTTCCTCAACCCTGCCCATTGCCCCCACCACTGTACCCACTACCTCCCCCACCCCTACCACTGCCTCATCTGCTGTTCACCCACTGCGTCCCCCACTGCATCGCCACTGCCTCGCCCCTGCCTAAAACCGTTTTCCTCAACCCCCTCCCTCAACCGCTTCCTCAACCACTGCCTTACCACCCCAGTCGCACTCAATTACAAGCCCCAAAACACAAGAATTTTGTGAATGTTTGGAAGAGCACGGAGCAATGCTTTCCCAGCATAAACAAAGCCACATGACGATTGTTCAACCACTCCCCTTGTATTTTTGTACAATTTCCTTCTTCAATTCTATCATATTTAAATTTATTATTATTATTATTTTTTTTTTATTATTATTATTATTATTATTATTTTACTTTGTTATTATTAGCAGTAGCAAAATGTTTGATTTTTGCTGTGTTCAAAGTAAACACATGTGTCACCCTCCAATACCCGTCCCAATAGCCTTCCCAAAAGCATCATAAAGGGTTTTCATTATTTATTCTTAGTTTAATGCCCGAAATGAACAAACAAACACCACACTGGGGGGAGGGAGGTGCCAGTTGCGGGGGTCGGAGGGTGAGGAAGTGGTGGAGGCATGGATTTAATAACAAATGTTATTAAAGCATAAAAAATTATGCATTTTTGTACAATTTTGATGTTTTATGTATTTTATATGTTCATGGTTAACAAGTTTAAAGGGAAGCATATTTTATTATATTTCCCCACAATTTTGGGCACCCAAAATTCCGAGGCTCTTGATCCCTAGCCCCCCCAAAAGTTTAGGGAGACCGTATTTTTTAAATAAAAATATTTTTAAAAAAAAAAAAAAACATAATCAGGGACCCTCAGTTAAAATTAATCCATTTTAGAAGCTTGTCCTTAACCATTTTATGTTATCCGAATTCTTTTCCCCCAAAGAAAAATGGAAAAAAATTAATCCGTTTCCCAAAACCCCAAAAAAATTTAAAAAAATTTAAATTTTTTTACTGACTATACATTTTCCTACACAGAAAACAATAAGATATGCAGGATAAATACATTTAATAATTCATAAAATGACACTTACCTTTATTGAAGACTTAGTGATGAGATGGGAGGAGGGGAGAGGATGGAGGTGTATTATTGTTTGGAAGGGGAACCCCCTTCCATAAGGACTTTAGCTAGCAAGTCCTTTCCGGGGTTACCTCCCATCTTTGTTTTTAAATGCCACTAGGACCAGCTTGAGAGTCACTGGATCCCAGTCACAACCAAAAATCTGTCCAGAGAGCTCTGTTTCTGTGTGTCTGTAAGACACAACATTGTCATTGTAAAAGTCACCAGCACAGCTTGCAGCAGCTGTGTCAAGGTGATGTTCATCCATAAAGACTTCCACCTTTGTCCCACATTGTACAAATGTCAACTATCCAGTACAGTGGTCAAAAATTTAGCAATTTTGCCAATTTCACACAAATTTCAAAAGATGCCAATTTCTGAATAGGGTCCAGAATAAACAAGAAAGACATTCCTGGCACTAAAATGACTTTTCCCTCTGTTCATTAGTCACGTCTCAAGGCCCCTCTTACATTCTTTTGCTTTCCACTTTGAATTTTTATTCTCGCAAAAAATAGAAATTTACTGTTATGCAGACTACTGCATTAGTTTTAAAAAAATGGTAAAAATTTAATATCAGCGCCCCTTGCAAAAGAATGTTAGACTCACCAGTTGAGTGTATTGGACGCTTGGCATGATTTGTTTACTTTGAACTTTGGTAAAAATCGAACATTCTGCTACTTTGAGCTCAATTTTAAGGTACTTTTCATTTTAAAAAACCAGTCAAAATCATCTCAATTTCTGTAATATGTCTTCCATTCTATAAATTGAGACCAAGAAAACTAGAATACAACAATAAATACCATATGAAAATACAGTGCAAAGTCGCTGTTTTATTCCAAAAAAACGGTCAAGTTTTTTTTTTCTCATTATGCACTGTGTGCTGCAGATTTTTTTTTATACTGTGCACACTGACCACATAGACCCATTCTTTCATATGAAGGCCTACCAGCTTTCTCCCACTAGATTTGAGGGCGCTAGAATTTAGGCGTACTAGTACGTCAAAAACCCTGGGTCGTAAGCCGTACTAGTACGGCCGAAACCCTCAAAGGTTAATTGTTAAAGAAGGCAACTTCCTCCATCTCTCTTCTCCCTCCTCTGAAGCAATTTCCTCATCTGTGGTCTGTTGCTGTTGCAGATGAAGATCTTGCAACTCATCAATGGTTAGCTCTTCATCGTTGTTCTCCACCAACTCTTCCACATCCTCGCCACTAATCTCCAACCCCATAGACTTCCACAACTGGGGTATAGACTCCTCAGGGTTAGCCCCAAACCCTTTCAAGATCCTCTGTTGTACACATGTGGTCACACTTTTCTCCAAGCAGAGTTAAAAGTCCTCCAAGTCACTTCCTCCCAAGCCTTACCTATAAGGTTTATGCAGCTGAGGATACTGAAGTGCTCTTTCCAGAACTCTCTTAGGGTCAATTCAGTGTCTGAGGTCACTTGAAAGCACTTTTAAAACTGCGTTGATGTACAGTTTTTTGAAATTTGAAATGTTCGATTTTTGCCAAAGTTCAAAAGTAAACAAAACATGCCACGCATCCATTACACGTCAACTGGTGAGTCTAATATTCTTTCACTAGTGCGTTGATATTATTTATATCATTTCTACACTAATGCAATAGTCTGCATAACAGTAAATCATTTATTTTTTGTGAGAATAAAAATTCAAAGTGGAAAGCAAAAGAAATGTAAGGGGGGCCTGGGGACGTGACTAATGAAGAGAGGAAATGTTATTTTTGTGCCAGGAATGTCTGTCTTGTTTATTCTGGACCCTGTTTGGAAATTGGCATCTTTTGAAATTTGTGTGAAATTGGCAAAATTGCTAATTTCTGACCACTTTTTTGGATAGTCGAAATTCGTAAATTGGTGGTTTCTTGTACTCATTCGATAGAAAAAATTGAGTTCTAGCAAAATAGTTATGATTTTTGTTGACTAGTACATTGGAATTGGCCGAAAATAGGGCTCAGTGGGCGAAATTGCCAATGCGTAAACATCGTCGAGACCACTAACTTCACGAGAGCATAATTCTGTAAGTTTTCCATCAAATTTCACTCTTTGGTGTCATTATGATTGGGAAAAGATTCTCTGTCTTTTCATAAGAAAAAATAATTTTGTTTTTTTTCCCGAAAAATTTTTCGACCCTGAGAACAAGTTTAGGAGAGAGCCTCTCGACCCTGAAAGGGTTAATTGTGGCAACATTTTGCTCTCCAGGAACTTTTACCTTTTGTCTGTAATTCTACCACTATGACTATCTTGACTTTCAAACTCACTTCTTCACCCGACTCATCCTCTGCTTCCTTCGATTTTGTCTTTATTCTTTACTTGATAATGGTTTAGGTTGGACCAAAATATCATCTAAAGTTTCGTTTCCAATTTTTGGATTGTTGTGAATTTATCCAGCCGTGATAATGTGACTTATTCTTCTTGAACATGAAATAATCAAGAATATTTTTTATATTGCTTACAGGTGGAGTCATCAGTTGTGAGAATAGAACCACGAAATCCAGTGCCAAAGATCAACTTTTCTGAATGGGATGGCCTTCTACGTATTGCTTTTGTTAGAAAAAACAAAACGCTTTCTGCTGCCTTCAAACATTCTTCTGTACTGCAGGTCAGATTTTAAATAACCAATTATATACACAACTTATATACAACTTAATCTGCTGTTTGCTAGTCTACAGATTTGTGTTGGGTATAATTGTCATCTGTAGAAGGAAGACTGTAGACTGAAAATTTGGCTGCTTTCACTCAGTGGTTTTAACAAAACATCAATACTTTTTGGACTGAAGAAAGTAGTAATTTAAAAATATATGGGTGTGTAAAGGTAGAAAGTTCAAAGTGAACATAAGTAAGAGTAAGGTGATGAGGGTATTTAAATGATTTAGATAAAGAAAAATTGGATATCACATTTGAGGGAGGGAGTATGGAAGAAGTGAATGTGTTCAGATATTTGGGAGTTGACTTGTCAACAGATGGGTTTATGGAGGATGAGGTTAACCATAGAATTGATGAAGGAAAAAAGATGAGTGGTGCTTTGAGGTATCTGTGGAGACTAAAAATGTCCTATATAGAGGCAAAGAAGGGAAATATACAAGAGTATAGTGGCACCAACACATATGGGTGTGAAGCTTGGGTTGTAAATGCTGCAGCAAGGAGGCAGCTGGGGGCATTGGAGATGTCATATCTAAGGGCAGTGTGTGGTGTAAACATTATGCAGAGAATTCGTAGTGTGGAAATTAGGAGGAGGTGTGGAGTTACTAAAAGTATTAGTCAGAAGGTTGAAGAGGGGGTTGTTGAGGTGGTTTGGTCATTTAGAGAGGATGGAACAGAGTAGAATGAGTTGGAGAGCATAAAAAATCCATAGGGGAAGGAAGGCGGGTTAGGGGTCGTCCTAGGAAAGGATAGAGGGAGGGGGTATTGGAGGTTTTGTGGGCGAGGGGCTTGGACTTCCAGCAGGCATGCGGCAGCATGTTAGATAAAAGTGAATGGAGAATAATGGTTTTTGGACCTGAAGAGCTGTTGGAGTGTGAGCAAGGTAATATTTTATGAAGGGATTCAGGGAAACTAGCTAGCCGGACTTGAGTTCTGGAGGTGGGAAGTACAATGCCTTCACTTTAAAGGAGGGTTTGGGATATTGGCAGTCTGGAGGGACATCTAGACTGTTGTATCTGAGCGCTTCTGCAGACAGTGATTATTATGAATGATGGTGAGAGTGTTGAATGATGATTAAAGTTCTTTTTTTCTTTCTTTTTGGGTCACCCTGCCTTGGTGGGAAGCGGCCGGCATACTAAAATAAAAAATGTAAATGTATTATCAATGTTTATGCTTTATCATAAATGTTAATAATTTCCTATCCTTTCCAGACTTTAGAAAAAAATTTCAAAATTTGGGTGTTCACTACATGAGAAAAAGATACCTGAAGATTTTGTTATGAAGGAAAAATTGAAGATATTCTGATTGATGGAAAGTTTGACAAGAAACGTGCAAGGCATATGGATCAAGATGACTTCTTATCATTGTTACATGCTTTTTAATAAAGAAGATATTCATTTTGTATAGCTATTTAAATAGTTTTATATAGAGGATATATTTTTCTTATCACTTGTAAGGTCAATAGTGCAAGGCAGTTTGAAGTATTTACCAAGTACTAAATGTATGGGTCTAGTAGTTTATTTCCTTAGACTGACTGAGGAAACCTGAATTGCTCAAAGAACTAGTAATTTGTATAAAGAAAAAAGGTTGACTTTTTTTTTTTTTTTTTTTTCAAAATTGGCTGTTTCACACCAAAGTGATCCAGAGAAGGAAATAAACCATCACTCATTTTTTGGCTGCCTTTCCAGAGTGGTTTGAAAGTATGTTTTTGAAAGAAAAGGTGTTCATTTCAAGGGGACAGCCATAAGGATGCACTGTACAGCCTGATACTGTAACAAGTGACAATTTTAACATGTGTGATATATCTTGCTTATCTCACTATTTATGTAGTACCTTTTATTTCTATTTATTTAGCTACTTTTGTTATTAAATTATATTTGTGATGTTCTTTGTGTCTCATAAAAAACTTGCTCTTAAAAAAGAAAAATACATAAAATTCAGTCTGTGGTTTTCGAAGATAACCATTTTTCTCATAATTATTTTTTCCCTACATATTACAGTCAGTCTTAGTGACTGAAACCACATCTCCATTACTTGAGTAATGGCATCATAAGTTCTCAGGCTATTTCCTGTGATAAATTAATTACCCATGAAAATAGAAATGTATTCTATTTTTTTAACACTCAATATTGCTTTAGATCTTTCCTTTTTTTTTTTTAACATCAGCTTTTTTCCCCCCCAAAGGGAAATTAAATAATATGTTATTGTATTGGATTGTATCAAAGTGGAAATTGAGAATTTTTAACAAATATTTTAATTAAATTATATATAATTGGATCCAAGTCCTTAAGAGGCTAAAAATATTAAAAAAATGTTTTTGCCCAAATGTAAAATAATAGATTATTAGGAAAAAAATTCACAGCCTTTAAAAAAAATAATTTACATACAAATTTAATTCTATGAAAAACTAGTAGAGCAGTGCCAAATGCACTTTTTATTTAAGCATATGGGCATCCAAAGCTAACACATCTGTAAAGTTGTAGTGACCTCTCATTTAAAAAATGGTTATTCTGGAAAGGGGGGCCCCTCTTCAAGGGGGGCTCCTTGGCGGGGTAAAGAGGCTCTTGGTCTGGGGAAATTTAGCCCTGTCGGTTTCTTCCTCAGACCGAACCAATTACCCCCCATTCTCCCCTCCCCAAATCCCATCCTCCCCATCCTCCCCTTTTTCCATTCCCCCTCCTCCTCCTCACCCCTCCCTTTTGCCCTTCCTCTTTTTAGCCTTCGTGATTTCTCCACGGGCGTGCTAGTTCCTAGGTAGGGGAAAGGACACCGGGGTTCGATCCCATTCCGTTGAGGTTTCTTGGCGGTGGCGTAGTTTGCCGTGGAATCTGGATTGCCTAGGGTTTCCCCGATCCCCTCTCCGGTATCCCGGAGTAGCTTTGGGTGTCTTTTGGCGACGGGTGTATCTCTGGAAGCCCCCTTTTCGGATTCCGGGGGTGGTGGCTGAAGGAGGTATGCTTTGTGGCGGATATCCGGCCGCCCTCTCTTTTGTCCACCGAGGTAGCTCGGCAATGTGAGGTTGCTACCCCGGATTGCGGGTTTTAAACTGGCAGAAGGGTAGGGTATGGCACGGTTCCATGCTGCATCTGCGCTACTACGGTGTCGAGTCCTTTTGGGGCGCGGAGGGAGATTTCCGGCCCTTTCATTCCTCCTGGGAACTATTCCTCCCCCGCTCCCCTTTTTTTATTCTTTTTTTTTTTTTTTATTTTCTTTTCTTCTTTCTTTTTTTTTCTTAAAAACAAAAAGAAAAGGAGTAACCTAACCATGGCAGCCCTAGTCATGAAACCACTACCCCCGGGCCCCTTCTTGATACCGCACCCCATTCTGACCCTGCCTTTGTTTAGACCACTCTTCGGACACCCCCTGATGCCCTGTACCTCTTGCTGGTGCTGTTTCCTCACCCGCTTCAGGTACCGGGGCTTTGACTGCCCTCCTTCGATTTGTCTGAACTCCGCTCCCCTTTTTGACTATGCTTCCGGCTTTCTCCCTCTACGGAAACGGCAATTTTTCGAATCGCCCACCCATTTCATGCCGGACCAACTCCGGTCCTACTCCTAAACGCCAACGTCAATCTCCTGATGATGCTCCGTCTTACCTTCCCCATTCTACTCGGAAACGACCGACACGTCAAGCACTCCCTCTCCACGCTCAGTTTCGGACCACACAATGGACTAAATTCTTTACTTTAAACCAACTTCTTCTTCTGCCTACCTTTCTGACCATAGTATTGCCAAAGCGCTCCTGCGTCATGTTGGCAGAGATATTTCATTCACGCTCTCAAAGCGGTACGCGCATCGTCACTGTCCAGAATTGCTACCCAAGCTCATGATCTTTCTCTCCTTTCAAATATCGATACACTCCTATCACTATTGAAAAACATCTTTCTCTCAATTCTTGTAGTGGTACTGTCATTCTGCCCCTACCATAGTCCAACAGAATTTCCAGTCATGTGGCAATACATTTTTGAACAGCTGGAACTCCAGGATCTCCCAATCCTCAAAGTAGACACTTATGTCCTTCCTGCCCGGGGGCGGAGACTTTTCCCCTTGCAATGTGGCCGTTTAACTTTTGACAGCCGAGAACCCCGTCCTCTGTATATGTCGCGGGACAATCGGTTACAAGTTCGAAAGGTGATACCTACACCGCAACAATGTAGAAATTGCTGGCGTTTTGGTCACCCAGCAAAATTTATTGCAGATCATGGCCGAATGCCCAGTCTGTGGTGCCGAAAAACCATTCTAATACATTTTGCAGTAAACCCTCCATCTTGCCTAATTGTAATGAAGCTCACCTTCGTACTCCCGCCGTTGCCAGGTCAAACTTAAATTAACGGAATCCGTTCCCTCAAAGAGGCAGAAGGTCTCCCTTATGCTATGGCAGTTTACTCATCTCCGCCTCCAAGGGAGACTACCCCGTGTTTCTTTTTCTCGTTTTTCCCAAAACATCCCCCACTTCTGGGTCCCATCTTCTGCACCTCCTCTGTTGTTACCCCTCCCATAGCCATTACGGCATCTAATCCTTTTGCTGCCCTTTTGGCTCTAAACGTCCCGACACAACTCAGTCTGTTCTCACACTTCGCGTCCTTCCTCACAAGCCCCAGTATCGACAAGACCTCGTACGACACCTAATACCAATCGCCCCTCTACTCAGAAGTCCAAAAATCCACATTGCTCAAATCTTCTTTGCCCCTTCCTTCCCTTCTTCCACCTCCACACGTTACCTTTCCATCTCTGTACCTAGTTCTTCCCTCTCTCGGCTCTATTACAAGTGGGGAAAGATTCACCCTCCTCCCTACTATGCCTTCCACCCCCGTCCCCCCCCAAGTTTCTCCCTCTTCTGCCCACCTCCCAGGTTTCTACCTCTTCTGTCCCCCCCCCACTTCATCTCCAGTCCCTTACACTTTTCCCTCCCCCTCTATTTTGGTACAGTCCATTACTGTCCAATCTTTACTCACCCTCCTCCTCCTATCTCCAATATGGTTTCCCATACATCTTTGAATTCAGAAACACTTGAAGCCATTTCAGAATATATTGCAGAGACTAAACCTTCAATGGACACTGATTCACTTCCTGTTCCTTCTCTTCCCTCCCTCCATCTCACAACCCCATTCTTCGCAACGCTCCGTTCCTTCGCTACTTGAACACTTCCAATGCCCCCACACGTTGACTTTTCTAACCCCTCTAGTCCGTAGGTCCTTTACCTACAGATTCCTGATATTTTCTTCATCGCCAATCATGGCCTATTTACAGGGGAATATCCGCGCCTCAGGGGTAATGGGGTGAGCTTCAATGTTGCTTTCCGGGTTTTCCCCTTTGGTGCTGCTTACAAGAACCAAATTACACTCGCTGTTTCCAACCTATCTCGGGCTATAATTTATTGTATTCTTGGGATCCTTTCTCAGATGGGCCCTTTTAAATGAAAGTGCCCTTCTTTCTACGAAATGATATTCCGTACTGTCAACTATTTGTCCATACCTCGCTGCATTACACTGCAGCCCTATCCACTTGAATAAGTGGTTTAAAATTTGTTCTTTATATCTCTCTCCTTCTCGACATTTTCTATCCCAGACTTTGCCTTTCTTGTTTAAATCCTTACCACCACCACTTCTGTTACTTGGGGATTTTAAATGCCCACCATTTCCTCTGGGGGGGTCTCATTGTGACTCACGTGGCATTCAGTTGGAGGGTTTTCTTCCTCTCACCCCCTCCCTGTTTTTAAAAACGGGTACTCCCACCCATTTTGATCCTCGTACTCATACTCTCTCTTGCATCGATCTATCAGTCTGCTCTTCCTCCACATCACTAGACTTCACACCTGGTCTGTTCTACCAGACTTACATGACAGCGATCATTTTCCGATCATTCTTACTTCTCCTTTTCCCATTCACCCCTTCCCGTAGCCCTCGCGGCAATTTGATCGGGCAAATTGGGATCTTTACTCACACCTCACTGCTTTTAGTGAGGTTCCTTCTTCATCCTCCATTGATGAGCTCCTACACATCTTCTCGACATCATTTATACCGCAGCTTCTCTATTCTAACCCCACACCTCAGGCAGCATTCTCAGAAAAATGCGTGCCTTGGTGGTCTCCTGCTTGTGCTCGTGCAGTACGTTTGAAACGTGCTGCATGGGGCAGGTAACCGGTACAATAGAACCGCTGAGAGACTTGTTGATTTTAAGCAGAAGCGTGCATTGCTCGCCGTGTCATCCGTGAAGCAAACGCACTTGTTGGGGAGACTATGTTTCCCCCATCACCTCTGCTTCTTCTATGAGTGCAGTCTGGAAAAAAGTGAGGAAATTGAGTGGTAAATACCTCCTGACCCCGGCTCCGTTCTACGGGTCACTGGGGTTGATATAGCAACCCTCTCGACGTTGCCATTGAACTTGGCACCCATCTGGTCCGTATTTCCCGAGGGGTCCATCTATGCCCCTCGTTTCTTTCCTCAAAGTCTGCCAGAGAGTTATAACCCTTGGACTTTTCTTCTCTCGGAGGGAAAAACAGTAAAATTGCCTTTTACACTTCAAGAACTGGAGGGAACGCTCTCGCTTGCCCATCATCGGGAGCTGGGCCTGAGACATTCATATTCGTATGTTACAACATTTTACATCGGTCAGCCCTTTTAGTCCTCTTACACCTCTTTAATCTTATTTGGGCACAAGGAGTTCTTCCCCAGCTGTGGAAATCTGCCATTGTTCTCCCTTTCCGCAAACGGGTTACTACAGGACATGATGCCCCCCACTATCGCCCCATCGCTCTTACAAGTGCAGTTTGCAAAGTGATGGAACGCCTCGTAAATCGACGTTTAATGTGGTATTTAGAGACTCACAACAGTCCTCCGCTAGTCAATATGGCTTTCGTAAGGGTCGTTCTACATAGACCCCTTACTACGCTTGGATACGTATGTTCGTAATGCCTTTGCGAATAACCACTCAGTTATTGCATATTTTTTGACCTGAGAAGGCATATGACACAACTTGGAGCTATAATAATTTTGGCCCAGGCCCATTCCTTAGGCCTCCGAGGCAATCTACCATCCTTCCTTAAGAACTTTTTAACTGACCCGACATTTCCGTGTTCGAGTCAATAATGTTCTTTCCCCGACTTCGTCCAAGCTGACGGTGTCCTCAGGGATGTGTTTAAAACACAACACTTTTTCCCCCTTGCTATAAATGATTTGGGCCCCTGTTCTTCCACCCCAATTTTTTGGTCATCACTCTATGTTGAAAGATTCGCTAATTGCTTGTGCAGGCGCTGACTGTCACCTTTTGCAGTTTCTCTCCAGCATGCGGTCGACCGTGTTTTTCCCCTTGGGCCACCACACATGGGTTTTAAATTTTCAAGTACCAAAACTCACCAAATTACTTTTTACTAGACGCTCTGTTTATCTCCGATCATCCTTTGTATCTCTATGGCTCCCGTATCCCCGAACGTGATACAGTCAGTTTCTAGGGCCCTTTTCTTTTACCGTCGGTTAACCTGGAAACCTCACATTACCTCTCTGAAGGCAACATGTCACAGCCGGCTAAACCTTCTTAAAACCCTTGCTCATCTTTTCCCGGGAGCTGATCGTCGAACTCTGCTTCGCCCACATTCAGCCCTCGTTTTATCGAAAATCGATTATGGTGACCAATTTATTCCGCGGCCTCTCCTGCTACTCCCCTCTAGCCTTAACTCTATCCATCACCAAGGCTACGTTTGTGCCTTGGTGCTTTTTCGCTCTCCCCTGTTGAGAGCCTCTATACAGAAGCAAATGTTCCATCCTTGTCTGATCGCCCTGATGCCCATTGCCTTCGTTACTATGTACGCTCTCACGATCTACACAATCCTTCCATTTATAGAATGGGCCACCGATATTAGTAGACATTCTTTATTCGTTTGCCGCCCCTGTTTGCTCCGTCCCTTTCTCTTCGCCTACTTTCACTCTTGTCTTCCCTTCAGTTACCACCTTTATATGTTCATGTAGCATCTCACTTTTCCCCACCCCCCTGGGAATTCCAGCTGTTCGGGTCTGTTCTTTCTCACTCCCTTGCTCGAAAGCTCAACTGCCTACGGTGGCTTCCCGCTCTCTTTTTCTTGATCACTTCCCCTCTCATTCTCATGCCACCGCTGTGTACACAGATGGCTCTAAGTCTTCAGACGGCTCGGATTCGCAGCAGTGTTTCCGACAGCGTCGTACGAGGGGGATTTACTATCTTCACTAGCATTTTTACTGCTGAACTGTATGCCATTCTTGCAGCACTTATTCGTATCGCATCTATGCCTGTGTCATCATTTGTAGAGTCTCAGACTCCCTTAGTGCTCTACAGGCTATACGAAAAATTTGATACATCTCATCCCCTAGTTCTCCGTATCCAACTTTGGCTACGCCGTATCTCTACCAAACATAAAGATATTGTTTTTTGTTGGTCCCTGGGCATGTCGACGTACAGGGCAATGAACAGGCAGACACTGCTGCGCGGTTCAGAGTATATGAACCTAAACCAATTCCTATCGAGGTGTTCCATTTCTGGACTATTTTGCTGCAATAGCTACCCACCTTCGCACCCGTGGCAACAACGTTGGTCAACTCTGCTCGGTAACAAACTTCATTCTATTAAACCGAGCATGGTTACTGGCCGTCTTCTGTCATCAGTGCCGAGGTTGGGAGACCCCTCTCTCCCGCCTTCGCATTGGCCACAACTCGTCTTACTCATGGGTATCTCATGGAGAGGCACCCTGTTCCTCTCTGTGAGCATGTCAAATTCCAGTATCGATTAGCCACATTCTGTTAGACTGCCCCTCTATCCAACGAGCACGCAGAATTTACCTCCAACGTCGTCTTCGTTCTCCTAAATCTCTCTTTACCTTCCTTCTTGCTGATGGAACCCTCCTTTAATCCTGACTCTCTCATTGACTTCTTGACAACGACTGATTTACTCCACAAACTCTGATGATACTTTTCGCACTCCCCTCAGCCCTTTCTGGTTCAGTCTCTTGCTGCCCTTTACCCTTTCACCATCCACTGCCCCGCTGTTATCCGTAACCTGTTGCTCATCCATCTCCCTTTTGCCACCTGATGCCCTCGCTTCCTTCCTGCCCTGCAGCGCTGTATAGTCCTTGTGGCTTAGCGCTTCTTTTTGATTATAATTATAATAATAATGGAAAGTGGGGGAAATTATAATACATTTTAAGCAAATTCTTTGAAAAGTTATGTTTCCCTCACATTGAACATCACTTTCAGATTTCTGAAGCTTGAGAGAACTTGAACTTTTCATTGAAAGAGAAGATTTGTAAATGAATGTAGACTCAAGTTGAGTATCCACATCAAGAACAGAATAATTCTTAAGATATTGGTATTTAAACAGGTAAAGGATTAATTTTTAATTGCATCCAGATAATACATTCGAGTCCATCCTGGACCATTGTTGGATTTCAGCAGTTGTAACTTGTCAGGGGTCCAGGATAGACCAAAAATGTTACACAAATAACCCGCACATAAAAGAGAGAAGCTTACGACAACGTTTCGGTCCGACTTGGACCATTGATGTGCGGGTTATTTGTGTATCGTTCCAGTCACGGTATTGTGCCTTTTTGTTATTTATAGACCAAAAATGTTTTTGCTGAACATTATCCCATCTTATGTGACATAATAATTGAACAGAATCATTGAGGCCATATAAACAATGTGTACTGATATTTGCAAAAAAAAAAAAAAAAAAAAAATTATGGTTTAGAACATTCTCTCATGTCTATTTATTTGTACAGTGGACCCCTGAGTTTCATGAGCCTTGCGCTTCATGAATTTTGACTTTCAGCAACTTTTTTCATCAAAATATAGCCTCACGTTTTGTGATTTGCCTTGTGATTCGTCCGTATGGAATGCAGCCTCCCAGTGGCCAGGCCTACACAAAGGCCCCCACACACTATTCAGAGATTCAGTGTGGCATTATTTCTGGGCGAGTGACCATCACCCATGCGTTCATATGATACATTTCGTAATAATCCATTGTTTTTTGTACTTGCAACTGCTAAATAAGCCACCAAGGGCCAAAAGAAAGCTCCTAGTGCCAGCCCTTTGGTAAATACGGTGAGAAACACGATAGAATTCAAGAAAGAACACACCAACCAGGGTACTTCCCCCACACACCAGCCAGGTTACTTCCCCACACACACGATTTGACTTGAGTGGGACTTGTGCATGAGTGAATAGAATTTTCAAAGCTTATTGCTTGGGGAGCATTGAAAATTGGGTTGGGCAAATATTCTGTTAGTAAAATGGTTTGTGAAGGACCTGCCTAGTATGGGCCAACAGGTCTTCTGCAGTGTTCCTGCTTTCTTATGTTCCATACACCGACAAGAGTCTTCAATAAAGGTAAGTGTGATGTTATTGTTTTATACTTGATTTCTCATTCTTTTCTGTATATAAATCTATATTTAATCTATTTAAAAAAAATAATAAATTGCTAATACTTTTGGGTGTCTGGGATGGATTAATTGAATTTACATTATTTCTTACGGGAACAATGGTTTCGAGCTTGGTGAATTTCGACTTTCGGCAGACTCTCTAGAACGGATTAATTACAGAACTCGGGGGTCCACTGTATTTTGTCAGGGCAGACCAGTAGGCTAAGGCTTGGTGATCAGTGTTACCTGTTTTTAAGCGTTAGTTCTGGCAGGATCAGCTATCCTGTGTTGTTGGTATTTATTGTGAAGTTGTTATTGGTGCTAGTCATGAGTGAAAGTCAATTTTATGATTTCACATGTTACTTTGACATCAAATAATTGAGGTGATAATATATTTCTCAACTGGTTTTCTCTATATTTAGATATGCCATACAGTGTATCATTTGTTAAATTGAAAATATTGGTTTGATTATTTAATGACAATAAATTGAATATACCATACAGTGTATCATTTGCTAAGTTGAAAAATATTAGATTGATTATTTGATGACAACAGCTTAATGTCTGCATAAGGAAATATATCTGCCTTTGTAAGTATGTATTCCTTTCATAGGTAGCTGCTTATATGAAGAATTCTCAGTTACTGTAATTTGTATTAATTTATAAGTAGTACAGCATAAATATTAGTTGTTCCAACAAATTAGATGGTTTCAGTATTCATGATTTTTGATTGTCTAAATGGTTGAAATGAAGTGTAGTTAGCAAATAGATTTGGTTATCCGGTGTTTTGTTGGCACAATAGCTTTCCATGCCCAAATCCCTCATTTATTCTTGTCATTATTTCAGATGTCATTATTAACCAGATTAAAGTAATAGAGAAATATGTGGTACTTTGTAAAATACACAGTTCAATTTCTAGGCACAATTATACTTTCAATTGTCATTTTTGCTATGCGGCAAGTTTTTGACTAGTGAAATTTTATATTTTTCTGTACTGTAAAGTTCTTGCCATGTTTAAGATTTTAAGTTTTCAAAGGGAGTTTATAAAAAGATTTGCCAGTTTTGGAGTAAAAAGTTAAAAATTTTTTAACCATCTCCAATTTCTGTAAATTAAAATAAAGTGTGGACACAGGACGAGTTACATATGCTCTAGAAGTGAATAGTGTATGATAAATTTTAATCAGAGTAAAAAAAAAAAACTTCTCAGTTGAGGTCTGCTTTCATTTGGTATTAAACCCTTTGGGGGTATTGACGTACAAGTATGTCTTACACCCAGCTTTTTGACGTACATAGTACGCCAAATTCTAGCGCCCTCAAATCTAGTGAGAGAAAACTGGTAGGCCTACATATGTAAAATGGGTCCCTATGTGTCAGTGAGCAACAGTATAAAAAAAAAATCCTGCACACACAGAGCGTAATGAGAAAAAAGAAAAAACTTTGAGTTTTTGGATTAAAACAGCTACTTTGCACTGTATTTTTCGTTGGTATTATATGTTGTATTCTAGTTTTTCTGTCTCATTTTATAAATGGAAGAACATATTACAGAAATTGAGATGATTTTGACTGGTTTTAACAATGAAACGTACCTTGAAGATTAGCTCAAAGTAGTAGAAAAGTTTGATTTTTACCAAATTCAAAAGTAAACAAATCATGCCAAGCTTCAATACACATCAACTGGTGAGTCTAATATTCTTTCACAAGTGCGCTGATATTATATATACCATTTTCTACACTAGTCTGCAATAACAGTAAATCTTATTTTTTTTTGTAAGAAAAAATTCAAAGTGAAAGCCATAAATAATATAAGCGTGCCTGGGGATGTGACAAACGACCAGAACGAACATGTTAATTTTAGTGCCAGGAATGTCCCATTCTTGTTTTAATTCCTGGACCTAATTTGGAAATTGGCATCTTTTGAAATTTGTGTGAAAAAGGCAAATACTAAAACTGACCACTTTATTGGATAGTTGAAATCGGTAAATGGGTGGTTTCTTGTACTCATTCGATAGAAAGAATGAAGTTCTAGCGAAATAGTTGTGATTTTTGTCGACTAGTATACTGGAATTGGCCGAAAATAGGGCTCAAAGTGGGGAAAATCGCCAATGCGTAAACGTCGAGACCGCTAACTTCGCGAGAGCATAATTCCCTAAGTTTTCCATCAAATTTCACACTTTTGGTGTCATGATCAGAAAAAGATTCTCTATCTTTTCATAAGAAAAATATTTTTTTTTTTTTTTTTTGAAATTTGGCTGACCCTGAGAACAAGTCTCTGAGAGGACCTGTCGACCCCCAAAGGGTTAATGAATTACTAGAGTAAGACAGAGAGTAGGATTGCAGATGAGCAAGGAGGCTTTAGAGTGGGTAGAGGATGTGTAGATCGTGTTTACATTGAAGTATATATGTGAACAGTATTTAGATAAAGGTAGGGAAGTTTTCATTGCATTTATGGATTTAGAAAAGGCATATGATAGAGTGAATAGGGGAGCAATGTGGCAGATGTTGCAAGTATATGGAATAGGTGATAAGTTACTAAATGCTGTAAATAGTTTTTATGAGGATAGTGAGGCTCATGTTAGGGTGTGTCGAAGAGAGGGAGATTACTTCCTGGTAAAAGTAGGTCTTAGACATGAATGTGTATTGTCACTATGGTTGTTTAATATATTTATAGATGGGGTTGTAAAAGAAGTAAATGCTAGGGTGTTTGGGAGAGGGGTGGGATTAAATTATGGGGAATCAAATACAAAATAGGAGTTGACACAGTTACCTTTTGCTGATGATACTGTGCTTATGGGAGATTCTAAAGAAAAGTTGCAAAGGTTAGTAGACGAGTTTGGGAGAGTGTGTAAAGGTAGAAAGTTGAAAGTGAATATAGAAAAGAGTAAGGTGATGAGGGTAACAAATGATTTATATAAAGAAAAATTGGATATCAAATTGGAGAGAAGGAGAATGGAAGAAGTGAATGTGTTTAGATATTTGGGAGTTGACATGTCAGCAGATGGATTTATGAAGGATGAGGTTAACCATAGAATTGATGAAGGAAAAAAAGGCGAGTGGTGCATTGAGGTATATGTGGAGACAAAAAAACATTATCTATGATGGCAAAGAAGGGAATGTATGAAAGTATAGTGGTACCAACACTCTTATATGGGTGTGAAGCTTGGGTTGTAAATGCTGCAGCGAGGAGGTGGTAGAGATGTCCTATCTAAGGGCAATGTGTGGTGTAAATATGCAGAGAATTCTGAGTATGGAAATTAGGAAAAGGTGTTGAGTTACTAAAAGTATCAGTCGGAGGACTGAAGAGCGGTTGTTGAGGTGGTTTGGTCATTTAACCCTTTATCGGGTTGGGCCGAAAAAATTCGGTATTGATTACGTGTTTTTGGCGCGTGTCATACTTCGCGCCCCGCGCGGCCAGCTTCCCGTTCTTTAGTTCCAACCAATCACAAGCCTTCCCTGAGTCTCTTCAGCTAAGTACAGTTCGCTTCTGCCGCCTTCCCATTGGTTGAGAGATCAAAATATAAACACTAGCGGCTTGGCTTCGAACACACGCGCATTTTTCCCTCCACCCTTGCTAATCTACTCTTGGATTATATATTCTACAATGTCGGTAAGTACTGATTGTTGTGTTTAGTGCTTACATGAATAGTTTAGGCATATTTTGATATATACCTAAAGTCCGTGTGAAGCATAATATGAGTGTAGCATGCAGTTGAAAAAAGTGCATGCATTTTAGTCCGAATTATTTCGGTATTGCGCGAGTTTCCCGGGGAAAGTCCAATTTTAGTAAAATAAATATTTATAAAAAAATTTCAATTGCATATATGAACTCGTATGGTCTGGATTT
>NC_069421.1:40603298-40623972 GCF_026875155.1 Cherax quadricarinatus
AAAGTTTTCCCGTCCTTACCCATCCTTCCTTCCTTACCCATCTTAACCAAAGCTCTGGTCATCATCATCAGAAGAAGAAGGTAGCCGGCATCGGGCTGGTGGAGGTGCTAGGGGAGCCTGCAAAGGGGCTGTCTGGGCAAGGAGTGCCTGCGTTGTCCTGTTATGGCCGGTGGGGGGCTCGTGTAGTGCCGTCTGCTAATCGTGTTGACCAGATGTTCCCTGTTGACGCCTCTTGATCCTTTTGTTTTTGTTTCTTTGTTGAGGTAGGGTGGCAAGAGGCTCCTGTCCATGACACCTGGTTGAGGTTTCGAGGGTTGGGAATTCCTGGGCATTGAGTTGAGTGACATGATGAGAGATATGCAGTATGGCAGGGTTCTCTGCACCCATCGTCTGCTGAGAGTGATGATCTACCGTAGTCTATTACCGAGTTGTTGATGTCTTCCGGGCTCCTTGAATTCTGGCTAGCCTCTCGGGGCATCGAGGATTCCAGGTATGGTGTTTCTGCCTGCAGTTCGGGCATTGTGGAGTGGGTGGCGATGCATTTTTCAGCCTGGTAATGCATTCCTCGGTAGGGTGGCACTGGCTGCAGACACCTCAGGTTACTCTGTTCGGACAGAGTGCACCTAAGTGTCCGTAATGCTGGCATTTGAAACAGTGAACTGGTTTCTGCTGTGAAGGTTCTGACATCGTGCCTGCCCCAAGAACCGAGGTCCAGCTGGGATAGCAGCAGTCCTACATGCTGTATGAGGACCTGCCGAGTTGTTGCGTTGCCTGACGTCTTTGCCTTGAGACGGTGAGCTGACACCACACTGGGTGAGCAGCTACTGCCTCGATGGGCATCATCAGTGGGTATCGCATCATTACACCCTTGGTGATCTGCCGAGAATCCATTTCCTCAAGGGTGAAGAAGCTGTCCTGTCTCCATTACTCTCTTCAGAGTAGTGTACATTTCCTTGCTGAGAGGAGTCAGTATTGGTTCTCTCCTCAGGTTGAACCATATCTTGAACCTCAGGTTGTGCCGTGATTCCAGGTATGTAACGACGCCATAGTGGGTACTGTGCTCCCCGTAAGACTTCCACTTTGGAATTTGCCACGTTGGTTGAGCTGGTTTGCCTGCTCCTTGGACGGACGGCGCTTCTTGTTGTTGTCCACACTGATCCATCCTTCTTGGTTCTATCGGGGGATGGGGTGTTTATTCCCTCCCCTGTTTTCCATGTTCGCTGTCTCCATGGTTGAACGTGTCAGATCTGCTACAATGTGAGCAGGATCTTCCTCTTCCTCTGATGACATGGATTGGGTCTCGCAACTTCTTTGCTAGAATTACGCCCCACATTTCCAAATCCGAGTTCTCCGTCTTGTTCATCGAGCATCGTGGCCTCTTCTTTTTGGCAGAAGCCATGTGCCTCTCTAGTGATAAGGTATGGTACTCCGTGAACTGAGGTGTGTGAACCAAGTACGTGTAATGTGTTGTACAAACAATACAAGGACATAGAAGGTATATATAGGCTTAGAGTGAAGTGTAATACTAGTGGTGGTAGTAGTAGTAGTAAGTAGTAGTAATATAAGCTCCTGGAGAGCGAAACGTTGCCACAATAAAAATGTCAAATTGGTTTGCACTTGTGTCGTTTTTACTTTACACATTCATCTTCGCATATATACAGGATCTAAAGCCAGCAACAAACAACAAAATACCTTTCATCTGAGGACCGTTTATAGAGTCAAACGGTATGTTCGCGGCTTTTACAGAAACCCACATAAAGGATCACTTTGACAATGAAATATGGACGCCGGGTTATAACCAATACAGATGTGACAGAGAAAACAGCCAAAAGACAAGGGTTGGCCTATTTGTCACAGAGTCACTGATATGCTCGGAACTAGTACACACCTCAAATGATGTTGTTGATATTTTGGTAGTAAAGATCGAGAACCGAAACCTAGTCATTGTGGTTGTATATAAGTCCAGATACAACTTTCCAACAACTGCAGGAACAGCTTTTGAAAATCGACAACCTTGCTGGAAAATCTTCAGCTTCTGCCCCAAACATCTTGTTCCTGGATGATTTCAGCCTAAGGAACCTAACATGAAGGAATGTAGCAAATTATGCTGTAGCACAACTAACCCCAAGAGGCAGCTCGGACTAAAATTTGCACACACAAAAGCTATTAAATCTCTGCACCAAATTCACCTTAAACCACCAAATAATAGAGCCAACAAGGTTGGAGAATACACTGGACATCATCTGCACTAACATTGATGTTCTGATACGAAATATTACATCAAAAACAATATACTCAGATCACAACGTAATAGAAGTTGAGACAGGTATGTGCAGGAGTCTTCGCCAAATTCAACTTCAATAACAAAACCTTATGGTAGGACCAAGTCAACCAGGTCCTAAATGAAATAAGCTTGGAAGATATTCTAAGCAACATGGATCCAAACCTATGCCTAGAAAAAATTAACTCTGTGGCACTCGAGGTATGCTAAAAGCATATTCCTTTAAGGAAAAAGAATAAATGTAAACTAGAAAGAGACAGGCACTCCCTACATAGACGAAGGTGAAGAATAACAGAGCCGTTGAAGGAGTCCGATATATCTATAATAAAAAGGGGCACTGGTCAGAGAAATAGCAATCACCGAACTTAAGCTAGCTAAAGGAATCTTACAGGAGACAAGAAACGCGGGAAGAACTAAAAACTATAAATGAAATTAAAAAAAAAAATACTCTTTTCTTAAGCAAAATCTAAGTCGAGAACAACATCCACTATTGGGCCGCTACATACACATACACCATGACCATGGTGTAATAGCACAAAAAACGCGTTATAAAGGAATAACAGTAAAAGTTAGCACATGGATCTATAATTTCCTAACAAATAGAACACAAAGAGTAGTAGTAAACAGAGTAAATGCTGAGGCGGCTATTGTGAAGAGCTCTATTGTACAATGCACATTACTCGTTACAATGTCGCTCCTCATCCTCATATCTGGCAGACAGGGACGCAAGCCACAGCACCGTGTCTTGCTTTGCAGACGACACCCGAATTTGCATGGCAGTGTCCTCCATTGAAGACACTGCAAGACTCCAGGCAGACATCAACCAAATCTTTAAATGGGTTGCAGAAAACAATATGATGTTCAATGATGAGAAATTTCAATTACTCCGATATGGAAAACGTGAGGAATTAAAACTATATCGGAGTAGAAAACATATACGAACTACATAATAGAGGAAAAAACTAATGTAAAAGCCCTGGGAGTGATAGTGTCAGAGGAATTCACTTTCAAAGTCCACAACATTGCATCAGTCGCATCTGCTAGAAAAATAACAAGAAGGATATGAGAGCTTTCAAAACAAGGGATACCAAGTCCATGATGACACTCTTCAAGGCAGGTGAAATATCTGACCTAGAAAATGTACAGAGAACCTTCATGGCACACATAACTTCGATAAAACACATCAGTTACTTGGAATGTTTGAAGTTCCTCAACCTGTAATCCCTAGAACGTAGGCGGGATAGTGTGGCATGCACAGAGTAAATTTCAATTTATTCGGTGTATGTCACACTCCCATATAGGCTGCCTCCCAAGCAGTGAGCCGGGTACTAAGGGTTTAACGATTATAATGATACTAATCATTAAATCAGTTCCTTGATTCATTGAAAAATCAAAGGCGAGCCCACCAATTACTGAAGCAATGTGGTTCACTTGCCGTCAGCATTTGCCAGATTTGCCTACCGTCTGATTGAGTACGGTGTTCTCTTTCGGACTTTTGCTTTTGTAATTCTGTCACAGTCGTGTACACTTATTATTATTAATTCCATCCGTACATAGTGTAAATGTTTTGTAAATAGTGGGTGAACATAAAAATATACATTATAGTTTATCTACTGAGTTTGTTTTGCTCCAAGAACCCATTACGACCAGGTCACAGGCCATTCATAACTCGTGTTCGTAATGGAGAGATACATAATTATATACACGTCGCTTTTGAAATAGACCACTGTCTGGAAAATCTTGCAGCTCCTGCCCCAAACATCTTGTTTCTGGATGATTTCAACCTGAGACACCTAAAACTGGAGGAATGTAGCAAATAATGCTGTAGCAGAGATAACACTAGGAGGCAGCTAGGGTGAAAATTCGCACACACATGAGCTTTTAAATCTCTAGACCAAATTTACCATTAACCAGCAAATAATAGAGCCAACAAGATTGGAGAATACACTGGACCTCATCTCACTAATAATGATGATCTGATACGAAATATTACCATATCAAAAAAATTTACTCAGATCACAACATTATAGAGGTTCAGACATATGCGGATGGAAGGAGTCTTACAGGAGTCAAGAAAGGCGGGAAGAACTAAAAGCCTTAAATAAAATTGAAAGGAACCCAAAATATTTCTTTTCTTATGCCAAATCAAAGTCGGGAACAACATCTAGTACTGGGCCCCTACGTTGTCGATATGGGTCCTACACAGATGACAGCAAGGATATGACTGAGCTAGTCAAGTCCCAGTATGACTCGGTTTTCAGCGAGGTCTCCAAAGTTATTGGTCTCCAGAGTTATTGCTTAACATGGAAAGCCACTTAGGTGATGGGGAGTCATATTAAAGAAGCCCTTTTCCTTTTGACAATCTTTCAGAAAAGGAAAAGATTATACACTCACTAAAAGTTTGTCTCTGAGTAGAACAAACGTTAAGGATAGGATACTTAAGCTGTAAAGGCAATGAAACGGTGTACAACTAACAAAGGGACTAGGCTTCAGCAAGTAACTTGGGGTGCTCTCTGTGTTGAATGAAAGCACATAGGCATTATATCATCAGCTAGGTTACCAATTTTTTCTCGATTTTATAATGGTGACGAAGTATGTGAAGAGATGATTAATCTTGTAACATTACCTGTTCGTACCACTGGGGTTGTAACACTGCCTGAGTGTACCACTGAGGTTGTAACACTACCTGACAGTACCACTGAGGTTGTAACACTAACTGACAGTACCACTGAGGTTGTAACACTACCTGACAGTACCACTGGGGTTGTAACACTACCTGAACGTACCACTGTGGCTGAAATATGTAAAGCAGTTATGAACCGGTTATCTATTCGACAAACTGACATTTCAAAAGTAGTATCCGTTACAACAGATGGTGCACACAGCATGATTTGTAAGGTTACAACAGATGGTGCACACAGCATGATTTGTAAGGTTACAACAGATGGTGCACACAGCATGATTTGTAAGGTTACAACAGATTGGTGCCCCCAGCATGATTTGTAATGTTACAACAGATGTGCTCTCCAGCATGATTTGTATGGTTTACAACAGATGGTGCACCCAGCATGGATTTTGTAAGTACAACAGATGGTGCACCCAGCATGATTTGTAAGGTTACAACAGATGGGCACCAGCATGATTTGTAAGTTACAAAGATGGTGCACGCCCGCATGATTTGGTAAGTTACTACAGACGTGCACCCCAGCATGATTTGTAAAGGGTTACAACAGATGGTGCACCTCAGCATGAATTGTAAGGTTACAACATATGGTAGGCACACAGCTGATTTGTAAGGTAACAAACAGATGTGCACCCAGCAAGATTTGTAAGGTTACAACAGATGGTTGCACCCAGCATGATTTGTATGGTTACACAGATGGATGCACCCAGCATGATTTGTAAGGTTACAACCGATGGTGCTACACGGCATGATTTGTAGGGAGGTTACAACAGATGGTGCACCCAGCAGATTTGTAAGGTTACAACAGATGGTGCACCCAGCATGATTTGTAAGGTTACAACAGATGGTGCACACAGCATGATTTGTAAGGTTACAACAGATGGTGCACACAGCATGATTTGTAAGGATACAACAGATGGTGTGCACTCCAGCATGATTTTGTAAGGTTACAACAGATGGTGCACACAGCATGATTTGTAAGGTTACAACAGATGGTGCACACAGCATGATTTGTAAGGTTACAACAGATGTGCCACAGCATGATTTGGTAAGGTTTACAACAACAATGGTGCACCCAGCATGATTTGTCAGGTTTACAACAGATGGGCACACAGCATGATTATGTAAGGTTACAACAGAACGGGTGCTCCCAGCATGCATTAGTAATGTTACAACAGATGGGCACACAGCATGATTTGTAAGGTTACAACAGATGGTGCACACAGCATGATTTGTAAGGTTACAACAGATGGTGCACACAGCATGATTTGTAAGGTTACAACAGATGGTGCACCCAGCATGATTTGAGAGGTTACAACAGATGGTGCACACAGCATGATTTGTAAGGTTACAACAGACGGTGCACCCAGCATGATTTGTAAGGTTTCAGGACACCAGATGGTGCACACAGCAATGATTTTGTAAGGTTATCCAACAGAAGGTGCACACAGCATATATGTAAGGTTGCAACAGATGGTGCACCCACATGATTGGTAGGTTACAACAGAGGTGCACCCAACATTGATTGGTAAGGTTGCAACAGATGTACAAACAACATGATTGGGTAAGGTTACAACAGATGGTGCACCCCAGCATGATTTGTAAGGTTACAACAGAATGGTGCACCCACAGGATTAGTAAGGTTACAACAGATGGTGCAACACAAGCATGATTTGTAAGGTTACAACAGATGGTGCACAACGGCATGATTTGTAGGTTAACAACAGATGTGCACCCAGCATGAATTGTAAGGGTTACAACAGATGTGCACCCCAGCATGATTTGTAAGGGGTTACACAGATGGTGGCAACCCAACATGATTGGTAAGGCGTTGCTACAATGGTACACCAACATGATTGGTAAGGTTACAACAGATGGTGCACCCAGCATGATTTGTAAGGTTACAACAGATGGTGCACCCAGCATGATTTGTAAGGTTACAACAGATGGTGCACACAGCATGATTTGTAAGGTTACAACAGATGGTGCACCCAGCATGATTTGTAAGGTTACAACAGATGGTGCACCCAGCATGATTTGTAAGGTTACAACAGATGGTACACACAGCATGATTTGTAAGGTTACAACAGATGGTGCACACAGCATGATTTGTAAGGTTACAACAGATGGTGCACCCAGCATGATTTGTAAGGTTACAACAGATGGTGCACACAGCATGATTTGTAAGGTTACAACAGACGGTGCACCCAGCATGATTTGTAAGGTTACAACAGATGGTGCACACAGCATGATTTGTAAGGTTACAACAGATGGTGCACACAGCATGATTTGTAAGGTTACAACAGATGGTGCACACAGCATGATTTGTAAGGTTACAACAGATGGTGCACCCAGCATGATTTGAGAGGTTACAACAGATGGTGCACACAGCATAATTTGTAAGGTTACAACAGACGGTGCACCCAGCATGATTTGTAAGGTTACAACAGATGGTGCACACAGCATTGATTGTACGGTTACAACAGATGGTGCACACAGCATGATTTGTAAGGTTACAACAGATGGTGCACCCAACATGATTGGTAAGGTTACAACAGATGGTGCACCCAACATGATTGGTAAGGTTACAACAGATGGTGCACCCAACATGATTGGTAAGGTTACAACAGATGGTGCACCCACATGATTTGTAAGGTTACAACAGATGGTGCACCCAGCATGATTTGTAAGGTTACAACAGATGGTGCACACAGCATGATTTGTAAGGTTACAACAGATGGTGCACACAGCATGATTTGTAAGGTTACAACAGATGGTGCACCCAGCATGATTTGTAAGGTTACAACAGATGGTGCACCCAGCATGATTTGTAAGGTTACAACAGATGGTGCACCCAGCATGATTTGTAAGGTTACAACAGAGTGCACACAGCATGATTTCGAAGGTTCCAACAGATGGTGGCCCCCAGCATGATTTGTAAGGTTTACACACAGATGGTGCACACAGCATGATATGGTAAGGTTTTACAACAGACGGTGCACCCAGCATGATTTGTAAGGTTACAACAGATGGTGCACACAGCATGATTTGTAAGGTTACAACAGATGGTGCACACAGCATGATTTGTAAGGTTACAACAGATGGTGCACACAGCCATGATATGTAAGGTTACAACAGATGGTGCACACAGCATGATTTGTAAGGTTACAACAGATGGTGCACCCAGCATGATTTGAGAGGTTACAACAGATGGTGCACACAGCATGATTTGTAAGGTTACAACAGACGGTGCACCCAGCATGATTTGTAAGGTTACAACAGATGGTGCACAAGCATGATTGTAAAGGATTTACAAAAACAGATGTGCACAACAGCAGATTTTAAAGGTTCAACAGGAATGGTGCACCCAACATGATTGGTAAGGTTACAACAGATGGTGCACCCAACATGATGGTAAGGTTGCAACAGATGGTAAAACCAACATGATTGGTAAGTTACAACAATGGTGCACCCACATGATTTTGTAAGGTTACAACAGATGGTGCACCCACATGATTTGTAAGGTTACAACAGATGGTGCACACAGCATGATTTGTAAGGTTACAACAGATGGTGCACACAGCATGATTTGTAAGGTTACAACAGATGGTGCACCCAGCATGATTTGTAAGGTTACAACAGATGGTGCACCCAGCATGGAATTGTAAGGTTACAACAGAATTGCACCCAGCATGATTTGTAAGGTTACAACAGATGGTGCACACAGCATGATTGTAAGGTTCACAACAGCTGGTGCACCCAACAATGATTGGTAATGTTGCAACAGATGTACAAACCAACATGATTGGTAAATGTTACAACAGATGGTGCAAACCAGCAATGATTTGTAAGGTTCAACAGATGGACACCCACATGATTTGTAAGGTTAGCATACAGATGGTGCACACAGTAGCGATTTTAGAAGGTTACAACAATGTGCACACAGCATGATTTGTAAGTTACAAAAACAGATTGGGGCACCCAGCATGATATGTAAGGTTACAACAGATGGTGCACCCAGCATGATTTGTAAGGTTACAACAGATGGTGCACCCAGCATGATTTGTAAGGTTACAACAGATGGTGCACACAGCATGATTTGTAAGGTTACAAAGATTGGTGCACACGCCACATGAATTTTGTTAAGGTTACAACAGATGGTGCACCCAGCATGATTTGTAAGGTTACAACAGATGGTGCACCAGCATGATTTGTAAGGTTTACAACAGATGTTAGAAACCCAGCATGATTTGTAAGGTTACAACAGATGGTGCACCCAGCATGATTTTGTAAGGTTACAACAGATGGTGCACACTAGCAATGAATTTTAAGTGTTACAACAGATGGTGCACACAGCATGATTTGTATAGGTTACAACAGATGGTGCACCCAGCATGATTTGTAAGGTTACAACAGATGGTGCACCCAGCATGATTTGTAAGGTTACAACAGATGGTGCACACAGCATGATTTGTAAGGTTACAACAGATGGTGCACACAGCATGATTTGTAAGGTTACAACAGATGGTGCAACCCATCAATGAAATTTGTTAAGTTACAACAGAATGTGCACACAGCATGATTTTAAGTTACAGACAGACGGTGCACCCAGAAATGATTTGTAAGGTTACAACAGATGGTGCACACACAGCATGATTTGTAAGGTTACAAACAGATGGTGCACACAGCATGAATTTTGTAAGTTACAACAGATGGTGCACAAAGCATGATTTGTAAGGTTACAACAGATGGTGCACCCAGCATGATTTGAGAGGTTACAACAGATGGTGCACACAGCATGATTTGTAAGGTTACAACAGACGGTGCACCCAGCATGATTTGTAAGGTTACAACAGATGGTGCACACAGCATGATTTGTAAGGTTACAACAGATGGTGCACACAGCATGATTTGTAAGGTTGCAACAGATGGTGCACCCAACATGATTGGTAAGGTTACAACAGATGGTGCACCCAACATGATTGGTAAGGTTGCAACAGATGGTACAACCAACATGATTGGTTAAGAGTTACCAACAGATGGAGCACCCAGCATGATATGTAAGGGTTACATACAGATGGTGCACCCAGCATGATTTGTAAGGTTACAACAGATGGTGCACACAGCATGATTTGTAAGGTTACAACAGATGGTGCACACAGCATGATTTGTAAGGTTACAACAGATGGTGCACCCAGCATGATTTGTAAGGTTACAACAGATGGTGCACACAGCAGATTTGTAAGTTACAACAGATGGTGCACCCAGCAAGATTTGGTAAGGTTTACAACAGATGGTAACACACAGGCCCCCATGATTGTAAGTTACAACAGATGGTGCACACAGCATGATTTGTAAGGTTACACCAGATGGTGCACCCAGCATGATTTGTAAGGTTACAACAGATGGTGCACACAGCATGTTTGTAAGGTTTACAAAGACGGTGCACACCAGCATTGATTTGTGAAGTTTACAACCAGATGGTGCACACCATGATTTGTAAGTTACAACAGTATGGTGCACACAGCGATTGTAAGGTTACCACCAGATGGTGCACACAGCATGATTTTGTAAGGTTACACAGATGGTGCCACCCAGCATGATTTGAGAGGTTACAAACAACAGATGTTGCACACAGCAAGATTGTAAGTTTACAACAACGTGCACCCAGCATGTATTTTGGTAAGGTTACAACAATGGGCACACAGCATGATTTGTAAGGTTCAACAGATGGTGCACACATGCTATGATTTGTAAAGTGTTACAACAGATGGGGCACCCAACATGATTGGTAAGGTTACACAGATGGAGCACCCAACATGATTGGTAAGGTTGCAACAGATGGCACAACCAACATGATTGGTAAGGTTACACAGATGGTGCACCCAGCATGATTTGTAAGTTACAACAGATGGTGGCACCCAGCATTAATATGTTAGGTTACAACAGATGGTGCACACTAGCATAATTGTAAGGTTTAACAGATGGTGCACCCAGCATGAATTTGTAAGGTTACAACAGATGGTGCACACAGCATGATTTGGTAAGGTACAACAATGTGTCACACAGCATGATTTTTGTAAGGATTTACAACAGATGGTGCACACAGCATGATTTTAGTAAGGTTACAACAGATGGTGGCACGCCAGCATGATTGTAAGGTTACAACAGATGGTGCACACAGCATATTTGTAAGGTTACAACAGAACGCGTGCACCCAGCAATGATTTGTAAGGTTACAACAGATGGGCATACGCATGATTTGTAAGGTTTACAAAGATGGTGCAACACATAGCAGATTTTGTTAAGGTTAACAACAGATGGTGCACAACAGCCATATTAGTAAGGTTACAATCAGATGGGTGCACCCAGCAAGATTTGAGAGGTACAACAGATGGTGCACACAAGCATTATTTGTAAGGTTACAACAGACTGGCACCAGCATGATAGTGTAAGTTACAACAATGTGCACACAGCATGATTTGTAAGGTTACAACAGATGGTGCACACAGCATGATTTGTAAGGTTGCCAACAGATGGTGGCAACACCCAACAAGATTGGAAGGTTACAACAGATGGGGTGCACCCACATGATTGGTAAGTTGCAACAGATGGTACAACCAACAGAATGGTACGGTTACAACAGATGGTCACCCAGCAATGATTGTAAGTTTTACAACAGATGGTGCCACCCAGCATGAATTGGTAAGGTTACAACAGATGGTGCACCCACATGATTTGTAAGGTTTACAAACAGATGGTGCACACAGCATGATTTGTAAGGTTACAACAGATGGTGCACCCAGCATGATTTGTAAGGTTACAACAGATGGTGCACCCAGCATGATTTGTAAGGTTACAACAGATGGTGCACACAGCATGATTTGTAAGGTTACAACAGATGGTGCACACAGCATGATTTGTAAGGTTACAACAGATGGTGCACCCAGCATGATTTGTAAGGTTACAACAGATGGTGCACACAGCATGATTTGTAAGGTTACAACAGACGGTGCACACAGCATGATTTGAGTAAAGTGTACAACAGATGGTGCACACAGTCATGATTTGTAAGGTTACAACAGATGGTGCACACAGCATGATTTGTAAGGTTACAACAGATGGTGCACCCAGCATGATTTGTAAAGGTTACAACAATGGTACACCCAGCAAGATTGGAAAGGTTACAACAGATGGTGCACCCAGCATGATTTAGGTTACAACAGAATTGGTGCACCCAACGTGATTGGTTAAGGTTAAGCAGATGGGTACAGCCAGCAATGTTTGGTAAGTACAACAGAGGTGCAACCCAACATATTGTAAGGTTACAGCAGATGGTACAAGCACCCATCATGATTGTTAAGGTTACAACAGATGGCACACCCATCATGATTGGTCAGGTTACAACAATGGTTAACCCAGTATGATGGTAAGGTATACAACAGAAGGTACACCCAACATGATTGGTAAGGTTACAACAGATGGTGCACCCAGCATGATTGTAAGTTACACAGATTGGTGCACCCAGCATGAATTTGTAAGGTTACAACCGATGGGGCACACCAGCATGATTTGTAAGTTACAACAGATGGTGCACCTCAACATGAAATTGGTAGGTTATCAGCAGATGTACCGACAGCCAGATTGTACACCCAGCATGATTGGTAAGGTTAAACAACAGATGGTAACAACCCCAGCATGATTGGTAAGATTACAACAGATTGGGGTGTACCCAGTATGATTGGTAAGTTACAACAGATATGGTCACGTCAGACATGACTGGTAAGGTTACAACAGATGGTACACCCAGCATGATTGGTAAGGTTACAACAGATGGTACACCCTGCATGATTGGTAAGGTTACAACAGATGGTGCACCCAACATGATTGGTAAGGTTACAGCAGATGGTACACACAACAGATGGTACACCCAGCATGATTGGTAAGGTTACAACAGATGGTACACCCAGCATGATTGGTAAGGTTACAACAGATGGTACACCCAGCATGATTGGTAAGTTTACAACAGATGGTGTACCCAGCATGATTGGTAAGGTTACAGCAGATGGTACACCCAGCATGATTGGTAAGGTTACAACAGATGGTACACCTAGCATGACTGGTAAGGTTACAACAGATGGTACACCCAGCATGATTGGAAAGGTTACAACAGATGGTACACCCAGCATGATTGGTAAGGTTACAACAGATGGTACACCCAGCATGATTGGAAGGTTACCAGTCAGATGGTACAGCCCCCGCTGATTGTAGGTTACAACAGATGGTACACCTAGCATGACTGGTAAGGTTACAACAGATGGTACACCCAGCATGATTGGAAAGGTTACAACAGATGGTGTACCCATCATGATTTTAAGGTTACAACAGATGGGTGCACACGCCCAACATGAATTGGTAAGGTTACAGGCCCCCAAAAAGAAAATGGTACAAGCCAGCATGTTTGGTAAGTTACAACGATGCGCACACCCAACATGATTGTAAGGTTACAGCAGAAGTACACCCAGCATGATTGGTAAGGTTACAACAGATGGTACACCCAGCATGACTGGTAAGGTTACAACAGATGGTACACCCAGCATGATTGGTAAGGTTACAACAGATGGTACACCCAGTATGATTGGTAACGTTACAACAGATGGTACACCCAGCATGATTGGTAAGGTTACAACAGATGGTGCACCCAGCATGATTGTAGGTTACAACAGAATGGTACACCCAGCATGATTGGTAACGTTACAACAGATGGTACACCCAGCATGATTGGTAAGGTTACAACAGATGGTGCACCCAGCATGACTGGTAAGGTTACAACAGATGGTACACCCAGTATGATTGGTAACGTTACAACAGATGGTACACCCAGCATGATTGGTAAGGTTACAACATATGGAACAACTTCCAGCATTACTGTAAGGTACAACAAGGCTGGTACACCCAGCATGATTGGGAAGCTCCGTTACAACAGATGGTACAACCCAGTAAGATTGGTACGATTACAACAGATGGAGTACAAGGCGCCGAGCATAAATAGGTATGTTTTCAAACAGATGGTGCACACCAGCAAGATTGGTAAGGTTACAACAGAATTGACACCCACAAATTTGGTATGGTTCAAAACAGATGGAGCACCCAGCATGATTGGTAAGGTTTTACACAGTTGCACACCCAGCATGATTGGTAAGGTTACAACAGATGGTACAACCCAGTATGATTGGTCAGGATACAACATATGGTACACCCAACATGATTGTAAGGTTTACAACAGATGGTGCACCCCAGCATGATATTGTAAAGGTTACAAACAGATGGTGCACCCACATGAATTAGTAAGGTTACAACAGAATGTGCACCCACATGATTGTAAGGTTACAACAGATGGTGCAACCCACCAAATTGGTAAGTGATACAGCAGATGGTAACACACAGCAATGGAACACCCAGCATGATTGGTAAGGTTACAACAGATTGGTACACCCAGCATGATTGGATAAGTTTACAACAAGATGGTGTACCCAGCATGATGGTGTAAGGTTACAACAGATGTACACTCAGCATGACTGGTAAGGTTACAACAGATGGTACACGCACATGATGGTAAGGGTACAACCGATGGTACAACCCTGCATGATTGGTAAGTTACAACGATTGGTGCACCCCACATTATTGGTAAGGTTAAAGCAGATGTACACACAAACAGATGGTACAAACCCAGCATGATTGGGTAGGTTACCACAGTAAGGTACTCACCGCATGATTGGTAAGTTTACAACAGATGGTACACCCAGCTATGAATGGTAAGTTTATCAACAGATGGTGTCCCAGCATGATGGTAAAGGTTACAGCAGATGGTACACCCAGCATGATTGGTAAGGTTACAACAGATGGTACACCTAGCATGACTGGTAAGGTTACAACAGATGGTACCACCCAGCATATTGGAAAGTTACAACAGATGGTACACCCAGCATGATTGGTAAGGTTACAACAGATGGTACACCCAGCATGATTGGTAAGGTTACAGCAGATGGTACACCCAGCATGATTGGTAAGGTTACAACAGATGGTACACCTAGCATGACTGGTAAGGTTACAACAGATGGTACACCCAGCATGATTGGAAAGGTTACAACAGATGGTGTACCCATCATGATTTTAAGGTTACAACAGATGGTGCACCCAACATGATTGGTAAGGTTACGGCAGATGGTACAGCCAGCATGTTTGGTAAGGTTACAACTGATGGCGCACCCAACATGATTGGTAAGGTTACAGCAGATGGTACACCCAGCATGATTGGTAAGGTTACAACAGATGGTACACCCAGCAAGACCTGGTAAGATACAACGAGATGTCACCCAGCATGATTGGTAAGGAAACACCAGATGGTACACCCAGTATGATTGGTAACGTTACGAACAGATGTTACAACCCAGCATGATTGGGTAAGGGGTTACAACAGCTGGTGCACCCAGCATGATTGGTAAGGTTACAACAGATGGTACACCCAGCATGATTGGTAACGTTACAACAGATGGTACACCCAGCATGATTGGTAAGGTTACAACAGATGGGGCACCCAGCATGACTGGTAAGGGTTACAACAGATTGGTACACCCCCGTATGATTGGTAACGTTACAACAGATGGTACACCCAGCATGATTGGTAAGGTTACAACAGATGGTGCACCCAGCATGACTGGTAAGGTTACAACAGATGGTACACCCAGTATGATTGGTAACGTTACAACAGATGGTACACCCAGCATGATTGGTAAGGAAGCAGGATTTGTAAATCTGTTTGCAGAAGTTGTTGGTCATCCACTGGTATTCTTTCATTGCATCGTACATGAGGCTTTATGTGCAAAAGCTGGACTAAAAGAACTTCAAGAAGTGATGAAAAGTAGTCACCAAGATTGTTAATTACATTTCTGCACGTACTTTGAATAAAAGACAATCTCAGAATTTATTGTAGGAGGTGAATTCGGCGTACACAGGACTAACAATGTACAATAATGTTCGTTGGCTTAGCCAAGGTTTTGTTTTGAAATGATTTGTTGAATGTCTGGATGAGATAAATCTCTTTTTGAGTATCCAACAAGTGTCCTTTAAAGAAATGTCTGTTATCGTGTGGATTCGTAAACTGGTGTTTTTTTTTCAGATTTTTGCGAACATTTAAATAATTTGAACATTAATTACAGGATTCTTGTAAGACACATGATGTTAAGTTGGATTACATAAAGGCATTTGCAATGAAGCTACGGTTTTTTTTAAGAGGGACATAGGTAGTGAGAGATTTAGATACTTTCCAAACCTAAAGAGATACACGTGTAATAACCGACCTTCCCAAGCTTGGATCACGATAGAGGGAGACTTCTTTGGGACGAAATTGTTAGGGCTTCTGGACACAGTAACGTAGTCATAGTAGGGGACTTTAACTTTAGCCAAATTGACTGGAATTCTTTGACAGGTAATCTAGAGTCCAGTGACTTCATGGAAACAGTTCAGGACTGTTTTCTGAAACAGAGAGTAACTGAACCTACCAGGGGTAATAATTTGCTAGACTAGTCTTGTCCAATAAGGAAACACTCGTGAATAATCTGGAGATCCTGAAGACTTGGAGCAAGTGATCACAAATCACCATCACCTTTAGCATTAATTGGGGAATGCAAGAATAATGATAATACAGTAAAAATCCCCGATATTCGTTCTGGCCGATTATAATGGGCTTAGGGAAACATCTCTGTCTAATCTTGATTGGGGTTATCTAGCTAATGATTTTATTGACGATAAACATACTATAAGAATATGATAGGGATCTGCTTTTATGATGTTTTCTTAATAATGTACACAGTGCCCAGAGTATACGATTCCCCAGAGAGAAATTAGGTCTAATATAACGAATCCCAAATGGGTTACCAGGAGGCTCAAGCATCCTATTAGGGGAGCAAAAGGGGAATTATAGGCGCATCAGAAGAGGAGAGTAACCTTGATGATTGAGACACTATGCAGCATATGGGAAACTTTATTCAGGAAACGTTTTCGCCACACGTGGCTTCATCATCCAATAACAAAGAGAAGGCGTAAGAGAGGAGGAGAAATGAGGTAATCAGTCCCTCAACTGGAGTCGATGTGTTCAGTCCATCAATCTTGTAGAATGTACAGCATAGGCAGTAACGTGGCTTATATACTGTAGTGGAGGTGACGGAAGCAGATGGAGGCGGTCATAGTGGTTACCATCCACTAGTCGAAGTAGGCTTCGGGTTCCAAAGGTTGAACAAGGTGAAGAATTCCTTTGTAACAGATCCCCATGATGCTGCAGTGTCTGACAGTTGGATGAAGGTTTTGAAAAACCGACAAAGTTTTGAAGATTGAGACACTTATGCAGCATATGTGAATCTTATTCAGGAAACGTTTTCGCCACACAGTGTCTTCATCGTCCAAACAAAGGGAAGGCGTCAGGAGAGGAGGAGAATGAGGTAACCAGTCCCTCAACCTGGAGTCGATGTGTTTTCTCCATCAATCTTGTAGAATGTTACAGCATAGGCCGTAGACGGTGGCTTATATACTGTAGTGAGGTGACGTGAAGCATGATGGAGGCGGGGTCATAGTGGTACATCCACTAGTCGAAGTAGGTCTTCGTCCAAAGGTTAACAAGTTTTGAAAGAATTCTTTGTAACAAGATCCCATGATGCTGCCTGTTCTGGACAGTTGTGATGAATGGTTTGAAAAAACCGACAAAGTTGAAGATTGAGACACTTATGAGCATATGGGAATTCTTTATTTCAGGAAACGTTTCGCCACACAGTGGCTTCATCAGTCCAATACAAAGATGACGGCGTAAGGAGAGGAGAGAATGAGGTAATCATCCTCAACCTTGGAGTTCGATGTGTTCAGTCATCAATTGTAGAATGTACAGCATCGGGCCGTAGACGAGGCTTATATACTGTAGTGAGGTGACGTGAAGCAGATGGAGGCGGGGTCCATAGTGGTAAACCATCCACTAAGTTCGAAAGTAGTCTTTCGTCCAAAGGTTGAACAAGTGTTGAAGAATTCTATGTAACAAGAAACCATGATGCTGCAGTGTCTGACAGTTTGATGAATGGTTTGAAAAACCCGACAAGTTGAAGATTGAGACACTAATGCAAGCATATGGAACTTTATTCAGGAAACGTTTCGCCACACAGTGATTCATCAGTCAATACAAAGAGGAAGGCGTAAGAAGAGGAGATTGATGTAATCAGTCCCTCAACCTGGAGTCGATGTGTTCAGTCCATCATCTTGTTAGAATGTACATCAGCATGTGGCCGAAGACGGTGGCATATATACTGTAGTGAGGGTCGTGAAGCAGATGGAGGCGGGGTCATAGTGGTACCGATGCCACTAGCGAAGTAGGTACTCGTCCAAAGGTTGAACAAGTTGTTGAAGAATTCTTTGTAACCAAGATCCCATGAGGTGCAGTGTCTGACAGTTGTGATGAGGTTTAAAAACCGACAAGTTGAAGATTGCGACACTTATGCAGCATATGGGAATCTTATTCAGGAAACGTTTCGCCACACAGTGGCTTCATCAGTCCAATTACAAAGAGTGCAGGCGTAAGGAGAGAGGAGAAGGAGGTAATCAGTCCCTCAACCTGAAAATAAAGATTCCCATATGATGCATAATGTCCTCAATCTTCAACTTTGTCGGTTTTTCAAACCATCATCACACTGTCAGACACTGCAGCATCATGGATCCTTGTTACAAAGAATTCTACAACACTCGTTCAACCTTTGGACGAAGACCTACTTCGACTAGTGGATGGTACCACTATGACCCCGCCTCCATCTGCTTCACGTCACCTCACTACAGTATATAAGCCACGTCTACGGCCCTATGCTGTACTTTCTACAAGATTGATGGACTGAACACATCGACTCCAAGTTGAGGGACTGATTACCACATTCTCCTCCTCTCCTTACGCCTTCCTCTTTGTATTGGACTGATGAAGCCACTGTGTGCGAACGGTTTCCTGAATAAAGATTCCCATATGCTGCATAAGTGTCTCAATCTTGAACTTGTCGGTTTTTCAAACCATTCGTCAAAACTGTCAGACACTGCAGCATCATGGGATCTTGTTACAAAGAATTCTTCAACACTTGTTCAACCTTTGGACGAAGACCTACTTCGACTAGTGGATGGTACCACTATGACCCCGCCTCCATCTGCTTAACGTCACCTCACTACAGTATATAAGCCACGTCTACGGCCCTATGCTGTACATTCTACAAGATTGATGGACTGAACACATCGACTCCAGGTTGAGGGACTGATTACCTCATTCTCCTCCTCTCCTTACGCCTTCCTCTTTGTATTGGACTGATGAAGCCACTGTGTGGCGAAACGTTTCCTGAATAAAGATTCCCATATGCTGCATAAGTGTCTCAATCTTCAACTTGTCGGTTTTTCAAACCATTCATCACACACAGAGGTTAACCTTACTGACCAATATGTTCAGCTTAAAAGAGAAGTAAAAAAGGCGATTAGAAAGGCTAAACGTGACTATGAAATTAGAGTTGCTAATGAATCAAAGACTAATCCAAAGGGGTTCTTTCAAGTGTATAGGACGAAGGTGAAGGAAAAAGTAGGACCTCTGAAATCTGGGAATGGACAGCTGACGGATAATGAACTGGAAATGTGTTCCTTATTTAATGACTATTTTTTGTCAGTTTTTACACAGGAAGATGTAAATGAGATTCCAGTAATTAACAATTATTTAGTTCCTGATGAATTTAAGTTAACTAATATTACTGTCACGAGGGACATGGTTATTAAACAGATAGACAAACTGAAACAAAATAAGTCCCGGACCCGATGAGTTGTTTTCAAGGGTACTTAAGGAATGCAAGATGGAGCTTAGTCAGCCATTAACGAGTGTATTCAATGCGTCCATCCTTACCAGTGTTGTGCCAGAGATGTGGAAGATGGCTAATGTGGTTCCTATATTCAAATCAGGGATAAGTCCACTCCTTCAAATTACCGTCCAATAAGCCTGACATCTATAGTGGGCTAGTTATTAGAATCAATTATAGCTGACATTATCAGAAGTCACCTTGAAGAGCATAACTTGATAAATGAATCTCAGCATGGATTCACGAGAGGTCGTTCCTGCCTGACAAACTTACTGACGTTCTTCAATAGAACATTTGAGGCAGTTGACAGTGATAAGGAATATGATATTGTTTATTTGGATTTTAGTAAAGCCTTCGACAGAGTACCTCACAAGAGACTCTTAAGAAAAGTGGCAGCTCATGGTATAGGAGGTAAAGTTCTAGCATGGATTGAGGCATGGCTTACCAATAGAAAGCAGAGAGTTACCATTAATAGAGTGAAATCTGATTGGGGATTAGTCACTAGTGGCGTTCCACAAGGATCAGTTTTAGGCCCACTCTTGTTCATAATTTACATAAATGACCTTGATGAAGGGATTACTAGTGACATGAGTAAGTTTGCTGATGATACAAAGATAGGCCGTATAATTCACTCTGAGGAGGATATCAATGAACTCCAGGACGATTTGAACAAATTAATGTCTTGGTCTGAGAAATGGCAGATGAAGTTTAATGTGATAAGTGTAAGGTACTTGGGCCCTGGTAATGAAAAAAACCCCCGAAGCTATAATCTAGGTAAGTAAGCTTGGTCAAAAGAATGTG
>NC_069421.1:40624472-40655133 GCF_026875155.1 Cherax quadricarinatus
TCGATGTGTTCAGTCCATCAATCTTGTAGAATATACAGCATAGGGCCGTAGACGTGGCTTATATACTGTAGTGAGGTGACGTGAAGCAGATGGAGGCGGGGTCATAGTGGTACCATCCACTAGTCGAAGTAGGTCTTCTTTCCAAAAGGGTTGAACAAGTGTTGAAGAATTCTTGTAACAAGATCCCATGATGCTGCAGTGTCTGACAGTTGTGATGAATGGTTTGAAAAACCGACAAGTTGAAGATTGAGACACTTATGCAGCATATGGGAATCTTTATTCAGGAAACGTTTCGCCACACAGTGGCTTCATCAGTCCAATACAAAGAGGAAGGCGTAAGGAGAGGAGGAGAATGAGGTATTCAGTCCCTCAACCTGGAGTCGATGTGTTCAGTCCATCAATCTTGTAGAATATACAGCATAGGGCCGTAGACGTGGCTTATATACTGTAGTGAGGTGACGTGAAGCAGACGGAGGCGGGGTCATAGTGGTACCATCCACTAGTCGAAGTAGGTCTTCGTCCAAAGGTTGAACAAGTGTTGAAGAATTCTTTGTAACAAGATCCCATGATGCTGCAGTGTCTGACAGTTGTGATGAATGGTTTGAAAAACCGACAAGTTGAAGATTGAGACACTTATGCAGCATATGGGAATCTTTATTCAGGAAACGTTTCGCCACACAGTGGCTTCATCAGTCCAATACAAAGAGGAAGGCGTAAGGAGAGGAGGAGAATGAGGTAATCAGTCCCTCAACCTGGAGTCGATGTGTTCAGTCCATCAATCTTGTAGAAATACAGCATAGGGCCGTAGACGTGGCTTATATACTGTAGTGAGGTGACGTGAAGCAGAGGAGCGGGGTCATAGTGGTACCATCCACTAGTCGAAGTAGGTCTTCGTCCAAAGGTTGAACAAGTGTTGAAGAATTCTTTGTAACAAGATCCCATGATGCTGCAGTGTCTGACAGTTGTGATGAATGGTTTGAAAAACGACAAGTTGAGATTGAGACACTTATGCAGCATATGGGAATCTTTATTCAGGAAACGTTTCGCCACACAGTGGCTTCATCAGTCCAATACAAAGAGGAAGGCGTAAGGAGAGGAGGAGAATGAGGTAATCAGTCCCTCAACCTGGAGTCGATGTGTTCAGTCCATCAATCTTGTAGAATGTACAGCATAGGGCCGTAGACGTGGCTTATATACTGTAGTGAGGTGACGTGAAGCAGATGGAGGCGGGGTCATAGTGGTACCATCCACTAGTCGAAGTAGGTCTTCGTCCAAAGGTTGAACAAGTGTTGAAGAATTCTTTGTAACAAGATCCCATGATGCTGCAGTGTCTGACAGTTGTGATGAATGGTTTGAAAAACCGACAAGTTGAAGATTGAGACACTTATGCAGCATATGGGAATCTTTATTCAGGAAACGTTTCGCCACACAGTGGCTTCATCAGTCCAATACAAAGAGGAAGGCGTAAGGAGAGGAGGAGAATGAGGTAATCAGTCCCTCAACCTGGAGTCGATGTGTTCAGTCCATCAATCTTGTAGAATGTACAGCATAGGGCCGTAGACGTGGCTTATATACTGTAGTGAGGTGACGTGAAGCAGATGGAGGCGGGGTCATAGTGGTACCATCCACTAGTCGAAGTAGGTCTTCGTCCAAAGGTTGAACAAGCGTTGAAGAATTCTGTGTAACAAGATCCATGATGCTGCAGTGTCTGACAGTTGTGTACGATGGATTGGAAAAACCGACAAGTTGAAGATTGAGACACTATGCAGCATATGGGAATCTTAATTCAGGAAACGTTTCGCCACAACAGTGGCTTCATCAGTCAATGCACAAAGAGGAAGGCGTAAGGAGAGAGGAGAATGAGGAAATCAGTCCCTCAACCTGGAGTCGATGTTTCAGGTCCATCAATCTTGTAGAAAGTACAGCAAGGGTCCGGTAGACGTTGCTTATATACTGGGGTGAGGTGACGTGAAGCAGATGAGGCGTGGGTCAAGTGGTTACCATCCACAGTCGAAGTTGTCTTCGTCTAAAAGGTTTGAACAAGTTTGAAGAAGTCTTTGTAACAAGATCCCATATGCTTCGGTGTCTGACAGTTGTGACGAATGGTTTGAAAAACCGACAATAGAAGATTGAGACCCTTATGCAGCATATGGGAATCTTATTCAGTAAACGTTCGCCACCAGTGGCTTCATCAGTCCAATACAAAGAGGAGGCGAAGGAGAGGCGGAAATGAGTAAAGCATCCTCCAAACCTGGAGTCGAGTGTTCAGTCCAACATCTTGTAGAAAGTACAGCGAAGGGCCGTAGACGTGATGCTTATATACGGTAGTGAGGTGGACGAAGCAGATGGAGGCGGGGTCATAGTGGTACACCACAGTCGAAGAAGGTCTTCGTCCCAAGGTATGAACAAGTGTTAAGAATTCTTTGTAACAAGATCCCATGATGCTGCAGTGCTGACAGTTTGTGACGAATGGTTTGAAAAACCGACAAGTGAAGATTAAGACACTTATGCAGCAGATGGAATCTTTATTCAGAAACGTTTCGCCACACAGTGGCTTCATCATTCCAATACAAAGAGGACGCGTAAGGAGAGGAGTAGAATGAGGTAATCAGTCCCTCAACCTGGAGTCGACGTTTCAGACTCCATCAATCTCGTAAAAAGTACAGCATAGCAAAGCAAAAGCAAAAACAAGATTTGGTAAAAGATCCCAATGGATGACGGGGAGACGGGACAGATAAAAAATAGCTCTGGATAGGAAGTCCTTAGAAGAGAAATAGAGCCAGGCCTTAACCCAGCAGCTAAGGCTATCGTGGGCAACATGAGAACAGAATAGCAGGGACTGTTTGCATTGAACTTGTGTAGTTGAAGTTTTGAATCTTGAGTAGCTGGCAGCAGCTAAGGTCCCACAACAGAGGGTAGAACACATATGGGAGTTATAGAAAACTGAGGAGGCAGGTAAGCAATGGAGCCATTTTCAAACTTTTTTAATGCTGCTTCAGATAGGGTATAATTTAGCCTTGTTGCTGAGAGAAACGTAGAGGCTTGATGAACGCAGAACTTGGTGAGTGTGAGTGAAGCGTGAATTCACATGCATACTTGAACTGTTCCACACCGAGCTTTGTGTAAGTTCAACAGGTCATGTTGTCAGTATTTGAAGGAGAAGTGGTAAAAGGTAAGGTTTTCCCATGAGGGTTTACTGAGTCGTCGTTATGTTCCCTCTTCAGAGTGGAATTCACCTGGAGAAAGCTGCAATGGTGGTAAAAGGTTACTGAGGTTCGACAGGGAGCACTGTGAGTTGTAATGGTTGTGTAACAGCAGGCTGGAGAGGTGGGAGCGTGGTTGAGCAACTTTGATCAACGTTGTTCACGTGGAAGTGGTTATAGAAGTTACAGAGCATTGGCTGGGCAGGAGACAGGTCTGTAGTGCAGTAAAGTTCAGGACGTTGGAAGGATCATGAGAAGTCTGCTGAGGTGTGGATTCCGGAAAATTGAAGGCAGCATGTTGTATCAGACGGAATAGTTCGTTAATAGTATGTGTTTGAAAAGTGCCGGGCATGCTGCGTTTGCCAAGGTGTGCAATACACCATTGCAGTACAGCACCTTGGAACGAGCACCGTCGGGAGAGGAGAGAGGGGAGTTGCTGGCGAGGGCCTGTAGAATTTAGCGTGTAGAGTCTTGATGGCGTCGGTTTGTGTTTGGTTACTGCAGCAAATGTCGGTGAATTGGAGGCTTCTCATAACTTTAGTTTTCTTCAATATGATTTCTTTCGAGTGGGCACTTAGCTCAAGGGTAGGATGATTACCCTTGCATTAAGACACGTTGTGTTGGTAATAATGTGCAGGATCTGAAATCGTGCCATCTTCCCACGAATTTTGAACAAAACTTCTTATTCCTTGATGGGGCATTACCTTGTGTGTGATATAGGAGTAGCAGTCCAGCAGTGGGAGATTTAGTAAACGTTCTTGTTCTATATGACTAGGTGAATGTGGGTAATATGAACGGCCAGACCGTCAAGAGAGCTTGGCAGCCATGGAGAATGTCTGAGAATGTAATCTTTAGCAATGATTTTTGCGTTGGGGGATCTTTGACGATGCTGTCTACCGAGGCCCACGTGTTTTGTTCCTCCACTAGATTGTCTTCATTCTTCAGTAGAGAGAGTGTGACGATATTGTTCCAGGTCTTTACACAAAGACCGAACGGTTCGACTTCAAGAAATGGAACGGGGATAAGTGAATGTTGTGTTTGTAGGTCCTGATTGAAGAGTCGTCCATAAGTTTTAGTGCTCCGTGTTCAATCTGTGCAGACGACAATGAAGGATCGTTCAGAGAGTGGATTGCCGTAAATTTGAACCTGCAGCAGGTCCTACGACGTGGCTAAAGCTAACTTCAGTGGAGTCATTTATTGCACCATTCACACTAGCTGATTTTCAACACGATTCGACAGCATGTGGAAAAGGATATCACGTTTGTAGAATATAAATTCTAGACCCCGACAGTGTCGAAGAGACGCTTTCTTGCGGTGTAGAGCACCAGTATGAATCGGACTGTGTGATCGAGCGCCATGTATACAGCATAGGTATGTAGTTAGTATAATGTTCGCCCAAGTCCGTATCTTGGCACGGGTCTTAATCTTGCGATGGACCCGTCTCTGGCTTCCCGAGGAGAAAGGTTCTACAATGGTGCAATAAGCTGTTCAAAGCACTCTTCAGTCGTTCCAACTGGTGCGATCTCATAACGACAACACGTATGAACTCCTAACTGTGGAACACTAGCGATGAGGATGGATATGATCGTTATCACAGGTAACACTTGTCTGGTTCGTTGACTCCATGGTACACTGAGTGCCGCAGTCATATCTGGGTCCTCTTCGGAGGGAATATCACTCCTAGTTGCCTGCGAGTGTCTCAGTAACTTAACACTCCGGAGAAGGATAGTGTGTTAAGGGGGCCGCTGGACAACGTGCTGACAGAACTGCACATCTCCTCCTCAGGCCTTGTGCTACCATCATCCATGGCTGTGGAAAGCCCAAACGAAGCCGATGGATGGCTGTCGTTACAAACTCTGCGCTCTGGACCACTTCTATCATATGGAGGGGGTTCTCCCTGAGTCGCCTGCTCGGGTACCACCTGTGAGATGGTAATCACCTAAGACCTCCCCCATAAGTTTCATGGCACTGGCACCAACAGTTTGGTCCTGTCGAGGCTGATTGGACAGTAATCCCAAAATGCAGGATAGCTTTTGCTGCCTTGGGCTGCATCATCTGCGCCTCATTTCCCGGATGCCACATGGCTGGGATCCAGTTCAATGTCGATCTGTTACCCTTAACTTCTAAGGCTGTCCATTATGCTCACGGATCGATGTGATGAGGTGAACATTGTCCAGTGGTTGAGGATTGGGAGAGGGCATTGATTGCAGACGTGGAATCAACATGTATGACTGGTCGGAGTCGATGTCGTAGGGCATGTGACAATGCCTCTGAATCGCCACCCCAACTCAGCTAAAGGATCGTGCAGTGGTCAGGGAGCCGCCACCTTGTGTCCCTGACCATTGTGGTACAGTTCCAGCTGCTGCGCTCTTCCTGTCAGGTCACAGAATCCACTGTGAAATACACTGCAATGTGCTCCCTCTGCCATGCCAATGTTTGTTCAGCATGATTGCTGAGAGTGTCTTGGACTGCAGAGACGCTTAGAGATGGGTAGCTGCAGATGCAAACATCGGCTGGATCTGGGGCCCAGGGAGGTGGGTGGTTGGTACCCAGCAACCAGGAAGGGTCACATCTCCTTCTCAAGGATAGTTGTATAGACAGCAGCTTCCGCCCAGCCATCAACAAAACGAACGAATCCAGGAGTATTCCTGAAGAGTGTGGGAATTCTGTGACATGGTTTGGTCAATATCTAGGGCCGAGACGTTGGCTTATATACAGGTAGTGAGGTGACGTAACAGATGGAGGCGGGGTCATAGTGGTACCCATCCACTAGTCGAATAGGTCTTTAGGTCCAGAAGGATTAACAAGTGTTGAAGAATCTTAGTACAAACCCATGATGCTGCAGTGTCCTGACAGTTGTGACGATGGTTTGAAAAACCGACAAGTTTGTAAGATTGAGACACTTATGCGCATATGGGAATCTTATTCAGGAACGTTTCGCCCACACAGTGGCTTCATCAGTCCAATACAAAAGAGGAAGCGTAAGAGAGGAGGAGAATGAGGTATCAGTACCCCTCAAAACTGGAGTCGATGTGTTCACTACATCAATCTTGTAGAAAAGTCCAGCATAGGCGCGTAGACGTGGCTTCTATACTTAGTGAGGTGACGGGAAGCAGATGGAGGCGGGTCATAGTGGTACCATCCCTAGTCGAAGTAGTCATCGTCCAAAGGTTGAACAAGTTTTGACGAAATCTTTGTAACACGATCCCATGAAGCTGCAGTGTCCTGACAGTTGTGACGAAAGTTTTGAAAAACCGAACATTTGAAGATTGAGACACTTTGGCAGCATAAGTGGAATCTTTATTCAGGAAACGTGCGCCACAAAGTGGCTTCATTCAGACCCAATACAAAGAGGAAGGCGTAAGGAGAGGAGGAGAATGAGGGTAATCATCCCCAACTGGAGTCGATGTGTTCAGATTCCATCAATCTTGTAGAAAGTACAGCATATGCCATAGACTGGCTTATATACTGTTAGTGAGGGACGGAACGCAAAGGAGGCGGGTCATAGTGTACCATCCCACTAGTCGAAGTAGGTCTTGTCCAAAGGTTTGACAAGTGTTTGAAGAATTCTTTGTAACAAGATCCCATGATGCTTCAGTGTCTGACAGTGTGACGAATGGTTTTGAAAAACCGACAAGTGAAGATTGAGACACTTATGCAGCATAAGGGAATCTTTAATCAGGAAACGTTTCGCCACACAGGGGCTTCATCAGTCCAATACAAAGAGGAAGGCGAAAGGATAGGTGAGAATGAGGAAAATCAGTCCCTCAACCTGGAGTCGATGTTTCAGTCCAACAATCTTGATAGTAAAGTACAGCATAGGTGCCGTAGAACGGGCTTATATTCTGAAGGGGGTTGACGTGAAGCAGATGGAGGCGGGTCAAAGTGGTACATCCACTAGTCGAAGTAGGTCTTCGCCAAAGGTTGAACAAGTGTTGACGAATTCTTTGTAACAAATCCCATGAAAACATATGGCTGCCTGTGTCAGACAGTTGTGACGAATGGTTTGAAAACCACGCAAGTATGAAGATTGAGACACTTATGCAGACATATGGGAATTCTTTATTCAAGGGGGATACGTTTCGCCACACAGTGGCATCATCAGTCCAATACAAAGAGATAGCTAAGGAGAGAGGAGGAATGAGGTAATCATCCCTCACCAGGAGTCAATGTGTTCAGTCCATCAATCTTGGTAGAAAGTACAGCATAGGCCGTAAACGTGGCTTATATACTGGTAGTGAGGTGCCCGTGAAGCAGATGGAGGCGGGTCATAGTGGTACCAATCCACTAGTCAAGTAGTCTTGGTCCCAAAGGTTAACAAGTGTTGAAGAATTCTTTGTAACAAGATCCATGATGCTGCAGTGTCCTGACAGTTGTGACGAATGGTTTGGAAAAACCGACAAGTTGAAGGATTGAGACACTTATGCAGCATATGGGAATCGTATTCAGGAAACGTTTCGCCACAAGTGGCTACATCAGTCCAATACCAAGAGGAAGGCGTAAGGAGAGGAGGAGAAGAGGTAATCAGTCCCTCAACCTGGAGACGAGTGGTTCCAGTCCATCAATCTAGTAGAAAGTACTGCATATGGCCGTAGACGAGTGGGCTTATATACGGTATTGAGGTGGACGGAAGCAGATGGAGGCGGGGTCCATAGTGGTACCATCCACTAGTCGAAGGTAGGTCTATCGTCCAAAGGTTGAACAGTCCGAAAAGTGTTTGAAAATTCTTTTGTAAGCTAGACTCCCATGATGCTGCAGTGGTCTGACAGTTGTGACGAATGGTTTGAAAAAACCGACAAGTTGAAGATTAAGACCCTTTTGCAGCAATATGGGAAACTTTATTCGGAAACGTTTCGCCACACAGTGGCCTTCATCAGTCCAATACAAAGAGGAAGCGTAAGGAGAGGAGAGATGAGGTAACAGTCCCTCAACCTGGAGTCGATGTGTCGTCCCATCAATTCTTGTAGAAAGTACAGTTCTAGGGCCGTAGATTGGCTTATATACATTAGTGAGAGTGAACGTGAAGAAGATGAGGCGGGGTCATAGTGTACCATCCACTAGTCGAAGTAGGTCTTCGTTCAAAGGTTGACAAGTGTTGAAGAATTCTTGTAAACCATATCCCATATGCAGCAGTGTTCTGACAGGTTGTGTCGAATGTTTGAAAAACCGACAAGGACGATTGAGACACTTATGCAGCATATGGAATCTTTTATTCAGGAAACGTTTCTCCACACAGTGGCTTCATCAGTCCATACCACAGAGGAAGGCGTAAGGAGAGGAGGAGAATGAGGTAATCAGTCCCTCAACCTGAGTCGAAAATGTTCAGTCCTATCATCTGTAGAAAGTACACATAGGGCCGTAATACGTGTCTTATATACTGTAGTGAGGTGACGTGAAGCAGATGGAGGCGGTCATAGTGTACCATCCACTATTCGTAGTAGTCTTCGTCCAAAGGTTGAACAAGTGTTGAAGATTCTTTGTAACAAGATCCCCTGATTCTGCAGTGCTTACAGTTGTGACGAATGGTTTTAAAAACCGACAAGTGAAGATTGAGACACTTTATGCAGCAATATGGGAATCATAATTCAGGAAAACGTTACGCCACACAGTGGTTCATCATGTCCAATACAAAGAGACGGCTAAGGAGAGGAGAGAAATGAGGTAATCAGTCCCTCAACCTGGATCGATGTGTTCAGGATCCATCAATCTTGTAAAAGTACAGCATAGGGCCGTAGACCGAGGCTTATATACTGTAGTGAGGTTGACCGTGAAGCAGATCGAGGTCGGGGTCATAGTGTACCATTCCACTAGTGCGAATAGGTCTTGGTCAAAGGTTGAACAAGTGTGAAGATTCTTTGTAACAAGATCCCAAGAATGCTGCAGTGTCTGACAGCTTGTGACGATGGTTTGAAAAACCGACAAGTTGAAGATTGAGACACTTATGCAGCAGATGGGAATCTTTAATCAAGGAAACGTTCGCCACACAGAGGCATCATCAGTCCCAATACAAAGAGGAAGGCGTAAGGAGAGGAGGAGAATGAGGTAATCAGTCCCCCTCAACCACCTGGAGTCGAAGATATGTTCAGTCCATGAATGTTGTGAAAGTACAGCATAGGGCCGTAGAAACGTGGCTTATATACTGTAGTGAGCTGACGTGAAAGCAGATGAGGCGGGGGCCCATAGTGGTACCACCACTAGTCGAAGTAGGTCTTGTCCAAAGGTTGAACAATGTTGAAGAATTCCTTTGTAACAAGATCCCATGATGCTGCAGTGTCTGCCAGTTTGACGAATGGTTTGAAAAACCGACAAGTTTGAAGATTGAGACACTTATGCAGCACTATGGGAATCTTCTTCAGGAAAACGTTTCCCGCCACACAGTGGTCATTCATCAGTCCTAATACAAAGAGGAAGGAGTAAGGAGAGGATAGGATGAGGTAATCAGTCCCCACAACCTGGAGTCGATGTTTTCAGTCCACATCTTGAAGAAAGTACAGCATAGGGCCGTAGATGTGGCTATATACTTTATGATGTGACCGTGAAGCAGATGGAGACGGGACATAGTGTACAATCCACTAGTCGAAGTAGGTCTTCGTCCAGAAGGTTGAACAAGTGTTGAGAATTCGTTGTAACAAGATTCCCATGATGCTGCAGTGTCTGACAGTTGTGACGAATGGTTTGAAAAACACACGTTGAAAGATTGAGACACTATGCCACATAAGGAATCTTATCAGGAAACGTTTCGCCACACAGAGGCTATCATCAGTCCCATAGAAAGAGGAAGGCGTAAGGAGATGAGGAGAATGAGGTAATCATCCCTCAACCTGGGAGTCGAAATGTTTCAGTCTATCAATCTTGTAAAAAGTACAGCATAGGGCCGAGACGGGCTCTATACTGTAGTGAGGTACGTGAAGCAGATGGAGGCGGGTGCATAGTGGTACCATCCACTAGTCAAGTAGGTCTTCGACCAAATGTTGAACTAAGTTGATGAAGAATTCCTGTGTTAATACAAGATCCCATGATGCTCAGGTCCCGGACAGTTGTGACGAATGTTTTAAAAACCGACAAGTTTAAGATGAGACACTTATGCAGCAGATGGGAATCTTATTCAGGAAACGTTTTCGCCACACATGGCTTCATCATTCCAATACAAAGAGGAAGGCGGTACAGGAGAGAGGAAATGAGTTATCAGTCCCTCAACCTGGAGTCGATGTTTCCGTCCATCAAACTTGTAGAAAGTACAGCATAGGGCCGTAGACGGGCTTATATACTTGTAGTGAGGTGACGTGAAGCAATGGAGGCGGGGTTCAAAGTGTACATCCACAGTCGAAGTAGGTCTAGGTCCAAAGGATGAACAAGTGTTTGAATAATTCTTTGTAAAAAGATACCGCATGAGCTGCAGTGTCCTGACAGTTGTGACCATGGTTTTGAAAATCCGACAAGTTGAAGATTGAGACACTTATGCACATATGGGAACTTTATTCAGGAAACGGTTTTCGCCACACAGTGCTTCAATCATTCCCATACAAAGTGGAAGGCGTAAGAGAGGAGGAGAATGAAGGTAATCAGTCTCAACCTGGAGTCGATGTGTCCGTCCAGCATCTGGTAGAAAGTACAGCATAGGGCCGTAGACGTGGCTTAATACTGTAGTGAGGTGACGTGAAGCAATGGAGGGCGGGTCATGTGTACCATCCACTAGTCAAGTATGGTCTCCGTCCAAAGGTTGAACCAAGGTTGAACCAATGGTTTTGAACAACCTTTGGAGGAAGACCTACTTCGACTAGTGGATGGTACCACTATGACCCCGCCTCCATCTGCTTCACGTCACCTCACTACAGTATATAAGCCACGTCTACGGCCCTATGCTGTACTTTCTACAAGTTTGATGGACTGAACACATCGACTCCAGGTTGAGGGACTGATTACCTCATTCTCCTCCTCTCCTTACGCCTTCCTCTTTGTATTGGACTGATGAAGCCACTCTGTGGCGAAACGTTTCCTGAATAAAGATTACCATATGCTGCATAAGTGTCTCAATCTTCAACTTGTCGGTTTTACAAACCATTCGTCACAACTGTCAGACACTGCAGCATCATGGGATCTTGTTACAAAGAATTCTTCAACACTTGTTCAACCTTTGGACAAAGATCTACTTCGACTAGTGGATGGTACCACTATGACCCCGCCTCCATCTGCTTCACGTCACCTCACTACAGTATATAAGCCACGTCTACGGCCCTATGCTGTACTTTCTACAAGATTGATGGACTGAACACATCGACTCCAGGTTGAGGGACTGATTACCTCATTCTCCTCCTCTCCTTACGCCTTCCTCTTTGTATTGGACTGATGAAGCCACTGTGTGGCGAAACGTTTCCTGAATAAAGATTCCCATATGCTGCATAAGTGTCTCAATCTTCAACTTGTCGGTTTTTCAAACCATTCGTCACAACTGTCATACACTGCAGCATCATGGGATCTTGTTACAAAGTATTCTTCAACACTTGTTCAACCTTTGGACGAAGACCTACTTCGACTAGTGGATGGTACCACTATGACCGCGCCTCCATCTGCTTCACGTCACCTCACTACAGTATATAAGCCACGTCTACGGCCCTATGCTGTACTTTCTACAAGATTGATGTAGTGAACACATCGACTCCAGGTTGAGGGACTGATTACCTCATTCTCCTCCTCTCCTTACGCCTTCCTCTTTGTATTGGACTGATGAAGCCACTGTGTGGCGAAACGTTTCCTGAATAAAGATTCCCATATGCTGCATAAGTGTCTTAATCTTCAACTTGTCGGTTTTTCAAACCATTCGTCACAACTGTCAGACACTGCAGCATCATGGGATCTAGTTACAAAGAATTCTTCAACACTTGTTCAACCTTTGGACGAAGACCTACTTCGACTAGTGGATGGTACCACTATGACCCCGCCTCCATCTGCTTCACGTCACTTCACTACAGTATATAAGCCACGTCTACGGCCCTATGCTGTACTTTCTACAAGATTGATGGACTGAACACATCGACTCCAGGTTGAGGGACTGATTACCTCATTCTCCTCCTCTCCTTACGCCTTCCTCTTTGTATTGGACGGGAAAAAAGCCACTGTGTGGCGAAACTTTTCCCTGAAAAAAGATTCCATTTGCTGCATAAGTGTCTAAATTACCTCGCATAAACATTCACTAAAATTTCCCCTGACACCCCCCACTCTCTTGCCCCACCAACCGCATTACCCCTTTGTCCCCCCAAATGCACCAATCACGCCCGCCCCTTTTCCTCAAGAACCCATTTCGTCACGTCCCTAAATGGTAATCCCAAAAGTCCCACTCAAAGCTACGATACTCTAAAATTGAAAATCCCATTTTTCCCCAGTGTTCCTTATTCCCCTTTGTGCCCCTTAAAAGTCGCTGCAGGCCCTAATTCGCTCCCCCCCGGCGCGTCCGTAAAACCCCCGAAGTTACACAAGTCGGGTACCAGATAACCCCCGCATTTTGTACAGGGACCCACCCCCCCATATAAGCTTTTTTTCCCTAAAACACAAATACCCCCCTCACCCACCCAAAGTAAACCCCGCTAAAACCCCTTTCATGGTTCCCAACCTTTTTCAAAAATTAAATTTCATGGAAAATAGGTCAAAACCCCCCCTCACAAACCCCCTCCTGAAAAATTAAAAAGGATAAATACCGAAGATTGTTAGGTAAGACACATATGAAAAGTTAGGTATCTTTTTTCGAAAAAGTTTCGCCAACCGTAGGCTTTTTAGTCGAGTACAGAAAATTGATAGAAGAGAAGATACTTGAAGTCGATGTAATCAGTCCATACCCTTAAAAATTTTGGGTGGGCAGCCTCAGTCTGGAGAAGACTTGTTTTCCCTTTTCTGAACAAAATGAAGTTGAAAATACAGGATTTAGCCCTTTTAAAAAGTCCAGGAGGTGAGCTAGGTTGTTTGGGAGGCAGGGGCCTTCTCAAACCCCCGCCGTTTTTCACTATAGGGTTTTTGAAGTTGATGGTCTGTACCAAGATCCCCTTTTGTGTTGCAGTGTCTGACAGAATGAACATTAAAATGGTATAAAATACCGACAGATTGTTAGGTAAGAACATATGCAACAGTTAGGTATCTTTATTTTGAAACGTTTCGCCTACACAGTAGGCTTCTTCAGTCGAGTACAGAAAAGTTGATAGAAGCAGAAGATACTTGAAGACGATGTAATCAGTCCATCACCCTTAAAGTTTTGAGGTGGTCAGTCCTCAGTTGGAGAAGAGCATTGTTCCGTTGTCTGAAACAATATGAAGTTGAAGTGACAGAATCGGGCCTTATATAGTGCCAGGAGGTGAGACGTAGGTTGTTTTGGGGAGGGCAGGTCCTTCTCAAACCCAGCCGTTCTCACTAGTAGAGGTTGTCGAAGTAGATGGTCTGTACCAAGATACCCTTGTGTTGCAGTGTCTGACAGATGAACATTAAAATGGTATATAAATACCGACAGATTGTTAGGTAAGACACATATGCAACAGTTAGGTATCCTTTATTTTGAAACGTTTCGCTACACAGTAGGCCTTCTTCATGAGTACAGAAAGTTGATAGAAGCAGAAGATACTTGAAGACGATGCTAATCAGTCCATAAACCTTAAAGTTTTGAGGTGGCAGTCCCTCAGTCTGGAGAAGAGCATTGTTTCCGTTGTCTGAAAATATGAAGTTGAAGTGTCTAGAATCGGGCCTTATATAGTGCCAGGAGTGAGACGTAGTTGATTTGGGAGGGCAGTCCTTTCAAACCCAGCCGTTTCACTAGTAGAGGTTGTCGAAGTAGATGGTCTGTACCAAGATACCCTTGTGTTGCATGTCTGACAGAATGAACATTAAATGGTATAAAATACGACAGATAGTTGGGAAGACTATGCAACAGTTAGGTACCCTTAATTTTGAACGTTTCGCCTCACAGTAAGCTTTTTCAGTCGAGTACAGAAAAGTTGATAAGAAGCAAAGTACTGAGACGATGTAATCAGTCCATCACACCTTTAAAGTTTTGAGGTGGTCAGTCCCTCGGGTCGGGAAAGAAGAGCATTGTTTCCGTTGTCTGAAACATTATTAAGTTGAAGTGACAATCGGCCTTATATAGTGGCCAGGAGGTGAAGTAGGTGATTTGGGAGGGAGGTCTTCTCAACCCAGTTCGTTCTCACTAGTAGAGGTTGTCGAAGTAGTGGTCTGCTACCAAGATACCCTTTGTTGCAGTGTCTGACAGAATGAACATTAAAATGGTATAAATACGACAGTTGTTAGGTAAGACACATATGCAACAGTTAGGTATCTTTATTTTGAAACGTTTCGCCTACACAGTAGGCTTCTTCAGTCGAGTACAGAAAAGTTGATAGAAGCAGAAGATACTTGAAGACGATGTAATCAGTCCATCACACCTTAAGTTTTGAGGTGGTCAGTCCCTCAGTCTGGGAAGAGCATTGTTCCGTTGTCTGAAACAATATGAAGTTGAAGTGACAGAATCGGGCCTTATATAGTGCCAGGAGGTGAGACGTAGGTTGATTTGGGAGGGCAGGTCCTTCTCAAACCCAGCCGTTCTCACTAGTAGAGGTTGTCGAAGTAGATGGTCTGTACCAAGATACCCTTGTGTTGCAGTGTCTGACAGAATGAACATTAAAATGGTATAAAATACCGACAGATTGTTAGGTAAGACACATATGCAACAGTTAGGTATCTTTATTTTGAAACGTTTCGCCTACACAGTAGGCTTCTTCAGTCGAGTACAGAAAAGTTGATAGAAGCAGAAGATACTTGAAGACGATGTAATCAGTCCATCACCCTTAAAGTTTCAAGTATCTTCTGCTTCTATCAACTTTTCTGTACTCGACTGAAGAAGCCTACTGTGTAGGCGAAACGTTTCAAAATAAAGATACCTAACTGTTGCATATGTGTCTTACCTAACAATCTGTCGGTATTTTATACCATTTTAATGTTCATTCTGTCAGACACTGCAACACAAGGGTATCTTGGTACAGACCATCTACTTCGACAACCTCTACTAGTGAGAACAGCTGGGTTTGAGAAGGACCTGCCCTCCCAAATCAACCTACGTCTCACCTCCTGGCACTATATAAGGCCCGATTCTGTCACTTCAACTTCATATTTGTTTCAGACAACGGAACAATGCTCTTCTCCAGACTGAGGGACTGACACCTCAAACTTTAAGGGTGATGGACTGATTAACATCGTCTTCAAGTATCTTCTGCTTCTATCAACTTTTCTGTACTCGACTGAAGAAGCCTACTGTGTAGGCGAAACGTTTCAAAATAAAGATACCTAACTGTTGCATATGTGTCTTACCTAACAATCTGTGGGGATTTTTACCATTTTAATGTTCATTCTGTCAGACACTGCAACAAAAGGGGTATCTTGGTAGACCATCTTTTCGACAACCTCTACTAGGGGAAACCCTGGGTTTGAAAAGGACCTGCCCCCCAAAAATAAACCTACGTCTCACCTCCGGGACTATAAAAGGGCCCCCTTCTGCACTTCAACTTATATTGTTTCAGAAAACGGAACAATGTTTTCTCCAGACTGGGGACTGACCACCTCAAAATTTTAAGGGTGATGGATGATTACATCGTCTTCAAGTATCTTCGCTTCTTCAACTTTTCTGTACTCGACGAAGAAGCCTACTGTGTAGGCGAAAGTTTCAAAAAAAAGTCCCAAACTGTTGCAGTGTCTTACCTAACAATCTGTGGGTTTTATACCATTTTTTAATGTTCAATTTCGGGTCAGACATTTCAAAAACAAGGGAATTTTGGTCCCGCCAAAATCTACTTCACACCTCTACTATAAAGGCGTTTGAAAACTTCTATCCCAAACAACCTTTTCCCCACTACCCCTAAAATTTTAATAACCCCCGATTCTGCCCAAACTTCTCTTCATATTTTTTCCGACCGAAAAAGCCTCCCCGCTGAGGCGAAATTTTCAAAATTTTAAAGTTGAATGGTTTTATTACATCGTCTTATTTATCCTTTTAAATCTTTTCTGTCAGACTGAAGAAGTACTTGGTAAACTTTTTCAAATTAAAGTATAAACGGGGGGTTGAAAGGCCTTACCAACAATCTTCGGATTTAAAACCATTTTATTTCATTTGTCAGAAAACGAACAAGTTCTTTTCCAGACTTTTATTTGCCCAACCAAAAACTTTAAAGGGTGGGTTTAGAAGACCCTGCCCCCCCAATAAACCCTCTTCCCTCCTGGAACTATTTAAGGCGATCTTTTAAAATTCCAACTTCATATTGTTTCAACAACGGAACCCAAATGTTCTTCTCAGCCCTAAAAAGGGATTTTGGACCACCTTTTCAACCCCTTAAAGGGTGAGGACGGCGGGGGTTTAAAAGGACCTGCCCCCCCAAATCAATTTTTCGTCCCCTCGGACTAAAAGCCCATTTGTACAAACTTTAAATTTTTTAGAAACCAACTGTTTTCAAGGGGGTTTTACCTAAAACTTACGGGGATTTTTTTCCCATTTTAAATGTTCATTTTCTGTCAGACAAACGCAAAAAAGGGGAAAATTTCTGGTACAACCAATTTCTTCAACAACCTTACTATAAACCTTTTTGAGAAGATCCCTTCCCAAACAACCCGTCTCACTTGGATTTTAAGGTGATTCTGTCAATACTTTTTGGGTTTCGACAAAGGAACAATGTATTCCACAGATGTTGGAAGACCACCTAAAACTTAGGGTCTTTTTTGGACGTTATCGCTTACAGTACTTTTCATCAACTTTTGTAAAACGAAGAAGTACTTGAAGGCAAATTTTTAATAGATACCTTAAATTTTGATAGTGTCCTCTTAACAAATCTTTTTCCGGTTTTTAAACATTTAAGTTAATTGTAGCCACTGCCAAACAAGGTTCTTGGAGGGCCACCCTTTTTAAAAACAACCTCTATTTAGTAGAAGGTTGGGTTTGGAGGCCTGTACCAAATACCTTGTTTGCAGTCTCTGACTTATTTATAATCCGCGATTTGGTCCCCTTCAACTTATATCTTTTTTCGAAACGGAACAATGTCTTCTTCCAGCGAGTATAAAAATTGAACAAAATTTTAAATTGAAGGACGATTAATCGCCCAAATCCCCCTTTTGTTTGAGCTTTCGTCTCGCGGGAGAAGCCATGTTGGGGGTTTCAAAATAAAGATATGAATTTGGGCAATGGGCTTCCCTTTTAAAATATGCCGGATTTAACCTAGTTGTTTAGGGGCAGGTCCTTCTCAAACCCAGCCGTTCTCACTAGTAGAGGTTGTTGAAGTTGATGGTCTGTACCAAGATACCCTTGTGTTGCAGTGTCTGACAGAATGAACATTAAAATGGTATAAATACCGACAGATTTTTAGGTAAGACAATATGCAACAGTTAGGTATCTTTATTTCGAAACTTTTTCGCCTACACAGTAGGCTTCTTCAGTCGAGTACAGAAAAGTTGATAGAAGCAGAAGTTTCTTGAAGACGATGTAATCAGCCCATCACCCTTAAATTTTTTGAGGTGGTCAGTCCCTCAGTCTGGAGAAGATCATTGTTCCGTTGTCTGAAACAATATGAAGTTGAAGTGACAGGATGGAGCCTTTAAATAGTGCCAGGGGGTGAGAGTAGGTTGCTTTGGGAGGCAGGTCCTTCTCAAACCCAGCCGTTCTCACTAGTAGAGGTTGTTGAAGTTGATGGTCTGTACCAAGATCCCCTTGTGTTGCAGTGTCTGACAGAATGAACATTAAAATGGTATAAAATACCGACAGATTGTTAGGTAAGACACTATGAAACAGTTAGGTATCTTTATTTCGAAACTTTTTCGCCTACACAGTAGGCTTCTTCAGTCGAGTATAGAAAAGTTGATAGAAGCAGAAGATACTTGAAGACGATGTAATCAGTCCATCACCCTTAAATTTTTTGAGGTGGTCAGTCCTCAGTCTGGAAAAAGATCATTGTTCCGTTGTCTGAAACAATATGAAGTTAAAGTGACAGGTTTGGAGCCTTTAAATAGTGCCAGGTGGTGAGACGTAGGTTGCTTGGGAGGGCAGGTCCTCTCAAACCCAGCCGTTCTCACTAGTAGAGGTTGTTGAAGTTGATGGTCTGTACCAAGATACCCTTGTGTTGCAGTGTTCTGACAGAATGAACATTAAAATGGTATAAAATACCGACAGATTGTTAGGTAAGACACATATGCAACAGTTAGGTATCTTTATTTCGAAACGTTTCGCCTACACAGTAGGCTTCTTCAGTCGAGTACAGAAAAGTTGATAGAAGCAGAAGATACTTGAAGACGATGTAATCAGTCCATCACCCTTAAGTTTTGAGGTGGTCAGTCCTCAGTCTGGAGAAGATCATTGTTCCGTTGTCTGAAACAATATGAAGTTGAAGTGACAGGATGGAGCCTTTAAATAGTGCCAGGAGGTGAGACGTAGGTTGCTTTGGGAGGGCAGGTCCTTCTCAAACCCAGCCGTTCTCACTAGTAGAGGTGTTGAAGTTGATGGTCTGTACCAAGATACCCTTGTGTTGCAGTGTCTGACAGAATGAAACATTAAAATGGTATAAAATACCGACAGATTGTTAGGTAAGACACATATGCAACAGTTAGGTATCTTTATTTCGAAACGTTTCGCCTACACAGTAGGCTTCTTCAGTCGAGTACAGAAAAGTTGATAGAAGCAGAAGATACTTGAAGACGATGTAATCAGTCCATCACCCTTAAAGTTTTGAGGTGGTCAGTCCCTCAGTCTGGAGAAGATCATTGTTCCGTTGTCTGAAACAATATGAAGTTGAAGTGACAGGATGGAGCCTTTAAATAGTGCCAGGAGGTGAGACGTAGGTTGCTTTGGGAGGCAGGTCCTTCTCAAACCCAGCCGTTCTCACTAGTAGAGGTTGTTGAAGTTGATGGTCTGTACCAAGATACCCTTGTGTTGCAGTGTCTGACAGAATGAACATTAAAATGTATAAAATACCGACAGATTTTAGTAAGACACATATGCAACAGTTAGTATCTTTATTTCGAAACGTTTTCGCCTACACAGTAGGCTTCTTCAGTCGAGTACAGAAAAGTTGATAGAAGCAGAAGATACTTGAAGACGATGTAATCAGTCCATCACCCTTAAAGTTTTGAGGTGGTCAGTCCCTCAGTCTGGAGGAGATCATTGTTCCGTTGTCTGAAACAATATGAAGTTGAAGTGACAGGATGGAGCCTTTAAATAGTGCCAGGAGGTGAGACGTAGGTTGCTTTGGGAGGGCAGGCCCTTTTCTCAAACCCAGCCATTCTCACTAGTAGAGGTTGTTGAAGTTGATGGTCTGTACCAAGATACCCTTGTGTTGCAGTGTCTGACAGAATGAACATTAAAATGGTATAAAATACCGACAGATTGTTAGGTAAGACACATATGCAACAGTTAGGTATCTTTATTTCGAAACGTTTCGCCTACACAGTAGGCTTCTTCAGTCGAGTACAGAAAAGTTGATAGAAGCAGAAGATACTTGAAGACGATGTAATCAGTCCATCACCCTTAAAGTTTTGAGGTGGTCAGTCCCTCAGTCTGGAGAAGATCATTGTTCCGTTGTCTGAAACAATATGAAGTTGAAGTGACAGGATGGAGCCTTTAAATAGTGCCAGGAGGTGAGACGTAGGTTGCTTTGGGAGGGCAGGTCCTTCTCAAACCCAGCCGTTCTCACTAGTAGAGGTTGTTGAAGTTGATGGTCTGTACCAAGATACCCTTGTGTTGCAGTGTCTGACAGAATGAACATTAAAATGGTATAAAATACCGACAGATTGTTAGGTAAGACACATATGCAACAGTTAGGTATCTTTATTTCGAAACGTTTCGCCTACACAGTAGGCTTCTTCAACTTCATATTGTTTCAGACAACGGAACAATGATCTTCTCCAGACTGAGGGACTGACCACCTCAAAACTTTAAGGGTGATGGACTGATTACATCGTCTTCAAGTATCTTCTGCTTCTATCAACTTTTCTGTACTCGACTGAAGAAGCCTACTGTGTAGGCGAAACGTTTCGAAATAAAGATACCTAACTGTTGCATATGTGTCTTACCTAACAATCTGTCGGTATTTTATACCATTTTAATGTTCATTCTGTCAGACACTGCAACACAAGGGTAACTTGGTGCAGACCATCAACTTCAACAACCTCTACTAGTGAGAACGGCTGGGTTTGAGAAGGACCTGCCCTCCCAAAGCAACCTACGTCTCACCTCCTGGCACTATTTAAAGGCTCCCTCCTGTCACTTCAACTTCATATTGTTTCAGACAACGGAACAATGATCTTCTCCAGACTGATGGACTGACCACCTCAAAACTTTAAGGGTGATGGACTGATTACATCGTCTTCAAGTATCTTCTGCTTCTATCAACTTTTCTGTACTCGACTGAAGAAGCCTACTGTGTAGGCGAAACGTTTCGAAATAAAGATACCTAACTGTTGCATATGTGTCTTACCTAACAATCTGTCGGTATTTTATACCATTTTAATGTTCATTCTGTCAGACACTGCAACACAAGGGTATCTTGGTACAGACCATCAACTTCAACAACCTCTACTAGTGAGAACGGCTGGGTTTGAGAAGGACCTGCCCTCCCAAAGCAACCTACGTCTCACCTCCTGGCACTATTTAAAGGCTCCATCCTGTCACTTCAACTTCATATTGTTTCAGACAACGGAACAATGATCTTCTCCAGACTGAGGGACTGACCACCTCAAAACTTTAAGGGTGATGGACTGATTACATCGTCTTCAAGTATCTTCTGCTTCTATCAACTTTTCTGTACTCGACTGAAGAAGCCTACTGTGTAGGCGAAACGTTTCGAAATAAAGATACCTAACTGTTGCATATGTGTCTTACCTAACAATCTGTCGGTATTTTATACCATTTTAATGTTCATTCTGTCAGACACTGCAACACAAGGGTATCTTGGTACAGACCATCAACTTCAACAACCTCTACTAGTGAGAACGGCTGGGTTTGAGAAGGACCTGCCCTCACAAAGCAACCTACGTCTCACCTCCTGGCACTATTTAAAGGCTCCATCCTGTCACTTCAACTTCATATTGTTTCAGACAACGGAACAATGATCTTCTCCAGACTGAGGGACTGACCACCTCAAAACTTTAAGGGTGATGGACTGATTACATCGTCTTCAAGTATCTTCTGCTTCTATCAACTTTTCTGTACTCGACTGAAGAGGCCTACTGTGTAGGCGAAACGTTTCGAAATAAAGATACCTAACTGTTGCATATGTGTCTTACCTAACAATCTGTCGGTATTTTATACCATTTTAATGTTCATTCTGTCAGACACTGCAACACAAGGGTATCTTGGTACAGACCATCAACTTCAACAACCTCTACTAGTGAGAACGGCTGGGTTTGAGAAGGACCTGCCCTCCCAAAGCAACCTACGTCTCACCTCCTGGCACTATTTAAAGGCTCCATCCTGTCACTTCAACTTCATATTGTTTCAGACAACGGAACAATGATCTTCTCCAGACTGAGGGACTGACCACCTCAAAACTTTAAGGGTGATGGACTGATTACATCGTCTTCAAGTATCTTCTGCTTCTATCAACTTTTCTGTACTCGACTGAAGAAGCCTACTGTGTAGGCGAAACGTTTCGAAATAAAGATACCTAACTGTTGCATTTGTGTCTTACCTAACACTCCCGTCCCTCCTGCACACGCCTATTACCTAACACCTCCCCCGACGGCTATATATTATGGAGAAATTTAAACATTACCTTCTGCACCACAGCCTTCAATCGCAACCCTTTCATGCGCCCCCGTATATCACTCCATGCATACATGGGAAACAAACCCACAACCCTAGCAACTACGTCCCCACCACCCACCCGAGCCAGTGTACCTACCTTAACCCCGCAGGGTTCCCTTGCATAACACAACAACCTCAACATTCCCTCACACACCTGAACATCTCTACCCCTCACCCAACGTACCAAGTTCCTTCTCACCCATGCCAAACCTGTACCTGCGATTCTGCCCTCCCTCAAATAACTGTGTTTAACGTACATACCCAACAACCTTTGATGCAGTGCCATTATCCCCAGCCCTCCCTGGCGTACCGGTAGACACACAACATCTCTCGACAACCATTCACAACCCGAACCCCAAATATATCGATACACGCACTTCAACAGACGCTTCTCATCAGATGTTTCCAAGGGATATATACCTGCCACATGCCACAGCTTACAGTACAGTTTCACATTCACCACAATAGCACGCTGGTGCAGCGTCAAACCTCCTGTACACAAACCCGCTATTCTACCCAAAACCCTATCCACAGCTTCTTTCGAATTCACCTTCCGTGCCTCCAGGAGATTTTCCATGTGAACAACCCCACATACCTTAAGTCTACTTACCAGGGACCAACCTTCACCCTGTTCGAATACCCCACCCACACCATCCCCCACCCTCAATAAACTCGACTTTTCTCTATTAAACGTCATCCCTGTTGCCATGCCAAAACTCTCCACCAACTGACTAACCCTACGTAAAAATTAAGACCTTCTAAATAGCACTGTGGTGTCATCAACATATCCAACGATCCCCGGTTCCACAGACACCCCATCCCTCTCCATCCCTTCCCGTATGCCCCAACGCACAGCCCTATAGAACGGGTCTTGGAGCAATGCAAAGAGAAGCTGCGACACAGGGCATCCCTGCCTTAAGCCCCTTTCCATCCTAACAGGTTGACCTAATCTACCATTCGCTTGTACCCTAACCGTTGCCTGCTCATACAACACCTTAGTCCAACTGACGATTTCCCTCCCAAACCCCTGCCATTGCATAAACTTCCACAACGCCTCACGCTCCACACAGCCATACGCTGCATGCCAATCTAATGCTAAAACCCCACCCTTGATGTTCCCCCCACTTTCATCTATAAACCTACGTATAATCCCCTGCCCCACACACATCGAACGCCCAGGCACTCCATATTGACCCTCGTCCAAAACTCTGGCAAGAACACCTTTCAACCTATTTCCCAACACTTTAGCAAAGATCTTGTAATCACCTCACATTAAGGTGATCGCACGGTAGTCATGCACACATTCACAAGACTTCTTTTTAGGGACCATGACCACTACACCCGTTCTCTGCTGTTCCCCCAACCTGCCCCTGGTTTTCATGACATTAAATAACTCAACTAAAAAACCACGCAAACACTCCCAATTTTCCCTATAAAAATCGCAAGGGATGCCGTCGATACCAGGCGATTTACCCATGCTCATCCCGTCCACTGCCATCCTAATCTCCTCCTCACTTATAGGCCCACTCAATCTCAATCGATCCCTATGCACTAGATTACAGTTTACCCATTCGCCCATTGCGCCTAACGCCTCACAATTAACCCCCACACTTTTTCCATTCTTCTCGTACCACGCATCCACATAACAACCCATACCCTCTGTTGACGAAAGCACCTGCCCCAGACGATATCCCGCCAATTGCTCCTGTACCCGCAAACTCATCACTTCCGTTGCCCTACGACGTGTCCCCTGCTCCCGCAAGACATACGCCGACGGACGGTTCCCCCATAAGATGTCATCAAGGCCCCCTGCAACGCTTGCAGCATCAAAATTGCGATTTTGAATATCCCCAATCCGTTGTTTCAAACCCTCAATCTCACCCATCGGATATGCACCCCCCCCATATAGCATTCCTGTAGTTGACCCTCAAGGTAATTTAAAATCCCATATTGAAACTGCCTCTCTTCCTTTCCCCTCTTCTGATAAAAATCCCTCACCTTCCCCTTACAGACCGAGTCCCACCACCCAATGACATCAACCCCTCCCCCCTCCATCAGCCGACCACCTTTTCCAAGCGCACGCAAAAGGTTACCTACCCCCCCCCCTGTTTTCAATAACCCAACATTCATCTTCCAGTAACCTCTGAAACGCTTCGGCAAACCCTCCCAATTTAAGTCCACCAGAACCCCTCGATGATCAGAGAAGCTTACATTCAACGCACACACACTGCTCACCCTCACCCCTCGAGATACATAAATGCGATCAAGTCTCGCCGCATAATCACGCTTAATAAACGTATGCGTCACTCCGCTCACCTCCCCTCCAACATCCACTACATTCACACCTCGCAACAGATCCCCTAAAAACCCCGAAAAAAAAACCTCCCCCTAGGCTCTACATCCTTACGTCGGACAACACAGTTCCAATCACCCCCTATAATTGTAATACCTGGCAGCGATCTGAAATGGTAGACAAGGACATCCCTAAAGAATCTATTTTTAACACCCATGTCCCCTTCTGCCGGCCCATACACCCGAGTGAAACCCACCCATACCCCACCCCATATACCCTCCACCCTAACCACCAGCCCTGCCTCCCCTACCTCACACCTATGCAAAAGAAACGGGCTGGCTTCCTTAATTAATAGCGCCACACCACCTTTCAGTCGTGTAGAGCAACCCATGTATATGTCATATCCGGTAATTAACAATTCACCTAAATATTTATAATTATGCTCCTGCAAGAACACAAGGTCTGGCACATATCTCCTCAAATAACCCTCCAGAACCTTACATTTGCCCACTGCCTTCAACCCATTAACTTTTAAAGTAAGACACCTGAAGGCCGTAATGAGGGCTTTCCCTTAGACACCCTAACACAGAACCCTGGCGAGAATCCCCACCCCGCCCCCCACACTTTCCATCACCTTTCCCTTGCTCACGCTCAACATTCTTTAAACCACCTTTATCTCCAGGCGTTACATCATGCCAGGCTTTCTTCCCAGTCCTTTGCCCAGGCGTCAAAACATCCTCACTATCAGAAATGACAGCCGTCGTTAGATTAATGTAGCTTTGCACAGTTACGCTTTGACACTTTCAAAAACTAACCAAATTCAGAGTAACTTCTGCAACCACAGTACAAGCTGCGCGATCATAAAATGCGACCTGCAAAACCAAAACCACACAGCACGGCCTGTGATACCCCACAGTGTGGCCTGTGAAGCTACTCACAGCTTATTTATTTAACTACACACTAATACTTACAGACAGCTAAAGGAATCTTACAGGAATCAAGAAACGCGGGAAGAACTAAAAGCCATAAATGAAACTGAAAGAAACACAAAAATATTTCTTTTCTTATGCCAAATCAAAGTCGAGAAAAACATCCAGTTATTGCACCCCTACTTAGACGAGATGGATCCTACACAGATGACAGCAAGGAAATGAGTGAGCTACACAAGTCCCAATATGACTTGGTTCATAGCGAGCCGCTAACCAGACTGAGAGTCGAAGACCTAAATTATTTTTTTATGAGCGAGACACAGAATTTGCTACTCCTGTCTGATATTATCCTGATGCCAAGTGACTTCGAAAAGGCAATAAATGACATGAAAATGCACTCTGCCCCAGGCCCAGACTCATGGAACTCCGTGCTTTTAACATACTATGGAGAGGGAGCATGGACACAGGGCGGCCCACAGCTGCTAAAAACAACTTACATAGCCCAACTCCACAAATGTGGCAGTAAAGCAATGGCAAAGAACTACAGGCTGATAGCGCTAACATCCCATATCATCAAAATCTTTGAAAGTATTCTAAGAAGCAAGATCACCACCTATCTAGGTACCCATCAGCTGCACAACCCAGAGCAATATGGGTTTAGAGCAGTTCGCTCCTGCCTGTCACAACTACTGGACCATTATGACATGGCCATGGACACTCTAGAAGACAGACAAAACGCTGATGTAGTATACACAGACTTTGCAAAAGCATTTGATAAGTGTGACCATGGTGTAATAGCACACACAATGCGTGATAAAGAAATAACAGGAAAAGTTGGTAAATACATCTATAATTTCCTAACAAGTAGAACATACTGAGTCGTAGTAAACAAAGTAAAATCTGAGGCGACTACAGTGAAAAGCTTTGTTCCACAAGGCACAGTACTCGCTTCCATCCTGTTCCTTACCCTCATACCTGACATAGATAGGGATGTAAGCCACAGCTCCGTGTCTTCCTTTGCAGATAACACCCCAATATGCATGACAGTGTCCTTCATTGATGACACTTCATCAACCAAATATTCAAATGTTTCTCAGAAAACAATACGACGTTCAAAGACAAAAAAAATTCAATTACTCCGACATGGTAAACGTGTGGAAATTAAAACTATATCTGAGTATAAAACAAATTCTAACCACACAATCGAGCGAAAAACTAATGTAAAAGACCTGAGAGTGATAATGTCAGAGAACCTCACCTTCAAAGACCACAACATTGTATCAATCGCATCTGCTAGAAAAATGACAAGATTCATAATGAGAACCTTCGAGACTAGGGATGTCAAGCCCCTGATGACACTCGTCAGGTCGCATGTTTTATCTATGCTCGAATATTGCTGGACACTAACAGCAGCTTTCAAGGCAGGTGAAATTGCAGACTTAGGAAATGTACAGAGAACCTTCATGGCACACATAACTGCGATAAAACACCTCAATTACTGGGAATGCTTGAAGTTCCGCTACCTGTACTCCCTAAAATGTAGGCAGGAGAAATACACGTTTATATACACTTCGAAAATCCTAGAGGGTTTTGCACCAAACTTACAGACGAAGATCACTCCCTATGAAAGCAAAAGAATCGGCAGACGATGGAACATCCCTCCAATGAAAAGCTGGGGTGCCACTAGCACTATAAGAGACAACACAATAAGTGTCAGAGGCCCAAGACTGTTCAACTGCCTCCCAACATACACAAGAGGGATTACCAATTGGCTGGACATCACCTAAAGTCAGTACCTGAGCAGCCGGGCTGTGGTTCGTGCGTCGGGTTGCGTGCAGCCAACAGTAACAGCCTGGTTGATCAGGCCCTGATCAGGTATACTCCAGGTAAAACAACGACACCTCTAAGACCAAACAGTGTGGCATGTGTAACAATAGAATAACATTTGTGTCTCTAGGTAGTGTTTCCTTCAGAAGCATAGAGACACTTGTGTAGTCACAGTAATATTATTGTACCCACTGTGATTTTTTTTAACAGATGATACACATAACTACTCAATGACACATTTGTAAATAGAGTAATTTTTGTAATCACATTGATTTTTTGCAATTACAAAGTGACTTTTGTAAAAAGTTACTATGAATTTGCACTATGTCGTTACACTATGTAGTGACACATTTTAATGATGTACATAAAGCAAGTATTTGGTTTGAGTGGTGTAACATAGAGGCATATATGTAACGACACTGAGGTATATGTGTAGCCACACAGTTGGAAACAGTAACAGGTGTAACCTGACAACTGTGTAACCACACACAGTGGCTGTGTAAACATTGTGACGCAATTGTATACACACAGTGAACTGGACAGTCATACAGGATGACTTGTGTAACCATAGAGTGTGAAATGGGTAAACTGACGGTGACAGGTGTTAGCACACAGTGACGTATGTACCACTTGTGAACCCCAGTAACACTAGTGTCACACCAGGTTCATATGGGTAAACACACATTTTGACTTGTGTAACAACTCAGCGTGACAGGGGAAACTATTCATAGACAAATGTATAACCACACAATATGATCAGTGTGACATGTATAAACAAAATGTCGCACATGTTCAACCAGTAAGAATACAGTAACTATACGATGACCAATGTAATCACACAGTGTGACATTTTTTAGCCGTGTGACTTGTGTAACCACTCCGTGCGAAATGTAACCACAAAGTGTGACTTGCATAACCACTCAGTGCGATATGTAGTGCCACACAGTGGCACTTACGATCATATATACACTTGTGTAACCACATATTGACACTTGTGCAATCACACAGTGACACGTTTCCATATAGTGTAACATGTGTACCGACATATTGAAACTTATGAAAATAAACATTGATACCTTTGTTAACAGTCACAAGTGTGTGTCGAAGCAGCTATACTTCTCAGCCTGACAGTGTGACTTGTGACACGAACAGTTACATTTGTGTCACAACAACATATGATTAGAGAAACTATCAGTAATGATATAATTACTGATGAGCATTCACTCGCTGTAACTTGCGTAGGCACAAGATGCGAAGTAACCACATAATGTTTCCTGTGTAACAAAATAGTAACAGTTGTGTAACACGACAAAGGATGAGCCAGTAGAGAAGGGATTGGATCCACACAGAGAAACAAAACCATCACAAAAAGCCTTGGATCCACACAAGAATGTTTAGACTCATACATAACGTCTCGGATCAGTTATGAGCATGGGACTACATTACAGGGATATGGTTTCAACAGAAGAAACAAAGTTAGCTATGAAATTTTTTTTTGGCCTACACAGATTGTTTGAATTTAGACAGAAGTTCTTGAGTACACACGGGGCTTAGGTCCTTACATAAACGCCTGCGTCCACATAGATAGGCTTGGGTCAATAATGAAGGGAATGGTTCAGCACATATGAACTTCACTCCATTCACAAGAGCTTGAGTCATCCCTGAAGTGCGTGGGGGTCTTCATAGAATGTGATCCATGCAGAAATGCTTCGGCCTACACAAAAAGGTTTATGTCTGCAAGGAAGGTATTTAGTTAACCCACACAGGTTTTCGTCCTTACAAAAGAGCTTCATTCAGCACACACAAAAGGTCTTGTAACCAGATAGGATTTTGTTCCATACATAAAAGTTGCGGGTCACATAGAAGGGCTTGGGACTTCAAAGAAAGGTTTCGGTACACAAAGAATGAATATGTTCCACTGAGACAGGCTTTTGACACACAGCAACTTTGGTGCACACAAAAGGGGCTTGCAACCACATAGAACTTGTTTCTGTACAGAAGGTTTAACGTTCACACTAATGAGTCTGGTCTGCGCAGATGGGTTTTTCATTCACAAGATAGGGTGCACATATCAAGGGTAAGAATTTCACAAAGGCTTTGGTTCACAAAAAAAGGCTTAGGTTAAAAAAAAGTGGCTTCAAAAATTTCTGGAATGTTATAAAAACGCATAGGTATAAAGCGTTGTTTTACGCACCTAGAAGAGCTCTAGTCAACAAAGTAGTACTTGTGTCCCCTCAGCTGGGCTTCGGTCCACATAGATGAGATTGCGTCCAAAAATGTTTTGGATTTACTCTAAAGAACGTGGGTCCATAATGGCTTGGGGAGACAAGGGTTTCCTTCATCATAAAAACGGTAATTTCGTTCGCTTTGAATGGTTTTGGGTAACAGAGAAGGGCATCTAACCGTCCAAAAACGCTCGGAGCTACATAGAAGAGCTTCGGTTGCAAGAAGATCTTGGGTCCACACATGTTGGGGTTACACCAAAGCTCTTAAGACCTTTTTCCCACAGAAGAGGTTTGGTACCACTCATTACAGTGGCTCCGCACGGTAATACTTGGGTAACCAGTACGTCCTGGTTTAAATTCAAATAATCATTTCCGCAAAATATACATTTTAAGCATCATTGTTATAAAATGAACAATTATTTTCAAGTTTGATGGAAGAGGTTCTCCGAGCACTGAAACATCTTTTAAACCTTATTACGCCAAACTCACAAGTCTGATTCATTGGCCTCAGAATATGTTTCAGGTGATTTCTGCTAAATTTAAAGTTTGAAACTACAGTGCATGTAAAATGTTCCGTAATTCTGCTTCCCATAATAGATTTAGTATCCCATAAACCGGTCGGTTTATCCACCAGTAGGTATAACGCGTTACCAATAGTGAGCAATGTTTCTACTAGTGTCATTTAGTACCACATGTGGGAGTTCCTCCTCCAGTTTCCTGCTTCTCATTAAGAGAAATGCTCTGCGTAATTTGTTTTAATCATACAAATCATTTAATTTTCCATTATTTTATGTTTTTATTTAAGTAAACATTTAATTTTCTTTATTTTTGACACTGTTAAGTTATTAACATAAAATGTAAGAAAAAATAAGAGTAAAGAAAAAGTTATATAACATCTATCATATTTAAAAATTATGAGGAAAGAGAAATATACATTGTTTGATACTTTCATAGAAAGATACTGTACAATGAATCTATAAGAGTATGATCTAGTATACAATGAATCGTATAACAATGTATAGCTGTAAAATGAATCTATAAAGATACTGTACAATGAATCTATGAAGATACTATACAATGAATCTATAAAGTTATTGTAAAATGAATCTATAAAGATACTGTACAATGAATCTATAAAGATACTGTGCAATGAATCTATAAAGATACTGTAAAATGAATCTATAAAGATACTGTACAATGAATCTACAAAGATACTGTACATTGAATCTATAAAGGTGCCACTTCATTCTTGCTGTACATAATGAGAAGGATTACATACTTTGAATTTACCATATACTGGAAACTTATATAAACAGCCAATTATTTACACTTCTTCAGCCACATTTTTACCCAGATTAGGAGAATAGTCTAAGTTATTT
>NC_069421.1:40655633-40686479 GCF_026875155.1 Cherax quadricarinatus
TCCTTAAAAAACCCTGCAGACCGCAATTTCTTGGGACTTATACTTAGCAATTTTCGCTTCCAAATCTTGGCACAACCACTTCCACATTGAACAAATGTAACACCACCTATGACTGCTGCACCTCTCCGCCATACGGTTTAAAAGCTGCTTCTCCGCTCATCTGCCGTATCACTCAAATTGAGGGACGAACACATCGACTCAAGGTTGGGGGACTGATTACCTCATTCTCCTCTTGTTCTTAAATTTTCCCCCCTACTATGGACTGTGAAGCCACTGTGTGGCGAAACGTTTCCTCAATAAAGATAACCAAGAGTTGCACAAGTGTCTAATTTATCAACATGTCGGTTCTCTGAACCATTCATCTACAAGCATGTATTGGGTTCAGAAAACTGTCATATTGATAGCTCTCTTCTTTAACCCAGTCAACAGAGATAAGTGTTCTCTAAGCCCATCGTAATCTGCTAAGCGAAAATCTGGGACGTTTACTGAGTTATCCCTACTATCATACTTCCATTCAATTCTAAATGTAATTGATTTGTGGTCGCTAGCACCCATTTCCTCTGAAACTTTCTAAATTATTAACAAGGGATCAATTGTTTCCCAGAACTAAGTCAAGCAGGTTATTACCCCTTGTAGGTTCTGTCACAAACTGCTTCAAAAAACAATCCTGAACTACTTCTAAGAAGTCGTATGATTCTAAATTCCCAGTCAAGAAATTCCAATCAATATGACTAAAGATAAAGTCTCCTAGAATTACTACATTATCGGGCATTGTGGCCCTAACAATTTCCTTCCATAGTAGTCCCCTTGGTCCCTATCTAAATTTTGGGGGGACGGTATATCACACCTAAAGTTAATTTTTCATGCCCCTTTAAAAATTTCTATCCAAACAGACTCTGAAATGTGTTACTTCAGACTTAATAACCCGTTTTTATGCAACGGGTTCAAGCGATCTCGACATACAATCCCACCCCACCCCCCCCTTCCTGATGCTTCTATCTACTTGGAACAATTTGAAACCCTGAATGTGACATTCTGCAGGCATTGTCCCGATTTTTTTGAATTAAACCACGTCCCAGTAATGGAAAATACATCTATGTTACCTGCACTAGCAACTAGTCTGAACTCGCCATCTTATTCCTAGCACTGCGACTATTTGTGTAATATATACTTAAAGACCCTCCTTTCTCTTTACCATTCCTGCTCCTTCTGTTTTTCCCCACTAAACCTATTACTGTCCTTGTCCAATTTAGTGCCACTGGAAATTCCAATATCCACCTCATTTTGCCTATTACTAGTTTTTCCTAGTACTCATATTACTACCCTGAGACTTCACATTTTTCCCCGCAAAACCCATACCACTAACTATTCCTAGTTTAAAGACCAAAACAGTTTCCCTCCACTGCGTTGGCCAGTGCTCCCACCCCACCCTAGATAAGTGAACCCCATCCCGGGCATACATGTCATTTCTGCCATAGAAGAGGCCCCCAGTTGTCAATGAATGTTACTGCATTTTCCTTACAGTATTGTCCACCGCATTGACCCCAAATTGGGTTTCTGGACAACCATTTTATTTCCCCAAATCCTCTCCTTGGGAAAATGCCACATATGACAGGTTTCCCACCCTTCCTCCTAATTATCTCTATTGCTGACCTATACCTGCTAATTTAGGTCCTCACTCCTACGTCTGCCAACATCGTTGCCTCCAGCACTGAGACAGATAATAGGATTGCTCCCCCTTACCTCTCATGATGTCATCCAGACGGCTAACAAATCCTTCATCCGAGCCCCAGGAAAACCACACTCTGCCTCCTACTCCTGTCCTTCAAGCAGAATGCCCTATCCATGTACCTAATCTGGCTATCCCCAACAACAACAATGTTTTTACCTTCCTTGGCGTAGTCCGGGCGTGTTTCTCCGAGTATCGACTCACATTAGCCAGGGAGCATTAAAACCACTTGTAAATTCGTTAAGACGTTCTCGATGGTCTTTGTTGGGGTTTCTAGGGGGGTCTCACTCACGTCTGCCAATGCTTTTTTTTGTGCTCGTTGTGGCATTCCTAGTAGAAACACTCACATTCGTCAGGGAGCACAGAGAATGGGTTGGAAGTTTCCACGTAGTCTTCTGGGTTTTTCGTTGTTTCTGCCTCTCCAACCGTTTTCTTGATCTTCAGCTTGGTTCCATGTTGCCCGGCCACTGACCAAACTCCCCTCTTAACCTGAGGACTCACAACAGAGGATTACTACGAATCCTCTTGTTCTCCCTCCGTTTAAACGCCGTATCTCCATCTTAGCAACTCTGACTGAATTTATGTCCATTCTGCAATATGGAGACCAGATTGAGCTGCATAATCTAGTGAGGCCTACTAATGATGTATAAAGCTGCAGTATGACCTCTGGACTTCTGTTGTTAAAACTTCTTGATATAAATCCGAGTAATCTTATTTGCCTTATTACGTACGCTTAGACATTTCTGTCTTGGTTTAAGGTTGCTGCTCACCAAACCCCGAAGTCCCTTTTGCAATCTGTATGGCTAAGTTCTACATTATTTAAGTTATAATTGCTAGGGTTATGGACACTCCCGAGTTTCAGAACCTTGCATTTATCTACATTAAATGCATCTCCCAACTTTTCTGACGAAGAAAAAGGGTTTGAGTTTAAGACCCCTTTGCAACATCGGGGAAACTTTTTTGTAACTTTTCGCCACCCCAGTGGCTTTATAAAATACAAATTCTGGGGACATAATTTGAAGACATAAAAATATGAAACAAAAAATGGGGTTAACCTTTCCCTCAACCTAAAAATAGGTGCAAAAGAGCACCATGTTGGAGATTTAAGCAAAGATGTATGTAGAAATAATTTTTCGCCAAGACCGTATCCGGGGCACGGGTCCAATCTTGCGAAAACCCCGTTTTCGGGCTCCCGAGGGAAAAAGGGTTTTCTACAATAAAGGGGACAATGCTTTTTCAAGCACCCCTCGGGTTCAGTTTCAACTGGGGGCTTCCAAAAAGCGACAACACCGTTTTAAAACTCCTAACGTGGACACTACGGGGAGGAGGAAAAATGTCTTTTACCCCACGGGTAACAGCTTGTCTGGTTCGTCTGAAGCAGAAGAAAGGGCCTGGCCCCTTATATAGTAACGTCAGGTGTACAAACGAGGCATTTTCATTTGGTGGGCGGGATTCCCCGTGGAATTTAAGGCCCTTTCCCCAAAAGAGTGGGTTGTTGTAGTAGTATTTGTATAGTAGTTTTCGAAAGTCGTGAAGGCTATGTACATTTTCCTCAAAAATTAAAGTTTTCCATAAATGTTCAGGCCCTGAAAATTTTTGGGGTACGAATGGAAAAAAAAAAAAAAACAATACCGACAAAATGAAGTAAAAAACCCATGTGAAAAACATCGGGAAACTTTTTATTGCAGACTTTTCGCCACCCCAGTGCCTTTTATAAAATACAAATTCAGGAAAAAAATTTTGAAGACAGTAAACTATGTACAGAAGATGGGGGGAAATAAAAACCCTCAACCTAGGAGAATTCGAAGACACCATAGTCCGGGGAATTTCTGAAGCAGAAAAAGGTTTCCGGCGCTTATATAGTAACGCCATTAGCAGACGGGGGCATTTTCCCACGGGTAGGCGGGATTCCCCCAGGGGAAGTGGGCCCCCCCCAAAAAAGAAGGGGTTTATTTGTAGTAGTATTGCCCGTAGTCGTGAAGGCTATTAACTTTATTTTTCTACTGTCTTCAATTTTATGCCCCTAAAAATTTTGAAATTAAATAAACCCCCACTGGTGGCAAACGTCTACAATAAAAAAATACCCAAAATTTTGCACATTGTTTTAATCTCTTTTTGGGTGGGGATTTTCCCTTTTGGGTACACAACTTGTCAGACACTCCCAACACCCATGGAATCTTAATTCTGAGGCCCATTACATAGCCTTCACGACTACGACAACTACTACCCCAACTACTACTCCCAACTAACCCTTCTCTTTGGGAAGGCCCTACTTCCACGGGGGAATCCCCCCTTTCCCAGTGAAAAACCCCCCGCCCTTGCTAAAATTACGTTAAAATATAACGCCAGGATCCTTTCTTCTCTTCAGAATCTCCACGACTATGGTGCCCCTTCACACCTACCCCCGGGTTGAGGGACGATTACCTCATCTTCGTACATTTTTTCTAATTTTTTTCCAATTTATGTCCTAGAATTTGTATTGATAAAGCCACGGATGGCGAAACGCCTACAATAAAGATACCCAGATGTTGCACATGTGCCCCTTAAAATTCCAAATTTGGGTCGGTTTTGAAATACCATTCGTACACAACTGTCAGCACTGAAACCCTCATGGAATCTTAATTCTGGGGACATGTACATAGCCTTCACGACTACAAAACTACTACTAAAAACTAACCCACCTTTTGGGGGAAAGGACCCTATTTCCCCACGGGGGAACCCCCGCCTACCAGTGAATATGCCCTCGCTGCAAACACCTTGACGTTCCCTTATATAAGCGCCAGGATTTTTCTTCTGCTTCAGAATCCCCACGACAAATGGTGCTCTTGGGCACCTACTCCTAGGTTGAGGGACTGATTACCCATTTTCCCTGTACAATTTTCTACTGCCCTTCAATTTTATGTCCTAAATTTGTTTTAGATAAAGCCACGGAAAGGCGAAACTTCTACAATAAAAACCCCCAATTTGGGCAAAAGTGCTTAACCCTCATTTTGTCGGAAATTGGATACCTTTCGAAACCCCAACTTGTCAGACACGGGCAAAAACATGGAATTTTAAATTCTGAGGACATTAAAATACCCTTCACGACTACGACAACTACTACCCCAACTATTTACTAAAACCCAAACCCATCCTTTGGGAAGGACCTACTTCCACGGGGGAATTTCCCGCCTACCATTTGAATCCCCTGGGTCTGCTACACCTGACGTTACTATAAAAGCGCCGGGACCCTTTCTTCTGCTTCAGAATCTCCACAACTTTTGGCTCTTCTCACCTACTCCAAAAAGGTTTGAGGGACTGATTCCCTCACCCTTCTTTACATAGTTTCTAATTTTTCCCTTTTTTGCCCCTAGAATTTGTTTTAAAAAACCCCCTTTGGATGGCGAAACGTCTACAATAAAGTTTACCCGGAGTTCACATGTGTCTTAATCTCATTTTGTGGGTTTTTGTATACCATTCGTCCCAAAAACTTGTCAGACACTGCAAACATCAGGGAATTTTAAATTTCTGGGAAAAGTACATACCCTTCACGACTACGACAACTACTACTAAAAACAAAACCCATCCCTTTGGGGAAAGGACCTCCCTTCCACGGGGAAAATCCCCCCTACCAGTGAATATCCCTCGTCTGCTAAAACCTGACGTTACTATATAAGCGCCGGGATTTTTTCCCTCTGTTTTCCCAGAAACCCCACGACTATGGTGCTTTTCGCACCTACCCTGGGTTTTGGGGGGACGGGTTTCCCCTCATCTTCTTTTAACTTAGTTCTCCCTGTCTTAAAGTTATTTTCCCTAGAATTTGTATTAAATTAACCCCCACGGAATGGCGAAACGCCCTAAAATAAAGATACCCGGGATTTTACCCCATTTGTCTTAATCTCATTTTGTCTATTGTATCCCAATTCTACACAAGAGTAGATTTTTTTTCTAAACCCTCCAAATTTCCCTAACATCTACGTTTGAATAAATTACCTAACCTATTTTCGGTCATCGGCAAAATTTCTCTTTATCACTAGTAATTCCTTCAAAAAAGGGATTGAATAAATTGGTAGAAAACCCACAATATGTAAAGAAAAAAGGGCTTCCCAAACCCCAAAACTTTAAGGGTGAGGACTGATTACATCTCTTTAAGTATCTTTCCCGCTTCTATCAACTTTTTTTTCTTGACTGAAGAAGCCTAAATGGTAGGCGAAACGTTTTTTTAATAAAGAACCTTAAATGTTGCATTGTGAAAGTTAAGACACATATGCATATTTGCAAATTTTCTTTCCTATCAATAAAAGGACACAAGTGCAAAATAATGTGACCCCTTTTTTTACCAGGAAACCCTAGAAAAACAGTGACAGCAAATTCCCCGAAGGGTTTTTTAAAAAAAGGGGGCCCTTTTCAATTTCCGGGTTTATGTGAACCTTTTCTTTTAATCTTCCTAAAATACACCTGCCCCTTAAAGGAAACCCCGCCAACGAAAAACCCCAAAATTTTTCGTCACCACCGCCGACAAAGGAGGGGGGAGTCGTATCACCCAAAACCAGTGCCCAAAAAACACAAAAAAAGATGGGCTTTTGAATGGGGCAATCAAAATAACAAAACCCACAGCACTCCAACAGTGGGAAAAAAGTTCACCAAAGACTTTCTATACAAAACCAGACAATTTTCTTAAAAGCACTAAGAAGGGAAGAAACTTCTGCATCTGTTACCAAAACAAAAACCCCAAACCAGCACACAGGAAAGGGTTTTTTCCCCCAAAACCCATAAACACAATATTTTCCCCTCAACCAATCACGTCAGGAAAAAGGCAATGCTCCAAAAAAAAATAGCCGGAGTTCTTGCCAAACATCCTTTTTCCCGCGCCCCTGGGGAAACCCTCAGCCCCCCCTCTCGTAAAAAACTCAGGCGACCTTCTCAACCGCATCCGTAACCTCTCCATCCGTAACAAAAACTAAGGGAGTTTTTGGGTGTGACTTCCCTCTTTAAAAAAAAGTACCTACCCAAAAAAAAAAAAAAAAACCACCCAGGTTTCCCACGACGTAAAGTCAACCAGGCCTTTAAACTTTCCTTACCTCCCCGGGGATTTTGTTTTACTTATTTAACTCTGTGTTTTAATTTTTTAACTGTTTTTCTTTTAATAAAAAAGCTCTAAAAAAACCAAAACCCACGGTAAGGAATGGGGGCCCCCAAAAGTGGGCCCCTTTGCCAACTTAAACATTTAAAACCTAGAGTCCGAACACTTCGCCCAAAAAAACATCCCCCTTTAAGCGTCACTTGGTTACTTACGTGGAAAGATTTCCCCGTAATAACTCCAAAACGTTTTTTTATGTTTCGGGCTTTAGGCAAGGGTCAACGCAGTTTAACCAGCGATTTTAGTTTTTCACTAAAAAAGAAGGGCCAATGACAAGCTACCTTTTTCCCCGACGTCCTCATTCCCCAAAAGAACAACAACCTAAAATTTCAAGTTTATCGGGAAAACCCCCCCAAAAAAAATGACTCACACACTTCCCATTCAAATTTAAGATACCCAAAACCAAAAGAGGCCCTCATCATCGGGGTTTTTTCCCAAAGCATACTGAATTTGCATTCCCCGAGTTTTTGACGAGGAATGACTTCATTCACCAAACATTCACTGAGTTACAATTTCCTTTTTTTTTCATCCAAAAACTGCAAGAAAAGAGCTCTTCAGTCATCAATTCTCTATTTCAAAAAAACACTGCTCCCAAAAAATTTTAAAAATTTTTCCCAAACCCCCCCCCCGGTTTTTTCACTAAACGTCTTTAAAAAGTACTTTTTACAAGGGTAACACCAATTTGCCACGCTTCTAAACCCCTTTTAATAAAGGAAAAAACTAACCAAAGGAAAAAAACCCAAGCCCCCCGAACCAGTCCCCCGCAGGAGTTTACACTATAAACCGTTGGAGGGTGTGACAAATCTACGTAGGTTTAAACAGCAAAAAACCTCACACCCGCCTCAATGAAAAACATTTTAAAGCATGTGGAACGACCCAAATTTTAAAAAAAAGCCTGTGTACAACACCGAAAATTTTTCCCCAAACATCTTTAGAAATTCAGGAAACCCCCAAATTTGTGATCAAAAAAACCCAATTTCCCCCAAGAGCAAGTCCTTTGAATAGCACTGAAACGCTGTTTCGAAAAACAATTAAACAAAAAAAAGGCCCCCCTTCCCCCATCTCCGAAGTCTTAGCAAGAATCCCCTGAAAACAGTAAACCCGCCATCACATAGTCTCTCCCCTTTTTACCCACACCCAAAACACATTATAGAGAAATTTAACCCCTGAAAAAAAAACCCGCCTCTTTTTAGTCTATATTTGTCCCCAACCCATTTTTTTTGTTACCCAAGTAATAGCTTTTAAATCCTTTTTCTCTTTTAAAGAAATTTAAATTTTCTTCCAAAAATTGCATTATTTTTGTTTCTACTACTACTAAATATTACTACTACTACTACCACTTTCCAGAAATGAACATCGAAAAGTTTTCCTCAATAAATATTACATCTTTACTCTGACCTTTAAAAACCCTCGTGTCCATTTTTTTTTTGTAATGGGTTGATAAAGCCCCCCTGGAGAGCGAAAAAAGTTTTCCACAATAAAAGTCACAAATTTGTTGCACTTTTTGTCCCCTTTTTCTTTACATACTTTAAACAAGATCATTGAAAATATTAAAAAAACAACAACGGGGGCCCAAAACTTATCCCTGAACATTAAAGTGGAAAAAATACCGAACAGGTTTTTTAGGTAAGACACATATGCCAAAAGTTAAGGGAACTATATTTCGAAACGTTTTTGCCCACAAAAGTAGGGTTCTTTAGTCGAGTAAAAGAAAAGTTGTAGAAGCAGAAGAGACTTGAAGACGAAGTAATCAGTCCATCACCCTTAAAATTTTGAGGTGGTTCATTCCCTGTGAAAATTCCAAAATCCGAAACATATGGAATTTAGGAGGAAGGAGCCTTATATACGCCAGGAAAACTAGGTCCAGTTAAACATTGTTTTAAACCTCACCTTAGATAAAAATTTTTTACAACAATGTCGGTTTCTGAACCTTTATCCACCTTTTACCCAAATCTTGGTCTTAAACGGAATTTTGCCCTTTTAAATTTCCCCCCTACTTCAACCCAAAGAGGGCTTGCGCTTACCTTCCCCCAACGTTAAAAATCCCCCCAAAACCTTTTTATCAAGGGTGGAAACCCCCACGACTCAAGGTTAGGACATTACCCTTTTCCCCCTTTTTAAGATTTTTTTGGGACTATAGCAACCCGGGGGAATTCCTTTTTGATACCAAGGCACATGGTTAATTTTTCCCTGGGTCCCTTTTTAAATCCATTAGGGTCCGGGAAACCCTTACATCCCGACCCAAAAAACCCTTTAGGATTTGTTCCCGGTTTTGGCCTGATTTCAAGAACCATTCCCCCCTGGGAGCCTGGCCCCCAAAATTTTGTGGAAATATCAATTGCTTAATTGAAGGGAAATTAAATTTTAGGGAAACATCAAAAGCTTTCTAAAAATAAAATTTAAACAATCCCCCCTTTGAACATGGGATACAACAAGTTTTATCGGATGCTTTTTAAAACTAATTTTTTACCGTAACAAAATAAAATAAAGGTTTTGGGGATAAAGGGGGCCCCGTTTTAAAAATAAAGGAATTAATTACCATTTCAAAAAAATAATAACTGGAAGGAAATAATATTGTTGAAAGTTGAACCAGGAAAAGATATTTTAAGAAGTTTTGCCATCGTCTTAATAAAATTCTGGATAATAAACAGTAAAAAACCTAGGAAAGTCCCGTTGTTTGTTTCAAAGCAGGGGGAAAACAAAGAAAAGATAATTATAAAGGGGATGAAGGAGGGGTTCCCAGTACGGTTACCGATTCCGGATGGCCCCTTTTCAAATGGGTTTCAACTTGAAAATCTTTTTTGCCCTTTCCTTAAGGGGGATGTATTGTGCTTGAAAAAAAAACCGACAAAAAAAGGGGGCCCAAGGGGCAAAAATTTTTGGAAAAACCCCCTCTTTGGAAAACCGGGAATAAGCTGGCTTTTTCTTAATCGGGGGAATATCGAAAATTTTGATGGATTTTTTTTCGGGTTAACACTAAAGCTTTATGAAGGGGAAAATTAATAAATTTTTAAATACCGCCCTTTTTTGGAATCCATCTGGTATCTTTCCCTTTACAGTGGTTCTTAAATAAAATTTCCCAAATTGCCACAAAGGTGGTATTGGGGTTTTTGAGGTAACATCCCCTTTTAAAAAAAAATCCTTTTCCCAGGCATTTAAAAAAATGGAAGATTAATTAAAAGGGGAAAAAGACATAAATTATATTTTGTAACGTTTTCCAAAGCAAACAACAGATTCAGAAATAGAAACAGGAAATATTAAATAGTTCCAGTATACCTCGGGGAATTTTTTAAAGCATCGTTTAGAAAATTTGGGGCAAGGGGTTTTGGAAAAAAATATAGGAAAAAAAGAAAAAGAAATAAAGGGTATAAAAAAAATTTTCCTAAATTGGGTATTGAGGCCCCGAAATTTTGAGGTTTTTGGGAAAAAATTTATTTTATTGACAATTGTCAAAAGGTTAAAAGGATAGAATTACCTTTGCAAAATCGGAATCCTTGGGAAAACCTTTCCCTCCAGGAAAATCAATACATTCTAGAAAAAGAGACAGGCATTAAACAATTTCGGGTTTGGGTTTTATGAACCGGGGGGAAATTGGAAAGGAAGAAACTGGGCGTTTAAAGCCACTAATTAACCCTTTTTAAAAAACTTTAGAAACCGCCCCATAAGCGGGTTCCCCTCCCTTATGCCAAAAAAGCCCTTTTTCCCTTTCCCCGTTTTCCAAACGTTGTAACACAACCCCCGCAGGGAGTACCATCTTTTAATATTCACTGTCTTCATTGGTTTTGGGGGGAAAAAATTTTTTAAGTTAAGACCAGGCGAACTTAAATTTTTTTGTATAAGATGAAGTTTTAATTTTTTGTTTTTTTTTTCTTGGAAAAAATTTAATGTTAAATTTTTGTTTAAGAACCCTTGAAAAAAACCCTAACCCTTTTAGTATTAAACTGGTACGTTCAAAATTTAAGACTAAAGGGGATGTTTTTTTTCCTTGGGCCCCCTTCAAAATTAATACGGAATTTAATTAGTTCCGAAAACCGAGGAAAAAATTTTTTTAATTTAAATTTTTTGTTAAAAGGATAAATCCGAAGTGTTGGGGAAGCAAATAAAAGTTAGGTTTTATTTGAAAGTTGCCTCAAGGGTTCCCGTCGAGACGAAAGTATGAAAAGAAAAACCAACCCCGGGGATATGGAAGATGGCAAATGTTTTTCCCAAATTTTTTTAAAAAAAGGAACACCCCATGAGGCTTTAAACTGCAACCTGTGTCACAAACGTTTAATAGCAAAGTCAGGGAGAAGAATCAGGAGGAAAGTTTTGGGGACCCCGGGAAAAGAAAAAATTTTTAAATCGACAACCACACGGTTTTTTCGGAAGGGAAAGTCCTGTGTCACAAACTACTGGGTTTTATACAAGGCGCAGAAGAAAGACAAAGAGAGAGGGGGGTGGATAGACGCATTTTTTTGGACGCAAGAAGGCCTTCGACAAGTTCCTCACAAGGGGTATGCAAAAGCAGAGGATCAGGCAAAATATAACAGGAAAGGCACTGCCAAGGGATCAGAGAATAGAAGGGGGGAGGCAACAACGATCATGGTACGTGACGGGGTGTATATGGGGCCTGGACAAGGGGGTTTCCACGGGGTCAGTCCTAGGCCCTGTGCTGTTTTTTGGTATGTGTGAAGACAAAACGGAAGGGATAGACTCGAAGTGTCCTTGTTTGTAATGTGTGAAGTGAATGAGGGAATCAAATGGGTAAGGACAGGGACTACAAAGAGACCTTTGAAAAGGCAAAACCCCGGGTCCGGGAATGGCTCCTTGATTTAACCCTGCCAAATGCAAAGCATGAAGATTGGGAAGAGCAAAGAAGCCCGCAGACAAGTTACCCTGTGGCCAAAGATTTCAAACTTCACTCAAGGAAAAGATCTGGGGTGAGTAAAACCCGAGCAATCCCCTGAGGGGGCACATAAATGATAACGCTGCGGGTTGGGGTCGTCAAACCTAAGGATACTTCCGATACCTCAGTAAGGAATCGTTAAAGGGATTGTAAAACCTTTTACGTGGGGGCCCATATGGAGTATGCAGCACCAGTTTGGAATCTACACCGGTCAAGCACGCAAGAAATTAGAGAAAGTGAAAAGGGTTTGCAACAAGACTAGTCCAGAGCTAAGGGGATTGTCCTACGAAAAAAGGTTGGGGAAATCGGCCTTACGACACGGGAGGATAGGGGTGGGGGAAACATGACAACGACATATAAAATACTGCGCGGAATAGAAAAGGTGAACAAAGCGGGTGTTCGAAGGGGCACAGAAAAAAGTCACAATTGGAATTGAAGACTCAGATGGAAAAAAGGGGATTTAGGAAATATTTCTTCAGTCATAGAGTTGTCAGGCTGGGGAATGCCAAAAGTGACTAGTGGAGGGGGGAAACCATACTTTTTTTAAGAAGGTTTGATAAAGCTATGGGGCAGGGAAAGGAGAGGACCTGTAGCAATCAGTGAAAGGGGGGGGCCAGGAGCTATAATCGACCCCCTGAAACCACAAATGGGTGAGTACACATACGAAAACCATGCGCTTTGGGGTCTTGGGACCACGTCACCCCAGTCATTTCAACTTTGGCTTTGTAAATTTAAAAGTGTTTTGGGGGTTTCCCCAAAGGTTTTTGAAAAGGGCCCATTAAGGGTTGTAAGGTCATAACAATCCCTGAAGTGATTTACAATTCCCCAAAAATTTCAGATAAGTGTGGAGGAGCCCAATTTTATAGTGAAGTGGAAAGTGTTTTTAAAGGGCAGGTCAGATACGGCACCAGTAAACCCCCAAGAAAAAAAATGGGGGAAAAATTAGAGTGTGACCAATGAAAGAAGGACAGTGCTGAATTAATTATATATTGGGAAAAAACGGGGGGGAAATGCTCCGCGAAGATATATGAGCAGTTACAAGTATTCCCTACATGGGGGGTTTTGGGGGGATCAGAGTGAGTTCCAGGTAAAAACCCGTCAGCTCCCTTCGATCCGTCACTCTCTTAGTGTTAAAAGGAATAGGCAAAATAAGTACTAAAAAAGAGTAGTGTTGTAATTAAAACAGAAATCAGGGTGCCAAGTTTTTTGGGGCAATTTCAGATGAGAGCACGCCTACTTTGTGTTGTAAAACGGGTGTATTCATGTTCAGCATTTAAAATTTAAATCTTGGTGTGGGTTGGTAAACCATTAGGTGTCTTTTGTAGTGGTAAAAGCTAAAATGAAAAACATCTTTATTGTAAAAAAGGTTTTAAACGGGGTGCAGTAAAATACAAATGTTTGAAAATTTTGGGAACTCTTTTGTCAACGGATTCTGCTACATTCCAGAAATTCCCAAAAGGTATATTAAAATCTTTTCCCCTTTTCCCTTAACTCTTAAAATCACAGCATTACACAAAATTAATGACAACTATGTCTTTAATTTATAGTTAAAAAAATGCTTTTAGTTTTTTTAAAAAAAAAAACCCAGTATTTCTTGTGCTTAGTTAATTTACTTTTTAAGCGTTTTTTTTCCCATGAACAAAAACAAAAATCAAATAATAATGAAATTTTTTTTTTGTCAAGGAAGTCATAACTTGCTTAACTTTCAAGGCGTGTCTTTATGTCATTAAAAGGGCTCAGGAAAGGGTTCGAAGGTATCCTCCTCTTCTATGAAAAAAAACAGATTTCGTCTCGCCCCTTACGTACGACGCATACGGGCTATCGCTCCCCTTCATTATTTTACTCCAGTAGGGAAAATATTTTGACAGCCCCCAAAAAATACTGCCACTTTATAATTTTCTTGGTTATTTAAATGTTATCGCTTGACCATTAGTATTTATCAGATTTAAAATGTTATTGAAAAAAAATAGAAGCCTTTTAAAACCCAAACACAGAAAGGATAAAAAACGAAAATCGAATAGGGGGTATTGATTTGGCCTTCCAGGTTCCCCTAAAAGCTATCTTTACTTGAGACGAGATTTTTACAGACAACTTGCCCCCCAAACCCTTCATGAGAGAATCGGAAAAAAACTATGTTCGTTGGGGCTACCTGGCATACAATAGTCTTTCACGAGGAAATAAAAGGGATAAAAAACCGACACAATGGGAAATAAACACAAAAGCAGATAATGTGACCTTTATTTAAATACGTTTTCCCCACACGTGGGCTTTTTTCAAGTCCAAACAGAAATACCTGGGGGGGAAAGGGAAAGCGAGTATTTTTTAGTCCCGGGTGAGGTCAGGTGAAGAATGCTGCATCTGAGAGTACCGATTGGGTTGTAAATCTAAAAATTGGGTGCTTGGGGAAAAAGCTGGACAAGTTTGTAGCAGACCTTCTACAGTGTTCTTATGTGGGATGCGATGAAGAAGTTTCTTGGCAAGTGTTCAGCTTGTTATAGAAACCCCTATTCTGGTTGAAGTTGTCGGATATAGAATAAGTGATGATTCCCGGATTTTTCGGTATTGGGTGTTTCTTCTTGGCGTAAATCTTGAGTTTCTGTATTTATCAGTGGGTTTTGTGAATTTTCGGTGTTGTACCAGGATTCCTTTTGTCGTCAGACCCGCTTTCGTATTGGTGTTCGAAATACGTGTTTGGATCCCTTGATGTTTCGCCCACTTTTAAATGTTGCAGTCATTTCAAGGGGTTATGTATACCCCTGCAGAGGAGGAGGCTTGTCCGCCTACTACTGGTGATTTCCCGATGGTCGTGGGTTTTTGAGGTAGATATTGGGGAAAGATGTTTTTGGGAAAGATTTGGAAACAGTTTGGCAATGGAGTTGGGGGAAGGACATGTATTCTTTTTGGGGAGTGTCTTTCTGGTGTGTGAAGATGTTTTTTTGTGCTCGCCGTCTGCGTCCTTTTAAAATGACGAGGTGTGGATTTTTGGGAAAAAACCCTTTTAATTAAAATGCATTCTTCCTCAAAGGAAATCGTTGCTGCAGATTCCGAGTGCACCAGGAAAAAAAAGCCTATAAATTCACCCGTTTGGGTTTTTGGGTCGTGGTTTAAATAGGCTTCTTCCTGGGCACTCAAATCTGCAGCAACGATTTCCCTTTGGGGAAGAATGCACTATTTGAACAGGTTTTTTCCCAAAACCCCATCCCTCACTTCATCGGACTGCAGCGGCGAGCACTAAACTTCTTCAACACACCCAGAGAAGACACTCCCGAGAAAGATACTAGTCCTTCCCCCCCAACTCCATTCCCAAACATGTTTCCAACATCTTTGCCAAAACTCTTTCCCAATATCTCCTCCCAACCACCCCAAAAGGACACAAGGTAGGCAGGAAAGCCCCATCCCTGCGGGGGTAAATATCCCTTTGTAATGACTGCAACAATTTTATACTGGGGAAACATAAAGGGACCTCCAAAACGATTTTCAGAACACCAATACGCGCGGGTCTGACGACACAAGGAATCCCTGCGTACAACACCGTAATTCACACAACCCTTGAAAAATACAGAAACTCAAGACTTTCGCCACAAAAGACAACCCCCAATCCCGAAGAACCCTGGAATCACACTTATTTTTATCCGACAACTTCAACCAAATAGGGGGTTTTCTAAAACTAGCTAAACCCACTTCCCAAGAACTTCTTCATCGCTATCCAATAAAAAACACTGTAGAAGGTCGCTCCAAACTTGTCATCTCCTTTCCAACCCCCAAAGTTTTTAGACTCTACAACCCAACTCGGTACATCACAGATGCAGCATTCTTCCCCTGACCTCAGCCGGCAAAATACTCGGTTCCTTCCCCCCCGGGTATTTTCTGTTTGTGACTTAAAAAACCCCATGTGGGCAAAACGTGTCAATAAAGGTCACATTATATGATTTGTGTTTATATTCCAGATTTTCAATTTAATAAGTTCGATATGTTCGAGTTTTACAAGTTTCCCTCAGTGAAATACAGAAACCTAACACATTACATAACGTTCAGTTTCCCGGGCTTTTGATTAAAGGTTGTTTATTTATAAGAACAAAAGAATGTAGGGAACACTGCAGAAGGCCTACTGGCCCAACAGGGAAGACTGTCCCCCCATCTACAACTCTGTTAAAAACCATACACCTATGTCCTTTCAAATCAAAAATTATCCAACTTAAATCCTTTATTCCTGGTTTTTACCTTTCACACCCTCAACTTTATTAATGTCTCCCTTGTTTATGCCGCCTATTTAAAAACACTTCAATGATATCTCCCCCTTTTCCCCAAAGAAAGCGGCAATCTGTTATACCTCACATTTTTTTTTAATTTAAGCTTGCCCCTGAACAAAGGGTTTTATGATATCCCCAAAGAACTCCAGAGCAAATTGTCAGTGCTCAGTGCGATAAACTGAAAAGTCTCTGGGTTTATTAAGAAGGTAAAAATTGGCTGATAATACTAGGCTCGAATACCTAGCTGGAAATACCAGTTCGTAATCCTGGGCTCGTAATATGAAGGCTCGAAAATACCAAGGCTCGAATACCTAACCCGAAAAACCTAGGCTCGCATACCAAGGCTCGTAATAAAAGGCTCGAATCCCTAGGTTCGTAATCCCAAGGCTCGTAATACCTAGGCTCGAAAATACATGGGCGGGCAATACTAGCTCGTAAACCTGGGCCGAAAACTGGCCGAAATACCTGGGACGTAAAAACTAATCTCGTTATGTCGAAGGGATATAATACCGACAAGATAGAGTAAGACACATGTGCAACACGGGTATCTTTTTTGTAACGTTTTCGCCCTCCAGGGGGCTTTACAATACACCCCCGGGACATAACTTAAAGACAGTAAACATTACAGAAGATGAGGTAATCATCCCTCAACCTAGAGAGGTGCGAACAGCACCATATCGTGGAGATTTTTAAGCAGAAGAAAGAATCCTGGCCTTATTAGTAACGTCAGGGAAGCAACGGGGGCAAATTCACTGGGGGGGATTCCCCAGGGAAGTGGGTTCCTTCCCAAAGAGAGGGGTTGTAGTGAGTTGTTGTATTTTGAAGTTATGACATGTCCCAAATTAAGATTCCATGATTTTCAGTGTCTGACAAGTTTGTAGAAGGTATTAATCCACAAGATGAAGAAAAGACACATGTGCAAATCGGGGAATCTTTATTTTAGATTTTTCGCCACCAATTGCTTTATAAATAAAAAATTCCAGGACAAACCTGAAGACAGTAGAACTATTACAAAGATGAGGTAATCAGCCCCCCTCAACCTAGGAGAGGTGCAACGCACCATAGTCGTGGAGATTCTAAGAAAAAAAAACCCTGGCGTTTAATATAACGTCGGGTGAACCAATTTTGCACAAGTTCTTACTCTCATCTTGTCGGTATTATATACCATTCGTACACAACTTGTCAGACACTGCAACATCATGGAATCTTAATTCTGAGGACATGTACATAACCTTCACAACTACGACAACTACTACTACAACCCATCTCTTTGGGAAGGACCTACTTCCACTGGGGAATCCCGCCCACCAGTGAATTTGCCCTCGTCTGCTTCACCTGACGTTACTATATAAGCGCCAGGATTCTTTCTTCTGCTTCGTCAGACTAATCGATCACACAGTTGCTCTACAGTCAAGAAGACTCTCTTCGACCCCGCCGGGTTGTAGAATTTATATTCTACAAACATCACATCCTTTTCACAATGCTGTCGAATCGTGTGAAAATCAAGCCTGTGAATGGTGCAATAAATGACTCCCGAAGTTAGCTTTACTACCGTCGTTAGACCTCCTAGTCAAATTTACGGCAATCCACTCTCTGAAGGACTCCTTCATTGTCGTCTGCACAGACGACACGGAAGCATCAAAACTTATGGACGACTCTTCAATCAGCCCCTAAAAACACAAAAAATTCACTCTATCCCCGTCCCATTCTTGAAGTCAAAAACTTTTGGGTCTTTGTGAAAAGACTGACAATTGGTCACCTCTCTCTCTACTGAAGCACTGGACACTATTGAGGAAAAAAACACGGGGCCCTCGGTAGACAGCATCTACAAGACCCTAACCCCTCATCTATCTAAAGATTACATTTCAGACATCTCCATGGCTGCCCAAGCTCTCTCTGCGGTCTGGCCATCCATATTCCCCACTTCACCCTAGTCATAAAGAACAAGAACGTTTCCATACATCTCCCACTGCTGGACCTGCTACTCCTATAAAAAAAACCCCAAAGGGATTGCCCCATCAAGGATAAGAAGTTTTGTTCAAAATGTGGGAATGAGGGACACGTTTTCAGATCCTCACCATTACACAGCCCCTTTTTGTCTTAACTGAAAGGGGTAATCATCAACCCTTGCGCTAAGTGCCCCAACAGAAAAGAAATCATATGAAGAAACTAAAGTTTTGAAGAACACCCCAATTTACCGACACACCGCAAAAACCAAACCACAAACCGACACCACCAAGACTCTACACGCTAATCTACAGGGACCATGCCAGCAACTCCCCTCTCCCTCCCAGACGGGGATTCCCAAAGGGGCTGTACTGCATGGTGATGCACACCGCAAACGCAGCAAACCCCGGCACTTTTAACACCACTATTTAAAGCATTCCGTCGAACAACATGCCCACCTTATTTTCCGGACTCCACACCTTCACAGACATCCTCAAGACCTTCCCAACGTCCTGAACTTTTCTGCACCTGCAGACCTGTTCCCCGCCCAAACAACTGCCCTGCACCCCCTATAACCCATTCCCCCGCTGACAACGTTTTCATGTTGCCTCAACCACCTCTCCCACCTCTCCCAGCCGCTGTTACACAACCATTACACTTACAGCTGCTCCTGCGACCCTCATCACCGGGTACCCCATTGTAATTCTCCCAATAATCCCCCCAGAAGAGGAAGATAAAGACGACCCAGTAAACCCTCATGGGGGAAAAACCTTACCTTTTAAAACCCTTTTCTTCAAATACGACACCATGACCGTACTGAACCTTTCAAAACCCCGGTGCGGGGAAAAGCAATATGATGTGAATCACCACTTTATTCTCACTCACCCAAATTCTGATTCATCAAGCCCCTACGTTTTTACCTTCAGTAACAAGGGTAACAACCCCTATCTAAACAGCTTTAAAAAGTTCGATAATGGCTCCATTTCTAACCGCCTCCTCAGTTACCCTATAACCCCATATGTTCTACCCCTGATGTGACCTAGCCTGCTGCCCCTACCAAGATTTAAGACTTCAACTAAACCCCAATTCAATGCAACAGTCCCTGCTATTCCTTTCTCAAATCTGCCCCACGATCGCCTTACCTGGGTTAACCCTGGTCTATTTCTCTGACTAAAACACTCCCCTCCAGAGCATTCTTCATCTGTCCCGTCTTTCCCCCTCATCCCCTTGGGGATCTTACCCAACTTGTTTGCTTTCTTTCTTCTGCTTCAAATCTCCACGACTATGGTGCTGTTCGCACCTACTCCTAGTTGAGGGACTGATTACCTCATCTTCTGTACATAGTTCACTGTCTTCAGGTTTTGTCCGGAATTTGTATTTATAAAGCCACTGGGTGGGGAAATCTACAATAAAGATACCCAGAGTTGCACATGTTCTTACTCCATCTTGGGCGGGATTATATACCATTTACACAACTTGTCAACACTGCAAATCATGGAATCTTAATTCTGAGGACAGTACAAACCTCCAAATACGACAAATACTACTAAAACAACCCATCCTTTGGGAAGGACCTACTTCCACTGGGGGGAAACCCGCCCACCAGTGAATTTGCCCTCGTCTGCTTTACCTGACGTTACATATAACGCCAGGGTTCTTTCTTCTGCTTCAGAATCTCCACGACTATGGTGCTTTTTGCACCTACTCCTAGGGTTTAGGGACTGATTTTCCTCATCTTCTGTACTAGTTCTACTGTCTTCAAGTTATGTCCTGGAATTTTTTATTGATAAAGCCACGGATGGGGAAACGTCTACAAAAAAAAATACCCAGAAAGTTGCACATGGTCTTTTCTCAATCTCGTTTTACTTAGGGCCCCGAATACCTAGGCTCGAAATACCTAGCTCGTAATACCTAGGCCGTCATACCTAGGACGTAATACTAGGCTCGTAATACAAACTCGCAATACCTAGCTCGTAAACCCAGGCCGTAATACCTAGGTCATAATACAAGGGGGTCGTAAGACCAAGCCTCGAAATACCAAGGCTCGTTATCCATGGCTCGTAATAACGTCTGGGGAAACCCAGGGCCCCCGCAATACCTACCCCGTAAACCCAGGCTCGAAAAAAACCCAGGCTCGCAATACCCAAGGTTCGTAAAAACCCAGGGCCCAATACCTAGGGCCCTAAATTCCAGGTTCGTAATACCTAGGCCGTAAAACCTGGCTATAATACCTGGCTCGTAATACCCAGGATTAATACCTAGGGTGGAATACCTAGGCTGGTAATACCCCCCAGGCTGGTAATACCTATGCGGTAATACCTTGGCTATAAACTTAGGCTCGTAATACCTAGGCGGAAAAAACCAGGCTCGTAATACATAGCTGGTAATACCTAAGCGGTAATACCTAGGCCGGTAATACCTAGGGTGGGAATACCTGGCTGGGATTACCTAGGCCGTAATACCTAGGCCAAAAAACTAGGGTTGTAAACCTAGGCTCGTAATACCCAGGCTTTTAATACCTTGCCTAAATTTCCCTTGGGGTCGTAATACCTAGGCTCGTAAAACTTGGCCATAATTTCCAGGGTCGTTATATTTTAGGCCGCAATACCCACCTATTCCCTTGGGTCATAATACTTGGCTGGAATACCTTAGCTCGTAATACCTGCGCTCGTAATACCTAGTCTCATAATACCTAGGCTCTTAATACCTAGGCTCGCAATACTTAGGATCGTAAGACAAAGCCTCGTAATACCTTGGCTGGTAATATCTAGGCCCGTAATATCAAGGCTAGTAATACCAAGGCTCGTAATACCTACACTCGTAATACATAGGCTTGTAAAACCTAGGCTCGTAATACCAAGGCTCGAAATACCAAGGCTCGTAATACATAGGATCGTAATACCAAGGCTCGTAATACCTAGGCTCGTAATACATAGGCTCGCAATACCTAGGCTGGCAATACCTAGGCTCGTAATACCTAGGCTCGCATTAGCTTCGCTCGTAATACCTAGGCACGTAATACCTAGGCTTGCAATGCCTAGGCTCGTAATACCTAGGCTCGTAATACCTAATCTCGTAATACCTGTGCTCGTAATACCTAGGCTCGTAATACCTAGGCTCGTAATACCAAGGCTCATATTACCTCGGCTCGTAATACCTTTGTTCGTAATACCAAATCTGTAAAACCCTGCCCCCGTAATCCTAGGCCCGTTTACCCCGTCTTGTAATCCTAGGGTCGAATATCTAGGTAGCAATACCCAGGCTCGTAATACCTAGGCTGGTAATACCTAGGCTCGCAATACTTAGGCTCGTAATACCTAGGCACGTAAATTCCAGGCTCGTAATACCTAGGCTGGTAATACCTAGCCTCGTAATACCTAGGCTCGTAATACCTAGGCTGGTAATACCTAGGCTGGTAATACCTAGATGAATGGTTCAGAGAACCGACATGAATCAGTCCCTCAACCTTGAGTCGATGTGTTCAGTCCATCAATCTTGAGTTTAAAAACGGAGATGAGGGAGAAGCAGCTTATAAACCGTAAAGGCAGGAGAGGTGGGAGCAGTCATAGGTAGTGTAACATTTGTTCAATGTGGAAGTAGGTTGTGCCCAAATTGGCAAACGAAGAATTCCTAAGTATTAAGACACTGCAACTTCTTGGGATCTTAATACTTAGGAATTCTTCGCTTGCCTAATTCTTGGGCACAACCTACTTCCACATTGAACAAATGTGACACTACCTATGACTGCTACACCTCTCCTGCCATACGGTTTATAAGCTGCTTCTCCGCTCATCTGCCGTATTCTACTCAAGATTGATGGACTGAACACATGGTAATACCTAGGTTGATAATATCTAGGGTGCTAATACCTAGGCTGCTAATACCTAGGCTGGTAATACCTAGGCTGGTAATACCTAGGCTGGTAATACCTAGGCTGGTAATACCTAGGCTGGTAATACCTAGGCTGGTAATACCTTGGCTGCTAATACCTAGGCTAGTATTACCTAGGCTGGTAATACTTAGGCTCGTAATACCTAGGCTGGTAATACGTAGGCTGGTAATACCTTGGCTGGTAATACCTAGGCTGGTAATACCTAGGTTCGTAATACCTTGGCTCTTAATACCTGGGCTGGTAATACCTAGCCTGGTAATACCTAGGCTGATAATACCTAGGCTGGAAATACCTATTCTGGTAATACCTAGGCTGTTAATACCTAGGCTGGTAATACTTAGGTTGGTAATACCTATGTTCTTAATACCTAGGCTGGTAATACCTAGGCTGGTAATACCTAGGCTGGTAATACCTAGGCTGGTAATACCTAGGCTGGTAATACCTTGGCTGGTAATACCTAGGCTGGTATTACCTAGGCTGGTAATATCTAGGCTTGCAATACCTAGGCTGGTAATACCTAGGCTGGTAATACCTAGGATCGTAATACCTACACCAATAATACCTAGGCTGGTAATACCTTGGCTGGTAATACCTAGGCTGGTAATACCTTGGCTGGTAATACCTGGCTGGTAATACCTTGGCTGGTAATACCTAGGCTGGTAATACCTTGGCTGGTAATACCTAGGCTGATAATACCTAGGCTGTTAATACCTTGGCTCGTAATACCGGGGCTGGTAATACCTAGCCTGGTAATACCTAGGCCGATAATACCTAGGCTGGTAATACCTAGGCTGGTAATACCTAGGCTCGTAATTCCTAGGTTGGTAATACCTAGGTTGGTAATACCTAGACTGGTAATACCTACGGCTGGTAATACTAAGGCTGGTAATACCTTGGATGGTAATACGTAGGCTCGTAATACCTAGGCTGGTAATACTTAGGTTGGTAATACGTGGGCTGGTAATACCTAGGCTGGTAATACCTAGGCTGGTAATATCTAGGCTGGTAATACTTCGGCTGGTAATACTTCGGCTGGTAATACCTAGGCTGGTAATACCTAGGTTGGTAATACCTAGGCTGGTAATACCTAGGCTGGCAATACCTAGGCTGGTAATACCTAGCTTTGTAATACCTAGGCTCGTAATACCTAGGCTGGTAATACCTAGGCTGGTAATACCTAGGCTGGTAATACCTAGGCTGGTAATACCTAGGCTGGTAATACCTAGTCTGGTAATACCTAGGCTGGTAATACCTAGACTGGTAATACCTAGGCTTGTCATACCTAGGCTGGTAATACCTAGGCTGGTAATACCTAGGCTGGTAACACCTAGGCTGGTAATACCTAGGCTGGTAATACCTAGGCTGGTAATACCTAGGCTTGTAGTACCTAGGCTGGTAATACCTAGGCTGGTAATACCTAGGCTGGTAGTACCTAGGCTGGTAATACCTTGGCTGGTATTACCTAGGCTGGTAATACCTAGGCTGGTAATACCTTGGCTGGTAATACCTAGGCTGGTAAACCTGGGCGGAAAACCCATACGGGAAAATCCCTGGGCTGGTAGTACCTAGGTGGTAATACCTAGGTGGTAAAAACCTAGGCTGGAAACCCCTGGCTGGTAATCCCTGGGCTGGTAGTACCTGGTGGTAATCCCTAGGCTGGTAAACCTAGGCGGTAATCACCTTGGGGGTGTTGCGGGAGTCAAGCTGTTGAAAACAATTGATAAAATAATTTTCCCCATAAATTAAACAGGCAGCACCACGCATTATTTTTTTTCTTCCCCCTTCGTATTTATACTCCATTTGGGTTTCCCCCAATATTGTACTAAAAAATTTTCTTTTTAAACTAGTTCTTTTTTATCCAATTAATGCATACCTCAGTGGCCACTTTTTTGGAAACACCTCTACACTTGCACGTTAAAGAAAATATTTTTTTAAAACGAATCCTAGGCAGATTCAGTGCCTAAGGCAGACTTGGTCTAAGGCCCCCTTTGTTATTAAAACTAAACATCAGAGTGAGTGAAATGAAACTAAAACCTTCCTGTGGAATGTTTTTTTTGCTGGGTTTTGTTTGCTGCTCTTACAAACAAGTGTTGAAAATAGGACCAGTATAGTACATATACCAATTATTCGATTTTTTTTTAAACCATATTACTCATCAACAAATCTGCCTGAAAGCAAACAAACTTAATGGGTTTAAAAATTTCACCCATGAAATATTGAAGCTTTTAAAATGAGGTAAATTGAAATTTATTTATCGTTTTTTAGGGAATAAAAATTTTCTGTTACACACAAAAATGGTCCCAATGATATTTTTTTTTTATATATTTTAAATTTAAAAACATACAATACCAAATATACACATAAAAACGTTTTTTTTCAAAAAAATTTAACCCAAAAAAAAAAAACTTGCACAATTTAATCTCACCACAAATAACCTAATCCATTGAACAAAAAACTTTTACACACGTAGCCCTCACTAAAACCCCCCTTCAAGGGGCAATGAAAACCCTGGCCCCACATAATAGTGGTAACCCGCCTTGCATGTACTTAGCCTGAAACATTGTGTTATATATAATGAAAACGTTTATAACCTAAATCAAAAAGAATAAAGTTATTTATTGACAGTTAGTACTTACAAACAAACATAACTTAGTTTTAAAACAACTTACATTTTATAAAATTTATTATAAAAAACTAACTGAATATCATGTAAAAAATAAAAATTTTGTCCAAAAAAATAAACCAAAAAATTTTTTTACAAAAAACAAAACGCGAAAACATCTTATGCAAAATAAAAATTTGTACAATAAGATTCAAAATATGTCTAATAAAAACTTCACGAAAAATTATAGAGCATTATGCCTTTAATACTAAAGCCTTTTAATAAAAAAAAAAAAAGTGTAATTAAAATGAAAATAAAAAACAAACCCTTATTTTTTTCCCCATGCTAAATTACATTTCCCCACACAGTCAGTGAAAATCAAACAGTAAAAAACCTCCACCGCTTTTAACCCCCTTTCAACCATATTGTACATCACTCACCATTGTTCATTTTTTTTAAACTACATAAAATATTATAAAAAACCGTGCTATCTAAATCACAAATGATTTAATACAAGAAACAGTTCCGACGTCACAACATAAAAGGGAGAAAAAATCCCCCAAAATTTAACGAACCCTTTTTAAACTGCGCGTTTGCAGACAAAAAAAAAATCTCCTCGTGAAAATTATACTACAGTAACAAAAAAGTCTAAAGAAAAACACAAACAAAAAAAAAACCGGGGGAAATTTGATACATATTCTTGTACAACTAAAAACCAAAGCGAAACCCGTTATTATTCCATGATTGACAACATAGGTACTACCCCAAAAAGAGCATAATATGAGGATACAATCACATCCTTCAAAATTCAACACCTTTCTACCAGTCAGCCCCTCCTCCCCCTATTTAAAAAACCCCAAAACCTGATTTTGGGAATACAAGATGCACAATAAAAATTTAAAAACCCTAACAATATAGAAGCTTTCCAAAAGAAGCAAAAAAACATTACTAGGCTTTTTAAAACAAAGTGCACAATATAAATTTAAACCCCTAACACATATAAAGCTTTCCAAAAGTAAGCAAAAAAACTTTTACATAGGCATATGAAACATAAAAAAAAACTACATAAAGCAAATTAAACAAAAAATAAGATATAAACATGTAAACAGTTTTTTTCAAAACCCCGGGTATCCCCAAAACAAATGTTTTAAAAAATTCCTGTATCAATTTTTAAACCCTTATTCCCCCACATCATAAAAAACCAAACATCCGGTCCAAACTTTCCGAAACCCCCCCCCCCCCGCCATCCCTGCACTATGCAACCTCACCCCCTATTTATACTCAAAACCCCCTTACCAAAAGTCATAAGTCAAACCCCAGGCTTCAGCCGTTGTCTTCAGTTCGCCCCCCCTAGCCCCCCCCATATTTGAAGACTGTACACACATAGGCACCACTACCACCCACATTTCCACTTTTCACTCTCCACGGGAAAAAAAACCCCATTCCGCCAAACCCAACCCCAAAACCCTAACATTTCACCTATCGTCAAAATTACGATCCCCCAAAAGGAAAACAAATTTACCCACAACCTCCCATATAAAGCCTATTCCTCAAACCTTTTCGATAAAAACACCGCCCAAGCGCCCCACCCTAACTAACCCCCACCCCCCCAAACCCCCAAGACAAAAAAAAAATCTGCACCACATACATCACTGTCCTTGGAAACCCGCCCACATCAAAAACAAACCCTAAAAGCGAAATGCTTCTCCCCCCCCCCCCGCCAACTTCCCAGGACCCCTCTAACCATTTCCTTACAATCCCCAAATTTTTTTGAAAAAAATTACGCATAAAATGCCGCCTTCCCCCCCCAAAACAATGTAAACAAGTGCCATCACCAATTTCCCCCATTCGATACAGCACCGCCCTTGAAGCTAGAATTCCAAAAAAAAACCTATATACCATTTCACAAACCTCGGCTTTATCTAATCTTCCTAAAAATCTTCCCCAAAATGTCCCCCCAATCATACATCAATATGTAGCTACCCCCTGTGCACCCCCCCCGCCTATCGTTCTCCCCATTTACTGACCCTTACTTTTCTTGCATCCCGTATTGCCAACAAATTACGCACCACACTTCAACACCAAATCCTTCCCCTTTTCCCATTTCCTCAACCTCCATGACCTCCCCCCCTTTACCCCTCTCCTCCCTGCCCTCGGGGTACCGTGCTTCAATACCTGCCTTCACTCCTGTGCCCCAAAGGTAAAACCAACCCCACCCTGCCCCCCGCCCCTCACCACTCCTTGCTTCCCAGGGCCCTCCCATAACCCCACAATCCCCTCAAAACCCCCCTCCCAGCCTGAATTTTTTAACACGACCTCATATGAATCTTCGCTCCCCCCCCCACACTTTACAATACACAAGTGTTTTTATTACCACCACGACCCCTGCCTGAAAGGGTTATATCCCCGGGCCCTCCCCCTTGCATCCCCCCGACGCTTACTCACAACATCCTTTATTTTTTTCTGGCCCCCCCAGCATCCCCCATGTACACAACCCCACAGACTTGATTCTATCCACTATATTCCACCCATAAGTTCCCCCAAATTCCCCCCCCCCACCCCATACCTATTCCAAAATTTACTTTGCACCAAAAACCCCCATCCCCGTGCCCCACCAAAAATCTTGATTAACGTCCCCCCATTCCCCAAAAAAACCTATTTCCCCCCACCAAAAAATGGGTGTATCCACAAAACCCACAATTCCCCCTCTGCCCGGGCCCTCCTTCCCCTTTCCCACACCCTTTCTCTATAAACCTAAAAAGCTCTTGCTGCATGCAAAAATGATTTGAGACAAGGGCAACCCCGTCGCAAACCCTTCCCCCTCTGCACCGGAAAAAACCCAACTTCCCCCTTAACCTGTACTCTGACCCCCCGCAAGTGTAACAAAGTAGTTTCCCATTGCACAATCTCATCCCAAAACCCGTTTTTGTAAAAAAAACCCCAAAACTACGTTATTCACCAGTCATAAGCCTGCTTCCTCATCCCCAAGAAACAACCCCTTTTCTACCCACACAAAATCCCTAATTTTCCCATGCCCCCCACCATCTTCGACCTGGAATCCCACACTGGCCTTATGTAGAAAAAACGGTCAAAACCCTTTTTTTTGCGATTACTTAAACCTCGCAAAATTTTATAACAGCACACATGAAAGGGATCGCCCATAGCACCCCGGGTTTCCCCACCTCCTTTGTAAACTAAAACAACTACCCCGTGCCCCGGGGTTCCCCCCGGCCCCCTGTCCTTCATACAGTTAAGCAATGAGACCAAATTCTTTCAGACAACCCCCGTGGTAATAAAAATCGAGGAATTCCATCAAACCCCCGGGGCCCTTTCCCTACTCAAACCATTAACCCCCCCCCCCACCCCCTCCTCGTGATTTTACCCCTATCATCTCTCTCTCTCCTTTAAAAAAATTCTCGAATTTCCTTCCCCCATAATCTCTTCCCCTCCCCCCACCCTCCCCCGCTTAAAATTCTTCCCTAACCAATAACCGCATAAATTTCTCATTCCATTTGGGGGTTTAAGTTCCCGCCTACCCTATAGCCCCCATCCTTGACCACCTCAATCCCATAATCGTAGTTATTTGCCTTTTCCCCAAAAACTCCCCAAAACACATCCGACGGTTTGTTCCCCCCAGGACCTCCTTTTAAACCTTCCCCTTTCCGTAACGCATCAAAACGAAATTTTGTTATCCCCAATCTTCCCCTTAAACTTCTATTTCCCCCAACACCTCCCTGCCCCCTCCCAAAAATCAGGAGCTCCCCTCAAAATATTTTTGGGAAAAACCCAAACCTCCACCCCGCCCACCATCCTCTAAAAGCTGTAATACCCTTAAATGCAATTTTGCATACTTCCCCCGTTCCATACTCCTCCCTTTGTTTTCGGCTTCCCAAAGGGGCCACCCCCATTCTCTAAAAACCAACCCATCCCCCTCCCCCCTGAAGAACCTTACATTCATTTTCCCAAAAACCACATACCTACGAACCCTTGTCCCATGCCCCCCCTTGCCAAAAATGCTCGATGGTCCAAAAACCTAAAACACTGTCGTTACACTGTCTACTGTAATTTTCTCGAGTTATATAATGCGGTCCAACCAGCGCATAACCCCTCCCATAAACTTCCCACTCCCACCCATCCCCCCTGACATGCAAAAACCCCTTTTCCCCCAAAGAATCCCCCCAAACACCCCAAGACACACCCTGCACCTCTTGGCTCCCTATCCTTTTTTCTGATTTTCACAGTTCCAATCCCCTCCTACAATAGAAACCATGGTAAACCCGCAAATAGAAAAGCAAAACCACCCTTACAAAAGTCTCTTTTTCCCTTTTTTGCTTCAGCCGCATAATATCCCCAGAAAACACCCTAATCCCCCCCATAGCCCCTCCACCCCGCCCCCCTCCCCCCCCCCTCTTCCCACACGAGCACTTTGGAATGGGCTGGTTCCCTCACTGCCACTGCTACCCCACCCTTTAAATTTCCTGAGCTGCCTGCATCTCCTTAAACCTTTTACCTCAAATCCTACCACACTTAAAATTGGTTCTTGAATAAAAAAACCATCAATATTTAAAACCCTCAAAAAATCCTCCCAACCATACACGTTTTTCATGACCCTAAGGGCCCCTTTCACGTTTATCGTTTTACACTTAAAATTCAGAAAGGGGGCTTTCTCAGTTTTCTGTGGCCCGTCCCCACACCTTTTTTCTTGGGGCCCGTTTTTTCCCATGCATTCTTTCCCGCCTGGACCCCCTCCCTGTCACTACCCCCAGTCACTCCCACCCAACTCTTCTTACCGTACCTGATGGAGTAATACACTCGTATCCGACGATCCCCAGCCTTTTTTGAGATGTACTCTCAACCCCCACATCTTGATCACTCCCCCTGGTACCCCAGCCCCCTTGCTGCACCGCAAATGCCAGACACTCTCCGAGGGCCCCCGGGGCCCTTCACTAGGTCTTCCTCAACCATCAGAATTTCCCGTCCCAGGAGGGGTTCCTCCCCTGGCTCGCCAGAAAAGACTTTTATCTCTTGCAGGGGTTCAGGGAAAACTTGTAGGGCCCGACCTCCCCCACCCCTACAGGCTGTGTTCACCACCAGGGCTGCCTGTGGGGGAACGTCCGAAGCCATTGGTAAGTCAACAAAATTTTTCCGCTTCCCCACCGTCTCCCAAATTACCTTTTCCTACTACACTCACAAAACCCCAGGGGAAAGATGCCACCCGAGACTTGTGACAACTGGCAACCAAAGACCTCGGGCTGCTGCCCTACCAACCGAACCGCCATGTGGTCATAAAACGCCACACAGGCGACACGTCTTGCGTTTTCCCCCTTTTTGGTCACAAACCCCTGTTCCCGAAATCCTCCAGGACAAATAAGATGGAATGGTCTCCCCAAAGTCATTTAATGGGTAGGATCCTAAGGCGCCCTGCATAATTCCCCGTCCCCGACCCAAAATCGTACAGCCTTCACCATATCGTTGAAAACCTCTCTAAGTCCCTTCTCCATTTAAAAGGAATTTCGTATCCTCACCCAGGGTAATTTTTTGAGGCATCCCTCAGGGTACCCCCAGTCCAATGAAATGAAGATGGACTCTCCCGGTATCCTGTCACCCTCCTTTATAAGCTCTACATTGCAGAACTTTATGAAATTTGTGAAGAGCAAAAAAAAAGCTATTTCCCTGTAGTTTTTCGTTGTCAATGTTAAACGTGTCCCCTATGATGTTGGCAAAAGACGAGGCGTTCGCGGGGAAAAATTTTTTTCCTTTAACTAGGTCAACACCACAGGTTGCCCTCCGCGGTAATGGTCGCCCTCTTTGTGAAAACAGGAAATTGCGCAAAAAGAGAAACATGAGCTTTTTCACAGCACGTCCCAAGGCCCGAAGCGATGAGGGCAAGACCAAAAGATATTACACACTTTAATTTTATTCTCAGACGTCGATTTTTGGGGGAGTTTTTTAAGTTTGAAGCGATACCGGGGTTTTAAGTTATCCCCAGCCATTTCACGTTCTGGGGAGGGAAATTCAATTTCTTTGGTCATAGAGCACTTGTAAATCAATTGTCCAAAATTTGACCCTAGTGACCCTGAAAGGCTAGATATTTTTTAAGCCGATTAATGAAGCCATCTGAGTTTAAAAGGGAAATCAAGTAGAAATAGGAAAGAAAAGGAAAGAAAAAAAATCAGGCATCCTGAAAAGGAAAACAAATTATTCTGCGCTGAATCACTCGCCATGAAAAAAAAAATTACGGGTGAAACGACACGTCAAGGAAGATAAACCCTCCTCCCTCACACTGGATACAAAGACAGTCAGTAATATATTGAAAAAAAGCTCCTTGTTCACTCAAATCAATAAAATTTTTGGGTCATCAGGGGAATTAGCAGCTGCTCATGCAGTAAAGATTTTCCCAAATAAATTCCCAAATTTAAATT
>NC_069421.1:40686979-40721507 GCF_026875155.1 Cherax quadricarinatus
TGGGGTGTTGAGGGTTGGTTGGGATGTGGGACACAGGGGTTTTTGACATAGTCAGGGGAGATGGGTGGAGAGTGGAGCACACGTTTATGAGGAGGGGTTATGCAGCTAGGTTGGACCGCATATATATAACTCGAGAGATTACAGTAGACAGTGTAACGACAGTAGATTTAGGTTTTTCGGACCATCGAGCAGTTTTGGCAGAGGTGGCATGGGACGAGATGGTTCGTAGGTATGTGGGTTATTGGAAACTGAATGTAAGGTTACTTCAGGGGGAGGGGGATGGGTTGGTTTTTAGAGAATGGTGGTGGCACCTCTGGGAAGCACGCAACAAAGAGGAGGATGTACTGGAATCGTGGGAGAAGTATGCTAAATTGCATATTAAGGAGTATTATCAGCATAGAGGATGGGATGAGGCGCGGTGGAGGTTTGGTTTACAAAAATATTTTGAGGGGCAGCTCCATGATTTTTGGGGAGGGGGCAGGGAGGATAGATATGGGGAAATAGAAGTTTTAAGGGGAAGATTGAGGGATACACAAAATTCTCGTTTTGATGCGTTACGTGTAAGGGAAGGTTAAGAGGAGGTCCTGTGGGGAGACAAACCGTCAGGATGTGTTTTGAGGAGATTTAGGGAAAGGCAGAAGATAACTACGATTATGGGATTAGAGGTGAGTCAAGGGATGGGGGCTATAGGGTGAGGCAGGAACTTACAACCACCAATGGAATGAGTAATTATGCGGATTATTGGTTTAGGAAGAATTTTAAGCAGGGGGAGGGTGGAGGGAGGGAGAGAGAGATTATAGGGGAAGGAATTCGAGAATTTTATTGAAGGAGGAGAGAGAGATGATAGAGGGTAGAATCAGCGAGGAGGAGGTGGGGGAGGCGGTAATGAGTTTGAGTAGGGAAAAGGCGCCGGGGATTGATGGAATTCCTAACGATTTTTATATTACACACTGGGATTGTCTGAAAGAATGTCTGGTCTCATTGCTTAACTGTATGAAGGACAGGGGAGCCTTGGGGGAATCGCAGGGCACGGGGGTAGTTGTTTTAGTTTACAAAGGAGGTGGGGAAACCCTGGGTGCCTATAGGGCGATCTCCTTCATGTGTGCTGATTATAAAATTTTCGCGAAGGTTTTAAGTAATCGCATGAAAAAGGTGCTTGACCGTGTTCTACATAGAGGCCAGTGTGGGATTCCAGGTCGAAGTATGTGTGAGGGGCATGGGAGAATTAGGGATTTTGTGTAGGGTAGACAAGGGGGTAGAATCTTGGGGATTGATTGGAAGCAGGCTTATGACTGTGTGAATAGACGTATGTTGTGGGGTATTTTACAAAAACAGGGTTTTGGGGATGAGATTGTGCAATGGGCAACTACTTTGTATACACTTGCGAGGGTCAGAGTACAGGTTAATGGGAAGTTAGGTTTTCCGGTGCAGATGGGGAAGGGTTTGCGACAGGGTTGTCCCTTGTCTCAAATCATTTTTGCATGCATGCAAGACGCATTTTATAGGCTTATAGAGAAAGGAGTGTGGGAAAGGGGAGAGGAGGGTCCTGGCAGATGTGGAATTGTGGGGTATGTGGATGACACCACAGTTTTGGTGGGAGGGGAAATAGGATTGGGGAATGTGGGACGTATAATCAAGATCTTTGGTGGGGCGACAGGGATGAGGGTTAATGGTGCAAAGTCAAAGTTATTGGAAGTAGGTATGTGGGTGGGGTGGGGGGAATTTGGGGGAACTGTATGGGTGGAATATAGTGGATAGAATCAAGATCTGTGGGGTTGTGTACATGGCGGATGCTGGGGAGGCACAGAAAATAAACTCAAAGGATGTTGTGAGTAGAGCGATCGGCAGGATGCAAGGGTGGAGGGCCGGGGATATAACATTGCAGCAGAGGGTCGTGGTGGTAATAAACACACTTGTGTATAGTAAAGTGTGGGGAGTAGCAGAAGTATATCATATGAGGTCGTGTAATATTCAGGAACTGGAGAGGGTGGTTTTGAGGTATGTGTGGGGTTATGGCAGGCCATGGCTAAGCAAGGACGTGGTGATGACGGGCGTGCGGCAGGGTGGGCTTGGTCTTATACCTTTGGACACAGGAGTGAAGGCAGTGTATGTGAAGCAGCGGTACCTGAGGGCAGGAGAGGAGAGGGGTATAAGGGTGGGAGAGGTCATGGAGGATGTGAGGAAATGGTGGAAGGGGAAGGCATTATTGGTGTGTGAAGATGTGGTGCGTAATTTGTTGACAATACGGGATGCAAGAAAAGTAAGGGTCAGTAAGCTGGGGAGAACAGATAGGCAGGGTGGGGTGCTACAGGGTGTAGCTACATATCTGATGTATGATTGGAGGGACATTTGGGAAGATTTTAGGAAGATTAGATTAAAGCCGAGGGTTCGTGAAGTGGTATATAGGTTTTTTATGGGAATTCTAGCTTCAAGGTCGGTGCTGTATCGAATGGGGAATGTAGGTGATGGCACTTGTTTACATTGTTGGGAGGAGGAGACGGCATTTCATGCTGTATATTTTTGCAAAAACTTGGGGATTGTAAGGAAATGGTTAGCGAGGGTCCTGTGTATAGTGGCGGGGGAAGGGGGGAGAAGCATTTCGACTTTGAGGGCTTTGTTTTTTGATGTGGGCGGGGTTTCCAAGGACAGTGATGTATGTGGTGGCAGATTTTTTGTGTCTTGGGGTATGAGGGAGGTGGGGGTGAGTGTAGGGTGCGGGCGCTTGCGGCGAGTGTGTATCGAACGGTTTGCAGGAATAGGCTATTATATGGGAGGTTGTGGGTAAATAGTTTTCCTTTGGGTTATCGTAATCTGACGATAGGTGAAATGTTAGGGTTTGGTGTTGGTTAGAGCTGGAATGGGTTGTTTTCCCGTGGAGAGTGAATGTGGAAAGTGTGTGTGGTAGTGGTGCATATGTGTGTACAGTCTTCAAGTATGAGGGGGGCATAGGGGGGGCTGAACTGAAGACATACGGCTGATAGCCTGGGATTTTGACTTAATGACTTTAGGTAAGGGTGTGAGTATAAATAGGGAGAGTGAGGTTGCTATAGTGACAGGGCATGGCAGGGAGGGGGGGGCTTTCTGAGATGTCTTGGACCTGGATGTTGGTTTTTTATGATGTGGACGAATCAGGTTAATATAATTGACTACAGGAATTTGTTATAAACAATTTGATTTTGGCGATACCGGTGTTAGAAAATAAACTATTTACATGTTTATATCATGTATTTACTGTTTAATTTGCTTTATGTAGTTTTTTTTTATGTTTTCATAGGCCTATGTAATGTTTTTTTTGCTACTTTTGGAAGCTTATTATTGTTAGTTAAATATTATATTTTTTTTTATGTTTTCATATGCCTATGTAATGTTTTTTTTGCTTACTTTTGGAAAGCTTCATATATGTGTTAGGGTTAACATATTATATTGTGCACTATGTTTTCAAATGCCTATGTAATGTTTTTTTGCTTACTTTTGGAAAGCTTCATATATGTGTTAGGGTTAACATATTATATTGTGCACTCTTGTATTCCGAAATCAGGTTTGGTTTCTTCTCAGGTAGGGTGAGGAGGTCTGACTGGGGTAGAAAGGTGTTGAATTTTGAAGGATGTGATTGTATCACTCATATTATGCTCTTTTGAGCTAGTACCATATGTTGTCAAGTCATGGTAATGAATAACAGGTTTCGTTTTGGGTTTTTTTTAGTTGTACAAGAATATGTATAAATTTCCCCGATTTGGGTTTTTTTTTTTGTGTTTTTCTTAGACTTTTTTGTTACTTGTATAATTTTCACGAGGGAGTTTTTTTTTTTTGTCTGCATACGCGCATTAAAATGTGCATTCGAAAAATTTTGGGGGGCCGTTTGCTCTTATATAGTATGTGACGATGGGATACGTGTTCTTGTTTTAATATCATTTGTGATGTGAGATACAGTCGGTTTTTTTTTATAACTATTGTGATGTAGTTAAAAAATGAACAATGGTGGTTTATTTAACAATATGGGAAAAGGGGGGTTAAAAAGCGGGGGTGGGGTTTTTTTATTTTTGATTTTTTCTCTGACTGTGGTATAAGAAATTTTAGCGCGGGGGAAGAGGAAAAGAGGTTTTTTTTTTATTTTTTTTAATTAAACGTTTTTTTTTTTTTGTTTAAATGGTTTTAGTATTAAAAGGGGCAAATCATCTAAAATTTTTGCGTGAAGTGTAATATTAACATATTACTAAATCTATCATTGTACAAATTTTTTATATTTACATAAATTTTTTCGACGTTTTTTTTTGTGTAAAAAGTTATAGTTAGCCATTTTTTTTAAAAATTTTGATTTTTTGTACATAGTATATTCTTAGTTTTTTATATAAAAATTTTAAAAAATGTAAGTTGATAAATCTAAGATCTATTTATTTGTATGTACAAACTTCAATAAAAAACATGATTTTTTTTGTTTTTAGGTTATAAACGTTGTCATGTATATATTACACAATTTTCGGGCTAAACATGAAAGGCGGGTTGCCACTATTATGGGCTCCAGGGTTTATCACCTGCCATTAAAGGGGGGGTTGAGTGAGGGTACTAGTGTGAAAATTTTTTAGTTCAAGGGTTAGGTATATCTTGGGGGAGATTAAAATTGTTAAGTTTTGTTTTTGGAAAAATTTTTTGACAAAAACATTTTTTATGTGTATATTTGGTACTATGTATGTTTTTAAAAAAAAATTATAAAAATATATCGTTGGACCATTTTGGTTAACAAAAATTTTTTATTCCCTCAAATCACGATAAATAAATTCAATTTCCCTCTTTTTAAAAACCTTCAATATTTCTGGCTGATATATTTTAAACCTATTAAGTTTTTTTTGCTTACACAGTTTGTTGATGAGTAATATGGTTTAAAAAAAAAAATTCGAAAATTGGTATATGTACTATAACTGGATCCATATTTTCAACACTTTTTATAAAGCACGGGTAAACCCTACAAAAAATCATTCCCAGGAAGGTTTTAGATTACTTTTCATCTCACCTGATTTTCAGTTTGAATAAAAGGGGCCCCTCTAGCCCAATTGCCTTCGGGCACTGAAGTATGCCATGGATTCTTTTAATTAAATATTTGTTTTAAAACGTCAAGTGAAGAGTTTACCTAATAAAGTGGCCACGAGTGTATGCATATAATTGGATAAAAAAGAATTTTAATAAAATTTATTAAGTAAAATTTTTGGGAAACGAAATGGGATAAAATACGAAGGGTGAAGAAAAAAACGTAAGACGTGTTGCTGCCTCTTATAATTTTTGGGGAAAATTTTTTTTCAATGTTTTGCAACAGTCATATGACTCCCCGCAAAACCACAAAAGGGGATTACCACTGGTATTACCAGCCTAGGTATTACCCGCCTAGTATTACCACCCAGGTATTACCAGCCCAGGTATACCACCCGGGATTACCACCCAGGGGATTACCAGCCTAGTTTTACCAGCCTGGATTACCACCTTACTACCACCTAGGGATTTTCCAGCCTAGGGATTACCAGCCTATATTACCCCTAGGGATTTCCCGCCGGGGATTACCAGCCGGTATTACCAGCCCAGGTACACCCGCCAGGATTACCACCTATACTACACCCCGGTACTACCGCCTAGGTTTACCACCTAGGGATTTCCGCCTAGGTATTACCACCTAGGTTTTTACCAGCCTAGGTTTTACCACCTAGTACTACCGCCTGGGGATTACCACCTAGGGGACACCAGCCTAGGTATTACCACCTAGGATTACCAGCCTAGGTACCCAGCCTAGGGATTACCCGCCTAGGTACTTCCACCTAGGGATTACCAGCCTAGGTACTACCGCCTAGTATTAACCCCCCAAGGTATTCCACCTAGGTATTACCACCTAGGTACTACAACCTAGGTACACCAGCCTAGGTATTACCAGCCCAGGGACTACCACCTAGGTATTACCAGCCTAGGGGACTACCACCAGGTATTTCCAGCCAGGTACTACCAGCCTAGGTATTTCCACCTAGTATTACCAGCAAAGGTATTACCACCCAGGTATTACCAGCCAAAGGAAATTAAACCCGCCTAGGTATTCCAGCCTAGGATACCGCCTAGGTATTTCCACAAGGTATTACCAGCCTAGGTATTAAACCCGCCTAGGTATTCCCGCCCAGGTATTTCCCGCCCAGGTACTACCACCTAGGGATTCCGCCTAGGATTACCCCAAGGAAAAATTTCCGCCTAGTATTACCACCTAGGACTACCAGCCTAGGTATTTCCCCCAAGGTATTACCAGCCAGGTATTACCACCAAGGGACTACCAGCCTAGGATTTCCGCCAAGGTTTACCAGCCTAGGTATTACCGCCAAGGTATTTCCACCTAGGTTTACCAGCCCAGGGATTACCAGCCAAGGGTTTTCCAGCCTAGGTATTCCGCCAAGGGACTAAAACCCGCCTAGGTTTTTTTTCCACCAAGGGATTACCCCTAGGTATTCCACCTAGGTTTACCAGCCTAGGTTTACCAGCCCAGGTACTACCACCTAGGATTTCCGCCTAGGTATTACCAGCCAGGGCACCCGCCTAGGGATTACCACCAAAGGGATTACCAGCCTAGGTATTACCAGCCTAGGTACTACCACCTGGGATTACCAGCCAAGTATTACCAGCCTAGGTATTACCAGCCAAGGGATTACCAGCCCAATTTACCAGCCTAGGACTACCAGCCTAGGTTTTTACCAGCCCAGTCCCACCTAGGATTACCACCCAGGTCTACCACCTAGGTATTACCAGCCAAGGTTTACCCGCCTAGGGATTACCAGCCTAGTTTACCAGCCTAGGTATTACCAGCCTATATTACCAGCCTAGGTATTACCACTTAGGGATTACCAGCCTAGGTATTAACCCCTTAGGTATTACCAGCCTAGGGGATTCCGCCTAGGGTTTACCAGCCAAGGGATTACCACCTGGTATTACCAGCCTAGGGATTACCCCTTGTATTCCAGCCAGGTATTACCCGCCTAGGTATTACCAGCCTAGTTATTACCACAAGGTATTACCACCTAGTATTACCCTTAGGTATTCCCCCCCTAGGTATTTACCAGCTTAGGTATTTTCCCGCCTAGGTATTACCAGCCTAGGTATTTCCCCAAAGGGATTACCGCCTAGTATTACCAGCCTAGGTTTACCCGCCAAGGTATTACCCGCCCAAAGGGTTTCCCCTAGGTATTACCAGCCAAGGTACTACCACCAGGTTTACCCGCCTAATATTACCAGCCTGATTACCAGCCAGGTACTACCCGCCCAGATATTTTCCAGCCAAGGGGCCCTACCCCGCCCGGGATTCCAGCCAAGGTACACCTGCCTAGGTATTACCAGCCAAGGTATTCCAGCCCAGTATTACCCCTTGGGATTACCACCTAGGTTTTTCCAGCCAAGGTAACCCGCCTAGGTATTACCAGCCTAGGGATTACCAGCCAAGGTATTTACCAGCCTAGGTATTTCCAGCCAGGTAATACCACCTAGTTATTAGCCCCTAGGAACTAAGCCTGGTATTCCGCCCAGGTATTACCAACCTAGGAACTACAAGCCTACTTTACCAGCCTAGGATTACCACCTAGGGATTACCCCTAGGTTTACCGCCTAGGTATTACCAGCCCAAAGGGATTTCCAGCCAGGTATGACAAGCCTAGGTATTACCGACAGTTTCCAGCCTTGGTATTACCCCCTATATTACCCCCTAGGGGATTTCCAGCCAGTATTACCAAATAGGATAACAAATAGGTATTACTAAACCCAGGTATTTCCACCTAGGTATTACCAGCCTAATATTACAAAACCCAGGTATTTTCCAGCCCATGTATTACAAGCCTAGGTATTACAAAACTAGTATTACCACCCAGGGTTTTCAAAACTAGGTATTACCACCTAGGGATTACCAGCCTAGGATTACCAGCCGAAATATTACCAGCCGAATATTTCCCAAACCCAGATATTCCCGCCAGGTATTACCACCTAGGTTTTCCCCCCACGTTTACCAACCGTATTACCAGCCAGATATTTCGAGCCACGTTTACCAGCCAAGGTTTTACCAGCCCTTAGATTCCAGCCTAGGTATTACCAGTCTGGTATTACCAACCTAGGGACTACCAACCTAGGAATTACGAGCCTAGGTTTTTTCCAGCCTAGGTATTTTCCACCTAGGGTTTTCGGCGGTATTACCAGGGGTGTATTTTCCAGCCCCGGTATTACGACCAAAAAATTTTAACAGCCTAGGTATTTTCCCCCTAGGTATTACCCCCCAAGTTTTAACGACCTAGGTATTACCACCAAGGTATTTCAGCCCCCGGATTCCCAGCCCAAGGTATTTCCACCTAGGTATTACCCCGCCAGGTTTCCAGCCTAGGGTTTTCCGTGTAGGGTTTTTTACGAAACCCAGGGATTACCACCTGGGATTACCAGCCTAGTATTGCCAAACCTGATTTTTACCAGCCTGGTAATACCCCGCCCAGGTATTTTCCAGCCTAGGGTATTACAAGCCTAGGTAACCAGCCTAGGTATTTTCCAGCCAGGTATACCAGCCTAGGATTACCGCCAGGATTTTACGAACCAAGGTTTACCAGCCTAGTATTAACAGCCTAGGTTTACCCAAAAAGGATTTCCAGCCCTAGATTACCAGCCTAGGGATTACCAGGCTAGGGATTACCAGCCCAGGTATTAAGAGCCAAGGTATTTTGAACCTAGGTTTACCCCGCCTAGGTATTACCACCAAGTTTACCACCTCTATTACCGCCTAGGTATTCCCCCCGAGGTATTTCCAGCCTAGGATTACCACCAAAGTATTAACCCCAAGGGACTACCAGCCAAGGTATTACCAGCCAAGGTACTACCCGCCCAGGTTTACCCGCCTGAATACCCCGCCAGGTATTACCCGCCCAGGTACTACCAGCCTAGATATTCCAGCCAAGGTATACCAGCCAGGTATTACCACCAAGGACTACCGCCTAGGTATTTACCAGCCAAGGTATTACCACCAGGTATTACCTGCCTAGGTATTACCAGCCTAGGATTACCACCAAGGGATCCCGCCAGGGATTTCCCCTAGGGATTACCACCAAGGGATTACCAGCCTGGTTTTCCAGCCTAGGAATACCAGCCTAGGGTTTTTACCAGCCTAGGTACACCAGCCAGTATTTCCACCTGGTATTACCCCCTAGGGAAATACAACCAGGTATTTCCAGCCTAGGGGATTACCAGCCTAGGTATTTCCAGCCAGGGGTTCCCCCCCTAGGTATTACAGCCTGGTATTTCCCGCCTATATGCAAGCCTAGGTATTACCAGTTAGGTTTACCACCTAGGGTTTTCCGACTACGTATTACCACCCTTGGTTTTACCAGCCTAGGTATTACCAGCCTAGGTATTTCCAGCCAGGTATTACCCAAATGGCTTTCAAGCCTGGTATTTTTAAATAGGTATTACCAGCCAGGTATTACCAGCCTAATATTACAACCTAGGTATTTCCGCCAAAAATTACAGCCTAGTATTTCAAAACTAGGTATTACCCGCCTAGGGATTGCCAGCCCAGTATTACCCCCTAGGGATTTCCAACCTAGGTTTACCAGCCAGGAATTACCAGCCGAAGTATTTACCGCCGAAGTATTTCCCCCTAATATTACCAGCCTAGGATTTTCCACCTTTGGTATTTCCAGCCCACGTATTACCAACCTAAATATTACCAGCCTAGGGATTCCGAGCCTACGTATTTCCCGCCAAAGGGTTTACCTGCCTAGTAATACCCGCGTAGGTATTACCAGCCAAGTATTACCGCTTTAGTAATACCAGCGTAGGAATACCAACCTGGATTTCGAGCCCGGGTATTACCCGCCCAGGTATTACCAGCCTAGGTATAACGACCCAGGTTTTTCCAGCCAAGGTATTTTCAGCCCCGGGATTCCGACCAAGGTATTTCCCGCCCAGGGATTACCAGCCAAGGATTACCAGCCCCAGGTATTATCGGTGTAGGTATTTCGATCCAGGGATTACCCGCCTGGGTTCCAGCCAGGTATTGCAAGCCTAGATTTTACCACCAGGGAAAACCAGCCTAGGGATTACCAGCCCAGGTATTACAACCTAGGGATTACCACCTAGTTTACCAGCCCTAGGTATTTCCACCTAGGTATTACCAGCCTAGGGATTTTCGACCAAGGTATAAAACCCGCCCAGGTATTAAGAACAAGGGATTACAACCCCAAGTTTACCACCTGGTTTAACGCCTAGGGATTACCAAATAGGTATTTCCAGCCTAGGGTTTTAAACCCAGGTATTTCCCGGGTAGGTATAAACCCCCCAGGGATTAAAGCCAAGGGATTACAACCTAGGTATTACCAGCCTAGGGATTCCAGCCAGGTATTACCACCTCGTATTACCAGCCAAAGGGATTACGAGCCTAAGTTTCCAGCCCAGGGAAAACCGCCTAGGGATTACAGCCAAGGTATTACCAGCCCAGGATTACCAGCCTAGTATTTCCACCCTAGGGATTACCCCCCAGGTAATACCAGCCTAGGGATTACCAGCCTAGGTATTGCACCCAGGTTTTAGCAGCCTAATATTATCAACCTAGGTATTACCCCCTAGGGATTACCACCTAGGATTACGACCTAGGTATTTCGAGGGGAGGTATTACCCCTAGTATTACGAACCTGGAATTTACGTGCCCAGGGGATTACAGCCTAAGTATTGCGAGCCCAGGTATTCGAGCCAGGTATTACGGCCCCTGGTATTGTAGCCTAGGGATTACGAGCCTAGGTATTACGAGACAGGTATAAGGGCCTAGGATTTCGAGGCATGGTATTTCGAGATTTGGGATTTTGAACAAAGGTATTACGAGCCAGGGAATATGAGCCTTGGTATTTCGACCCGGTATTAGAGCCAGGTATTCGACACAGGATTTGAATTTGGTATTACGACCTAGGGATACGAGCCTAGGGGATTGCAAGCCTAGGTATTACGTGCCTAGGTATTACGAGCGAAGCTAATGCGAGCCTAGGTATTACGAGCCTAGGTATTGCCAGCCTAGGTATTGCGAGCCTATGTATTACGAGCCTAGGTATTACGAGCCTTTGGGATTACGAAAACCCAGGTATACACCTTGGTATTTTGAGCCTTGGGAAATTCGACCCAGGTTTTACAAACCTATGTATTACGAGCTAGTATTTCAAGCCCTTGGGTTTACGAGCCTTGATATTACGAGCCTAGATATTACCAGCCTAGGTATTACGAGGCTTGGTCTTACGATCCTAAGTATTGCGAGCCTAGGTATTAAGAGCCTAGGTATTATGAGACTAGGTATTACGAGCGCAGGTATTACGAGCTAAGGTATTACCAGCCAAGCTATTATGAGCCAAGGTAATACGAGCCTAGGTTTGCGAGCCAAGATATAACGAGCCTAGGAATTATGAGCCAAGGTATTACGAGCCTAGGTATTACGATCCAAGGAATTACGAGCCAAGGTATTACAAGCCTAGGTATTACGAGCCTAGGTATTACAAGCCTAGTTATTATGAGCCTAGGTATTACGAGCCTAGGTAATACCAGCCCAGGTATTACCAGCCTAGGTATTACCGGCCTAGGTATTACAGTTAGGTATTCCACATATTATTACGACCTAGGTATTACCACCTAGGTATTACACCAAAATATTAAGCCAAGGTATTTTCCAGCATAGGTATTACCGCCTAGTTATTACCAGCCAAAGGGATTTCCACCTAGGTATTTCCATCCTAGGGATTACAGCCTAGGGATTACAAACCTAGGTATTACCCGGGCCAGGGATTACGAACCTGGAATTTACGGCCTAGGTATTAAGCCTAGGTGTTACGAACCTGGGAGGCGGCCTAAAGGGATTCGAGCCCCAGGTATTACGACCTTGGTATTGCGAGCCTGGTATTTCCAGACGTTATTTCGAGCCATGGTAAACGAGCCTTGGATTACGAGGCTTGGTCTTACAGCCCTTGTATTATGACCTAGGTATACGGCCTGGGTATTCACATAGTATTGCGAGCTTAATTTTTTACGACCTGGGGATTTCGATCCTAGGGATGACGAGCCTAGTATTACGAGCCTAGTATTTCGAGCCCAGGGATTACGAGCCTAAGTATAACAGATTATTTTTTTTCGATCCGAGGGATTACAGCCAAGTATTCAGCCCCGGTATTACGACCTAATATTGCGACCATGATTACGAGCCAGGATTACGAGCCTTGGTATTTCGAAACCCATATTACACCTTTTTTTACGAGCCTTTTGGGATGAGAGCCTAGGGGTTTTTCGGGGGAGGTATTACGACCTTGGTATTACGACCTTTATATTTCGAGCCTAGGCATTACGAACCTAGGGATTTCCAGCCAGGTATTCCCGCCTAGGGATTACCGCCTAGGTATTACGGAGCCTACGTATTTTTTCACCTTTTTATACATTCTTATATAAACCGGGAGACTTTTCAGTTTATACGCACTGACGCACTGACAATTTGCTCTGGTAGTTCTTTGGTAGATATCATAACTAACCTTCGTTCAGTGGGCAAGACTTAAATTAACAAAAAATGTGAGTATAACAGACTTGCCAGCTATCTTTAGGGGAAATAAACAACCTTTTACATCACAAGTCTCGGAAACTGAACGTTACTGTAATGTGTTATGGTTCTGTAGTTCACTGACAGGAAACTTGTAAGAACTCGAACATATCGAACTTATTAAATTGAGAAGATCTATTGTATGCCAGGTAGCCACCAACGCAACTATAGCTTTTCCAGATTCTCTCATGAAGGGTTTAGGGGGCAACGTATGTCTGTAGGAATCGTCTGTCTCAGGTAATAGATAGCTTTTAGGGGAACCTGGAAGGCCAAATCAACTAGCCCCTATTCGAGTTTCGATTTTTCTCCTTTTCTGTGATTGGTTTAAAGGCTTCTATTTTTTTTCAATAACATTTTAATTCTGATAAATACTAATGGTCAAGCGATAACCATTTAAATAACCATAGTAAATTATCAAGTGGCAGTATTATTGTGGGCTGTCATAATACTTTCCTACTCGTGAGTAAAATAATGAAGGGGAGCGATAGACCCGTATGCGTCGTACGATAAGGGGCGAGACGAAATCTGGTTGTATTCATAGAAGAGGAGGATACCTTCGAATCCTTCCTGAGTCCTTTAATGACATCAAGACACGATCCTTGAAGAGTTAAGCAAGTCTATGACTTCCATTGACTAAAAGAGTTTCATTATTATATCTTGTATTCTGTTTTTGTCTCATGGAAAGAAAACGCTTAAAATTGTAAATAAACTAAGCACAAGAAAGTGACTGGTTTTTTTTTAACAAAACTAAAAGCATCTGTTTCTAACATATAAATTAACGACATAGTTAGTCATTAATTATGTGTAATGTCTGTAGATTTGAAGAGTGAAGATGAGCAGGTGAATAAGATTTTAATATACCTTTTGCGGAATTGCTGGAATGTAGCAGAATCCGTTGACAATGAAGTGTTCCAAGATTTTCAAACATTAGTATTTTACTGTCACCAGCGTTTAAAACTCTATTATTACAATAATGATGTTTTTCATTTTAGCTTTTACCACTACAACAGACACCTAACTGGTTATAGCCAACCACATCACCAAGACTTTAATTTCAAATGCTGAACATGAACTACCACCCGTCTTTACAACACAAAGCTGAGGCTGTGCTCTCATCTGAATTTGCCACAAAAGAACTTGGCGCCCTGATTTCTGTTTTATATTACCAATCACTACTCTTTATTGAGTACTTATTAGCCTATTCCTTTTAACACTAAGAGAGTGACGGATCAGAAGGTAGCTGACGGTGTACCTGGAACTCACATCTGACTCCCCAAAACCTCATGTAGGTGAATACTTGTAAGCTGCTCATATAGTCTTCGCGGAGCACTTCAACCTCTGTTTCTTCACAATATATAATTAATTCCTAGCTACTGTCCTTCTTTCATTGGTCACACTCTAATTTCACCTCAATATTTTTCTTGGGTGTCACTAGGCCTGCCGTATCTGACCTGCGCCTTTAATAACACTTTCCAGTTCACTTATAAAATTGTGGCTCTCTCCACACTTATCTGATATTGGGCAACTTGTAAATCACTTCAGGGATTGTTCACTGACCTTGACACACTTAAGGGCCCCTTGGGGGTAACCCTAAAAACCTTTTAAATTCACAAACACAATGTTGAGGCGGGTGTGCACGTGGTCCTAAGACCACATGCGCGTTGGGTTGCGATGTGTACTCACCTTTTTGGGGTTGCAGGGGGTCGATTCATAGCCCCTGGCCCCACCTCTTCACAAATTTTGTCTAGGTCCCTCTCCCCTGCCCCATGAGCTTTATCAAACCTCGCTTAAAACTATGTAGGGTTTCCCGCCTCCACTACGTCATTTTTTTTAGGCTATTCCACACCGACAAACTCTTGACTAAAGAAATTTTCAACACCCCTTTTTTGACTCATCTAAGTCTTCAACTTCCAATTGTGACCTCTTGTTTCGTGCCCCCATCCGGGAACACCCGTCTTTGTTCCCCCTTGTCTTTTTCCGCGCAGTTTTTTTATATGTCTTGTCATTTCCCCCTGCCCCTCCTATTCCATGTTGTAAGGCCGTTTCCCCCTTAAACCTTTTTTCGTGGACAACCCCCTTTAAATCGGGGACATCTTGTTGAAAAACCTTGCACTTTCTCTTTTTCTTAGGGTTTTGACCAGGTGTAGATTCCAAAGGGTGCTGCATACTCCAGTATGGGCCGACGTAAAATGGGTGACAGAGTCTTGAACTTCCTTACTGAGGTATGGGAATTTTATCCTTAGTTTGACAGACGCCCTACCCTCAGCAGTTATTGATTGATGTGCGCCCGGAGATGTTCGGTGTTATTCCACCCCCAACTTTTCCTTGAGTGAAGTTTGAAGTCTTTGGCACCTAACTATATTTCTGGGTCTTCTTTGTCTTTCCCCCAATCTTCTGACTTTGCATTTGGCAGGGTTAAACTCAAGGGGCCCGTTCTGGGGCCGGGTTTTACCCGTCAAGGTCTTTTTAGTCCCCGCCTATCCCTTTACCATTTGATTCTCCTCATTTCCTTTAATATTACAAACAAGGGCACTCTGATCTATCCCTTTCCCTTATTGTTCACAATACCAAAAAAAACAAGGTCCTAGGGGCTGACCCCGGGAACCCCGCTTGTCACAGGGACCCACTATGACACCTGTCACGCCCTGACTCTTTTTGCCTCCCTGTCAGGGATTTTCTGATCCATTGCAGTGCCTTTCCCGTTATATGTGCCTGACCTCTAGCTTTTCATACCTCTTGTGAGGAACATTCGAAGGCCTTTTTTGCATCCAAGAAAAGCATCACCCCCCTCTCTCTTCTTGTCTTACTTCTGTCGCTTTTCTAAAACTCCAGTAGGTTTTTGACACAGGCTTTCCTTCCCGAAACCGTGCTGGTTTCGATTATACACTTGTTTCTTTCCAGGTCTCCAACATTTCCCCCTGTGATCTTCTCCATGGGCTTTTCATACTATAACGTTTGTGACACAAGGGCTGCAGTTTTTAAAGCCTCAGTCTTCTCCTTTTTTAAAAAATTTGGGAAAAACATTTGCCATCTTCCATACCTCAGGGAGTTTCTCATTTCAATGGATGGTGAAGTTCTTTTTTAAAGCCCACATAGCATCTTGCCCCTCCCTCTCTAAGACCCCCAGAGAGATGTTGTCTGGTCCCACCGTCTTTAAGGGTCAAATTTACATAGCATTTCTTCTCCTTCTCCTTTTATGTGTACCTCATCCACACTTGATGGGGTACCTTACTTTTTGATTTTTTCATCCTACCGGGTTTTTACTGTAAATACTTCTTTAAATCTCGTGTTTACCCTCAATACCTCTCTTTTTTTCTTTTGAACTCCCATCACCCTTCCTCAGTTGATTACCCCGGTCCTTGACGTTGTTTTCCTCCAATTTTCTATACAACAGCTTCGGGCCAGACTTGACTTTTAAAACTAGTCATTTTCATATTTCGCTGAGCCTCCCTTCTTATCGTGCATATTCTTTTCTGGCTCTTCGGCTGATCCTTTATTTTCCTGAGTTCTTGTCTTCTTACCTTTTCCCCATTCTCTAGTACCCCCTAGTTTTTGCCTCCCTCCCTTTGGGTAAAAACCAAGGACTCGTTCTTTTATTTTATTATTTGTTTCCCTTGGAAGAACCTCTCCTCTGCCTCGGGGGCATTTTGTTCCCAATAGTCCATTATTTTTTTGACTTTTTTTCCGTCATTCCCTTTTCCCCACTGGATGTATTGCAGGAAGTTCCTCAGCTGATTTTCCCCCCCCCTTTTGTATTTTGGGTTTTTCCCACCCTATTCCTGTACCCCTCTTCCACTTAAAACTCAATTGTTAAAAGACAAAACCAATGTCATAGCTCCTAGGGGCCTTTCTACATATTCCTCGAGTTCGAACTACTCAAGGGGAAAAACAAGGGCCCGTCTTGCGGACATCCTACCTTCTCTTGGTATTGTCTCTAACATATTTATGCATGAGGTTTTCCAGTATAACATCCTCATCTTGGTCTCCCTGTTTGGGACCCCCCTGGGGCTCCGGTTTTCCAAATCCCTTCTCCTATGATTGAAACACCCAAAATAGTAACTTTGCTCCCCTCATGTGTGCTCTTCTGCCCCCTGACTAGTGTTCGTGTGTGTGTGTGTGTGTGTGGTGTGTGTGTGTACTCACACTAGTTGTACTCACCCTAGTTTGAGGTTGGTTGCGGGGGTCGAGGCCCGAGAGCTCCTGGCCCCCCTCTTCACTGATCGCTACTAGGTCACTCCTCCCTGAGCCGTGAGCTTTATCGTACTTGCTTAAAGCTATGTAGGATCCTGCCTCCACTACATCGCTTCCCCAAACTATTCCAATTACTGACCTACTCTGTGGCTGAAGAAATACTTCCAAACATCCCTGTGATTCATCTTGTCTTTATAGCTTCCAACTGTGTCCCCTGGTTTACTGTGTCCAATCTCTGGAACATCCTGTTTTTGGGTCCACCTGGTCAATTCACTCAGTATTTTGTATGTCGTTATCAGTCCCCCCTATCTCACCTGTCCTCCAGTGTCGTCAGGTTGATTTTTCCCTTAACCTCTCCTCGTAGGACATACCTCCTTAGCTCGAGGACTAGTCCTTGTTGCAAACCTTTGCCACTTTCTCTAGTTTCTTTACGTGCTTGGCTAGGTGTGGTTCCAAACTGGTGCCGCATACTCCAATATGGGCCTAACGTATACGTGCAGGGTCCTGAAACCGAATCCTAATTAAGAATGTCGGAATGCTGTTCTGAGGTTTGCTAGGCGCCCGATATCTTCAGCAGTGTATTTGGTTGATTGGCGCTTCAGGAGATTGTGCCTGGTGTTATACTCAACCCAAGATCTTTTTCACTTGAGTGTGTGTGTGTGTGTGTGTGTGTGTGTGTGTGATGTTGGGTGTGCGTGTGTGTGTGTGTGTGTGTGTGTGTGTGTGTGTGTGTGTGTGTGTGTGTGTACTCACCTAGTTAAGGCTGCAGGGGTCGAGTCCGAGCTCCTGGCCCCGCCTCGTGTGTGTGTGTGTGTGTGTGTGTGTATGTGTGTGTGTGTCTGTGTGTGTGTGTGTGTGTACTCACCTAGTTAAGGCTGCAGGGGTTCGAGTCCGAGCTCCTGGCCCCGCCTCGTGTGTGTGTGTGTGTGTGTGTGTGTATGTGTGTGTGTGTCTGTGTGTGTGTGTGTGTGTGGAACTATATGTGGGTTTATTAAGTGTCTGAAAAGCACATGGAATTGTGCGTTGGAGTGTTATGTGGAGTTTCAGTGGTCCCTTCCTGACCACACCATACTGTGACCTGACGCACATCCTCCTGTGACTTTTACTACCTCGTAGGCTTATAGAAACCTGTCTCGCCTTGCTCCATAAATTGCCAATTGTTATTCCTTATTGAGTACATGATTGCCTATTCTTTATCGTACTAGGAAAGTTGGACTGTTCACAATCATCTTTGCAGTTAATTGGAATCCAAAACCCACACCCAAACAACCATGCATAGGTGAATACAGTACTTGCAAAGCAGCTGTAGCAGCCTGTAGATTGTCCAGCTCGATGTGAAGTCCTGCCGTAGATCCACCTCCGTTTCTTCTCGTTTTATAATGTACCCTATTCATTGTATTTCTTCCACTGGTCAAACATTTGTTTCACTTTATTATCTTTCTTGGGTGACACGTGGCAACGTCGCCTGGAGCACACTAGCACTGCCCACTCTGAATGCGCCACCAAGTATCACTTTCTAGATCACTTATAAAATTGTGGCTCTCCCCACACTTATGTGGCTCAGGCAGATTGTAAATCGCTTTAAGGATTGTTCACTACCCTGACACACTTAGCAACCCTCGCTTGGGTAGCCTTCAAACACATATTCGCGGAGCACGGAAGCTTGACTCGCGCACGCGGTCTCCCTACTATGTGTGTGTGTGTCTGTGTGCGTGTGTGTGTGTCTGTGTGCGTGTGTGTGTATGAATTAGTCATAACAGATTTTAATTAAAGTTGCTAGGGATTCTAATTAAAGTTGCTAGGGATTTTAATTAAAGTTGCTAGGGATTCTAAAACTAACCCAAAAAGTTTTTACCAGGTATATAGAACAAAAGTCAGAGATAAGATAGGTCCACTTAAAAATAACTATGGGCATCTTACTGACAAAGAGAATGAAATGTTGTTAGGTAAGACACATATGCAACAGTTAGGTATCTTTATTTTGAAACGTTTCGCCTACACAGTAGGCTTCTTCAGTCGAGTACAGAAAAGTTGATAGAAGCAGAAGATACTTGAAGACGATGTAATCAGTCCATCACCCTTAAAGTTTTGAGGTGGTCAGTCCCTCAGTCTGGAGAAGATCATTGTTCCATAGAATGAAACAATATGGAGATGAAGTGACAGGATGGAGCCTTTATATAGCGCCAACAGGTGAGACGTAGGTCACTAGGAGAGGCAAGAACTCAGATGTTGGGAGGTCAGGTCCATTGTCAGACATTGCAACACAAGGGTATCTTGGTACAGACCTACAATCAACTTCTACATCCTCCACTAGTGAGAACGGCTGGATTTGAGAGGGACCTGACCTCCCAACATCTGAGTTCTTGCCTCTCCTAGTGACCTACGTCTCACCTGTTGGCGCTATATAAAGGCTCCATCCTGTCACTTCATCTCCATATTGTTTCATTCTATGGAACAATGATCTTCTCCAGACTGAGGGACTGACCACCTCAAAACTTTAAGGGTGATGGACTGATTACATCGTCTTCAAGTATCTTCTGCTTCTATCAACTTTTCTGTACTCGACTGAAGAAGCCTACTGTGTAGGCGAAACGTTTCAAAATAAAGATACCTAACTGTTGCATATGTGTCTTACCTAACAACCTGTCGGTATTTTATACCATTTTAATGTTCAGAATGAAATGTGTTCAATTTTAAATAATTATTTTCTCTCGGTTTTTACACAGGAAGACACTAATAATATTCCGGTAATTAATTTTTATAGTGGGCCAGAAGAAGATAAATTATGTAACATCACAGTCACTAGTGAAATGGTTGTGAAGCAGATAGACCGACTGAAGCAAAATAAGTCACCGGGTCCTGATGAGGTTTTTTCAAGGGTTCTTAAAGAATGCAAAATAGAAGTCTGTGAACCATTAACTAATATTTTTGTGCAAGAAAGGTATAAAATACCGACAATATGAAAGTTAAGACACATGTGCAACATCTGGATATCTTTATTGTAGACGTTTCGCCATCCAGTGGCTTTATCAATACAGATTCTAGGACATAATAGGAAGACAGTAGAACTATATACAAAAGATGAGGTAATCAGTCCCTCGGCCTTGGAGTTAGTGTTCACAGCATCGTGGTGGAGGAGAAACTGGAGCAAAGGCAAGAAGACTGGCGTTTATATAGGCGTCAGTGGAAGGGACGGGCAGCAGACGATGGCAGTCACTGGTAGGCGGGATTCCCCAGTGGAAGTAGGTCCTTCCCAAAGAGATGGGTTAGTTGCAGCCTATATAAACGCCAGTCTTCTTGCCTTTGCTCCAGATTCTCCTCCACCACGATGCTGTGAACACTAACTCCAAGGCCGAGGGACTGATTACCTCATCTTTTGTATATAGTTCTACTGTCTTCCTATTATGTCCTAGAATCTGTATTGAAAAACCACTGGATGGCAAAACGCACAAAAAAGATATCCAGAGTTGCCATGTTCTTAACTTTCATATTGGGGTATTTTATCCCTTTTTCTTGCACAACCTTGTCAGACACTGAAAACATCAGGGAATTTTGTTTCAAGACATCTACAAACCTTCTTCAGGCGCTGCAACAAACCCCCATCTTTTTGGGAAGGCCCTACTTCCACTGGGAACCCCGCCTACCATGACTGCCCTCATCTGCCCCTCCTTCCCCACTGACGCCTATAAAACCCAGTTTTCTTGCCTTTGCTCCAATTCCCCCCCACCACGATGCTGGAAACAACCCCAAAGGCCGAGGGACTAAATTACCTCTCTTTTATAAGTTCTCCCGTTTTCCTATTATGTCCTAAATCTGTATTGAAAACCACTGGATGGGAAACGTCTACAAAAAGATATCCAATTTTGCACAGTGCTTAATTTTCAACTAATTTTTTAAAAAATCTCTTCAAACGGGTGTTGTCGATATGTGAAGCTAATGTAATTCCTATTTTTAAAACAGGGACAATCTTACCGCAAATTCCCGCCCAATAACCCCTGACCTCTTTTGTGGGCAAATTCAGAGTCAATTTAAGAATTATAAAAAAACCTCTCGAAAGCATAGCTTGTTTAAATGATACCAGCATGTTTCACAAGAGGCCGGGGTATTTTTAACATTTTTTTAAATTTTCTTCAGTAAAGCTTTTGGGGCGTTGACCACGATAAAGAATTTGAAAATTTACTTCGTTTTTTAGTAAGGCATTTTAGAGTTCCGCCCCAAAGATTTTGAAGAAAGTGCAGCTCATGGCTTTGGGGGGAAGGTGCCTCGGATCGAATCATCTCACAGACGGGAAAGCGAGTGCCATAAAGGGGGTTAAAATCCGAGGGGGATCATAACGAGGGCTTTCCACAGGGTCAGTCTTTGTAATGAAGGTTCAAGAACCACTTTATAAATTTAGACACTGTGCAACTCTTGGTATTTTTATTGAGGAAACTTTCGCCCACAGTGGTTTCATCAGCCCATAAAAAGGAAAACTTAAAGAAAAAGGGGGAAATGAGGTAATCAGCCCCTCAACCTTTTGAGTCGATTGCCCCATCCATCAATCTGAATAAATACGGCAACGTGCTGAAAAGAGTTAAAAACCCTTTGGCAGGAAGGTAAAGCATCTAGGTTGAAAATTTGTTCAATTTTGGAAGTAGTCGTGCCCAAAAATTTGGGCAAGGAAAAATTCCCAAGTTTTAAATCCCAAGAGTTGCAGTGTCTGACATTTTTGTAGAAAAAAGGTCAGAGAACCGACATGTTAAAATTAGACACAATGTCAATTTTACAACTTCCCCACAGGTAAACGCGAGTCTCCCTGGCCCTACGCCCTCCTTCCTGGCGCTTTTAAAAGGGCTCCATCCTGTCACTTCAACTCCATATTGTTTCAGATTTTGGAACAATGCCTTCTCCAACGAGGGACTGACCCCCCAAAAATTTTAAGGTGAGGACTATTACATCGTCTTCAATCTCTTCGCTTCTATCACTTTTTACTCGACGAAGAGCCTACTGTGTAGGCAAAACGTTTCAAAATTTATAGATCCAAACTGTTGCATATTTTCTTACCTAAGAACCTTCGGTTTTTATACCATTTTTAATTTTCGGGGATCATCTTGGGCCCTTTTTTTTTAAAATAAAAAAAGCTTGATGAATATTAAAGTAAAAGACACAAGTCAACAAAGTGACTTTTATTGGGGCAACGTTTCGCTCTCCGGGAGCTTTTAAACCCCATTACAAACAATACAGGGACACAGAGGTATAAAAGGCTCAAGGGGAATGTAACTATGGGGTAACATTTCGATGTTCACACGGGTAGTGGTAGTATATAGAAATAGGTGTATATAAAAAAAATAATGCAAAAAGGAAAGCAATTAATTCGTACATAAAAAAGGGATTAAAAGCTTTTATTTGGGGAACATAAAAATGGGTTGGACAAAATAGACGGGAAAGGGCGGTTTTTTTCCAGTTTTCACTCTCTAAATGTGTTTTGTGTATAAACGGGAGACTATGTTGGCAGGTTTTCTGTTTTCAGGGGGATTTTGCTAAGACTTCGGAGATGGGAAGCTCCCGGGGGGTTTTTTTTAAATTGATTCGAAACAGCGATCATGCGATTCGGGGCACTGCTCTGCGGAAATTATTTCTTATCACAAATTGGGCGTCTCTGAATTTCATAATTTTGGGGAATTTCGGTGTTGTACACGCGTTTTTTAAGTTGTCGTTCCTAATCAAAATTTGGTTCATTGAGGCGGGTGTCGAGTTCTTCTGTTTCACCTACGAGATTTTGTCACAGCCTCCCACGTAAGTGTAAACTCCTGCATTGACGGGGTTCGGGGGGTTTGGGGTTTTTCCGGGTTAAAATCCTTTATTGAAGGGTAGAAGCGATGGCGACCGGTGTTAGCTTGGAAATACTTTGAGACTTTAGTGAAACCCTGGCTGTTGGGAAGAATATAAATTTTTGGGAGCATTTTTGTGCATAGAGAAGAGATCTGAAGAGCTCTTTTTTTGCAGTCTTTGATAAAAAAGAAGGAAATTGTAACTCAGTGAATTTTTGGTAATGTAAGTAATTCCCCCCGTCAAGAAACTCGGACGAAAATTCATATCTCTTGGGAAAAACCCGATGAGATGCCTCTTTTGGTCTTGGTATCTTGACTTGAATAGAATGTGGGATCTTTTTTTATTGGGGGGTTTCCGATAAACTTGAAACTTGGGTTGTTGCTATTTTGGGAAATGAGGACTCGAGAAAGGTAGCTTGTCTTTTGGACTCTTCTTCTAGTGTAAACTGAATCGCGGGTTCAACTGCTTTGACCTTGCCTAAACCCTACATAAAAACGTTTTGGGTTTATTACGAGGCACGCCACGTAACGTAACCAAGTGACGCTGAAGGAAAATTTGGGGGAAAGTTTGGGATCAGGTTTTCCATTTAAGTTGGCTAAGACGGCACTTTTGGGGGCCCCCCTTTCCCCATACCGTAGGTTTTTTGAAGCTGTTTTTAAAAAAAAACAGTTTAAAATTAACACAGAGTTCAATAAGTCAACAAAATCTCCGGGGGGAAAAGGAAGATTAAAGGGTCCGGGTTGACTTACGTCGAGAACCCCGATGGTTTTTTTTTTTTTTTTTTGTAGGTATTTTGTGAAGGGGGAAGTCCACCAAAAATGCTTAGTTTCTTGTTTCGGATGGAGAGGGTTTGGACGGTTGAAAAGGTCGCCTGGTGTTTACGATGAGCGGGGCTGATGTCCCCAGGGGGAGGAAAATGTTTGCAAAACCCGGCTATTTTTGGGGGAGCACTGCCCATTCCTGACGTGATTGGTCCCGGAGGAATATTGTGTTTATGGTCTTGGGTAAAACCCTACATTGTGCTGGTTTGGTTGCTTGGGAACAATGCAAAGTTCTTCCCTTCTCTATGCGTTTTTAAATAATTTTCTTTTTGTTAGAAAGTCTTTGGGGACCTCCCACTGTTGGTGCTATAGGGTTTGTATTAGATTGATCATTCAAAAAGGGCCTCATTTAGTGTTTTAGCACTGGTGTGATATGACGACCCCACCTCCTTTTTTCGCGGTGGTGACGATAATGTTGGGGTTTGGGGAGGTCCTTAAGGGCAGTGAGTATCTTCTAGGAAATTAGAAGAAAAGGTTCACATAAACTGCAGGAAAGGCCCGTAAAACCCTTCTGGGAAATTGCTGCACTGTGCTATGGTTCCTGGGGAACAAGTCACATTAGTTTCACTTTGGGCCTTTTACTTGATAGGTAAGCACATTGCAACATATGCAATGTTCCCCAACCTTTTTTTTCATATGGAAAAAGTAGGGACTTTATTATGAAAAGTTTCGCCTACACAGAGGCTTCTTTTATCAAGAAAAAAGTTGATAGAAGCAGAAAATACTTGAAGACGATGTAATCAGTCCATCACCCTTAAAGTTTTTTAGGTGGTCACCCTTTTTCTTTACATATTTTCGGAAATTCAAACCCAAATTTATCAACTTGATGAAGGAATTACTAGTGATATACAAATTTTGCCGAGACACAAGATAGGTGGGTAATTGATCAACGTAGATTTTGGGAACTTCAGGAGGATTTAGACAAACTCTACTCTTGTTACAATGGTAACAAACCGACAAAATAATTAAGACACTGGAACATCTGGGGATCTTTATTGTAACTTTCGCCATCCTGGCGTTTTTCAAAAAAATTTTTAGGACATAACTTTAAGACAGTAAACAGTACAAAATAGTAATCACCCTAACCTAGGGGTAGGTGCGAACAGACCATAGCGGGATTTTTAACAGAGAAAGAATCTGGCGCTTTTATAGTAACGCGTGTAGCAGACGAGGGCAAATTTACTGGGAGGCGGGGTTTTCCCCTGGGAAATAGGGCCTTCCCAAGAGATGGGTTAGTTGTAGTAGTATTTTCGTAGTCGGGGAAACTATGTAATGTCCCAAATTAACATTCCTGATGTTGCAGGTCTGACAAGTTGTGTCGAATGGTAACAAACCCCACAAATGAATTTAAACACAGTGCAACATCTGGGGATCTTTATTTTAACGTTTCGCCATCCATGGCTTTATCAAAACAAACTAGGACTAACTTGAAACATTTGAATAGTACAAAGATGAGTAATCATCCCCCAACCCAGGGGTAGGTGAGAAGAGCACCATAGTCTGGAGATTCAACAAAGAAAGGGTCCTGGGGCTTTTTAGTAACGTCAGGTGTAGCAGACGAGGGGATTTCACTGGTAGGCGGGGTTCCCCCTGGAATAGGCCTTCCCCAAAAAGATGGTTAGTTGTAGTAGTAGTTTTAGTAGTAGTTGCTATCGTGAAGGGTATGTACATTCCTCAGAATTAAGATTCCCTGAGTTGCAGTGTCTACAAGTTGTGTCAATGGATACAATACGACAAAATGAATTAAAACACTGTGCAACAACGTACTTTATTTTAGACGTTTTCCCCTCCATGGCTTTTTCAAAACAATTCTAGGACAAACTTGAAGACAGTAAAAACTATGTACAAAGATAAAGGGAATCAGTCCCTCAACCAGGGGTAGGTGCGAAGAACCAAGTCGTGGGGATTCTAAGCAAAGAAAAGATCCCGGCCCCTTATATAGTAACGTCAGGTGTAGAGACGGGCATTTTCACTGAGGCGGGGGTTCCCATGGAAATAGGTCCTTCCCAAAGAGATGGGTTAGTTGTAGTAGAGTTTCGTAGTCGGAGGCTATGTAAAATTTCCCAGAATAAATTCCATATGTTACTGTCTGACAATTTTGTACGAATGGTATCAAAACCCACAAAAAGAATTAAAACACATGTGCAACATCTGGGGACTTTTTTGTAGACGTTTCCCAACCAGTGGCTTTTTCAATACAAATTCAGGACATAACTTGAAGACATTAAACTAGTACAAAGGAGGTAACAGTCCCCCAACCCAGGAGAGGGGTTTAAGACACCATAGTCGGGAATTTTGAAGCAGAAAAAGGATCCTGGGGCTTAAATAACTCAGGTGAGCAACAGGGCATTTCACTGGTAGGGGGGGATTCCCCCTGGAAGAGGTCCTTCCCCCAAAAGTGGGGGTTAGTTGATAGTAGTTGTAGAGATTGTCGTAGTCGTGAAGGCATGTACAGTCCCAAATTAAAATCCATGATGTTTCAGTGTCTGACAAGTTGTGTACAATGGTAACAAACCGAAAAATAGATTAAGACCATGTGCAACAACTGGGTATCTTATTGTAACGTTTCGCCATCCATGCTTTATCAATACAAATTCTAGGACATAACGAAGACAGTAGAACTATGTACATAGCCTTCCGATACGACAACACTACTACAACTAACCCCTCTCTTTTGGGAAAGGGCCTACTTCCCCCTGGGGAAACCCCCCCTACCATAAAATGCCCTCTCTGCTACACCTGCGTTTCTAATAAGCGCCAGGAAACCTTTCTTTTGCTTCGAATCTCCGGACTAGGTGCTCTCGCACCTACCCTGGGTTTAGGGGCGATTACCTCATCTTTTGTCTAGTTTCTACGTCTTCAAGTTATGTCCAGAATTTTATTGATAAAGGCACTGGGTGGCGAAACGCTGCAATAAGACCCAAATTTGCACAGGTCTTACCTCATTTTTTCGGTATTGTATCCATTGTACACAACTTTCAACACTGCAAAACATGGAAACTTTAAATTTTAGGGCATGACAAGCCTTCACGACTACGACAACTACACTACAACTACTACTACAACTAACCCATCTCTTTGGGAAGGACCTACTTCCACTGGGGAATCCCGCCTACCAGTGAATATGCCCTCGTCTGCTACACCTGACGTTACTATATAAGCGCCAGGTACCCTTTCTTCTGCTTCAGACGAACCAGACAAGCTGTTACCTGTGATAACGACATATCCTCCTCCTCGCTAGTGTCCACAGTTAGGAGTACATACGGTGTTGTCGCTTATGAGATGCACCAGTTGAACTGACCAGAAGAGTGCTTGAACAGCATATGTCCCATCATTGTAGAAACCTTTCTCCCTCGGGAGCCAGAGACGGGTCATCGCAAGATTGAGACCCGTGCCAGGACTACGGTCTTGGCGAACATTATACATACATACATCTTCTGCTTCAGAATCTCCACGACTATGGTGCTCTTCGCACCTACTCCTAGGTTGAGGGACTGATTACCTCATCTTCTGTACATAGTTCTACTGTCTTCAAGTTATGTCCTAGAATTTGTATTGATAAAGCCACTGGATGGCGAAACGTCTACAGTAAAGATACCCAGATGTTGCACATGTGTCTTAATCTCAAACTCTACTCTTCGTCAGAAAAGTGGCAGATGCAGTTCAATGTAGATAAATGCAAGGTTCTGAAACTCGGAGTGTCCTAACCCTAGCAATTATAACTTAAATAATGTAGAACTTAGCCATACAGATTGCGAAAGGGACTTCGGGGTTATGGTGAGCAGCAACCTTAAACCAAGACAGTAATGTCTAAGCGTACGTAATAAGGCAAATAGATTACTCGGATTTATATCAAGAAGTGTTAACAACAGAAGTCCAGAGGTCATACTGCAGCTTTATACATCATTAGTAAGGCCTCACCTAGATTATGCAGCTCAAATCTGGTCTCCATATTGCAGAATGGACATAAATTCAGCTCAGAGTTGCTAAGATGGAGATACGGCGATTAACGGAGGAGAACAAGAGGATTCGTAGTAATCCTCCTGTTGTGAGTCCTCAGGTTAAGAGGGGAGTTTGGTCAGTGGCCGGGCAACATGGAACCAAGCTGAAGATCAAGAAAACGGTTGGAGAGGCAGAAACAACGAGAAACCAGAAGACTACCGTGGAAACTTCCAACCCATTCTCTGTGCTACCTGACGAATGTGAGTGTTCTACTAGGAATGCCACAACGAGCACCAAAGAAGCATTGGCAGACGTGAGTGAACATCCCTAGAAACCCCAACGAAGACCATCGAGAACGTCTTAACGAATTCTACAATGTGTAATGCTACCTGGCTAATGTGAGTCGACTACTCGGAGCAACACGACGGACTACGCCAAGGAAGGTAAAAACATTGTTGTTGTTGGGGATAGCCAGATTAGGTACATGGATAGGGCATTCTGCTTGAAGGACAGGAGTAGGAGGCAGAGTGTGTGTTTTTCCTGGGCTCGGATGAAGGATATTGTTAGCCGTCTGGATGACATCATGAGAGGTAATGGGAGCAATCCTATTATCTGTCTCAGTGCTGGAGGCAACGATGTTGGCAGACGTAGGAGTGAGGACCTGATTAGCAGGTATAGGTCAGCAATAGAGATAATTAGGAGGAAGGGTGGGAAACCTGTCATATGTGGCATTTTGCCAAGGAGAGGAGTTGGAAATGAATGGTTGTCCAGAGCAATTGGTGTCAATTGCTGCTGGACAAATACTGTAAGGAAAATGCAGTAACATTCATTGACAACTGGGACCTCTTCTATGGCAGAAATGACATGTATGCCAGGATGGGGTTCACTTATCTAGGTGTGGGGTGGAGCACTGGCCAACGCAGTGGAGGGAGCTGTTAGGTCTTTAAAACTAGGAATAGTTAGTGGTATGGGTTTTTGCGGGAAAACGTGAAGTCTCAGGTAGTAATATGAGTACTAGGAGAACTAGTAATAGGCAAAATGAGGTGGATATTGGAATGCCAGTGGCACTAATTGACAAGGACAGTAATAGGTTTAGTGGAATAACAGAAAGGAGCAGGAATGGTAAAGAGAAAGGAGGGTCTTTAAGTATATATTACACAAATAGTCGCAGTGCTAGGAATAAGATGGACGAGTTCAGACTAGTTGCTAGTGCAGGTAACATAGATGTATTTTCCATTACTGAGACGTGGTTTAATTCAAAAAGTCGGGACATGCCTGCAGAATGTCACATTCAGGGTTTCAAATTGTTCCAAAGTAGATAGAAGCATCAGGAAGGGGGGTGGGGTGGCATTGTATGTCCGAGATCGCTTGAACTGTTGCATAAAAACGGGTATTAAGTCTGAAGTAACACATACAGAGTCTGTTTGGATAGAATTTTCAAAGGGCAATGAAAATTAACTTTAGGTGTGATATACCGTCCCCCAAATTTAGATAGGGACCAAGGGAGACTACTATGGAAGGAAATTGTTAGGGCCACAATGCACGATAATGTAGTAATTCTAGGAGACTTTATCTTTAGTCATATTGATTGGAATTTCTTGACTGGAATTTAGAATCATACGACTTCTTAGAAAGTAGTTCAGGATTGTTTTTTGAAGCAGTTTTGTGACAGAACCTACAAGGGGTAATAACCTGCTTGACTTAGTTCTGGCAAACAATGAATCCTTGTTAATAATTTAGAAGTTTCAGAGGAACTGGGTGCTAGCGACCACAAATCAATTACATTTAGAATTGAATGGAAGTATGATAGTAGGGATAACTCAGTAACAGTCCCAGATTTTCGCTTAGCAGATTACGATGGGCTTAGAGAACACTTATCATCTGTTGACTGGGTTAACGAAGAGAGCTATCAATATGACAGTTTTTCTGAACACAATACATGCTTGTAATGAATGGTTCAGAGAACCGACATGTTGATAAATTAGACACATGTGCAACTCTTGTTATCTTTATTGAGGAAACTTTTCGCCACACAGTGGCTTCATCAGTCCATACGTAGGAGAATCTTGAAGAACAAGAGGAGAATGAGGTAATCAGTCCCTCAACCTTGAGTCGATGTGTTCAGTCCATCAATCTTGAGTAGAATACGGCAGATGAGCGGAGAAGCAGCTTATAAACCGTATGGCAGGAGAGGTGCAGCAGTCATAGGTGGTGTTACATTTGTTCAATGTGGAAGTAGGTTGTGCCCAAGAATTAGGCAAGCGAAGAATTGCTAAGTATTAAGATCCCAAGAAGTTGCAGTGTCTGACAGGTTTGTAGATGAATGGTTCAGAGAACCGACATGTTGATAAATTAGACACATGTGCAACTCTTGGTTATCTTTATTGAGGAAACGTTTCGCCACACAGTGGCTTCATCAGTCCATACGTAAGTTAAGACACATGTGCAACATCTGGATATCTTTATTGTAGACGTTTCGCCATCCAGTGGCTTTATCAATACAGATTCTAGGACATAATAGGAAGACAGTAGAACTATATACAAAAGATGAGGTAATCAGTCCCTCGGCCTTGGAGTTAGTGTTCACAGCATCGTGGTGGAGGAGATCTCATCTCAGGACACCATTACACAAGCAGCCAACACCGCAAGAACAAGAAGACTAATTATCTGCTACCACAACCGCTTCCTCTACAACACACACAGATTTAATCAAGTCCGATTAGATCTCACTTACCTTAGAAACGATATTTTACGCAGCCTAGACCAAGACCACAACAATCACTGGTCACAACTCATACAACAAGCAGACAAGCAGCGTATTAAAAACACTAAAGCCTTCTGGAACTTTATCAAAAAAATCAGAGGCACAACTCCCACCAACAAATTCAAACACATCACCCACAACAACACACACATCTCAGACCCGCAGGCTGCTACCAACATCTTCAAACACATCTGGGAGAACATCTTCCACGCTCACCCACCTCACCCTAACGTTATTCAACACATTCAGAACATATGAACACTGGAACACTACACACACACAAGAAACAACACCAGACAGCCACATACATCTAGACTCTCTTACCTCCTCCCAAGAACTCGACACTCCTTTCACCAACACAGACATTAAAACTCTCCTCAGACACCTTCTTCCCAAGGCCCCTGGTGCTTCTGGCCTAAACCATATTATCCTGAAACACCTTCCTGACTCTATCATTACTGCCTACACAAACCTCCTCAATGCCTCCCTTGCCTCTGGATACTTCCCTTCCCTCTTCAAAGCTGCTACTGCTACCCTCCTTCCTAAACCCAATAAAGACCACTCTGACCCTAGAAACTATCGCCCTATCAGCCTCCTCGAAACTTTAGGAAAACTCTTTGAAAAACTCATCAATCATCGCCTTCGCAGATACCTGGAACACAATTCTCTACTTTCTGATGGCCAGTTTGGCTTCAGAACACACAGATCCACACAGGATGCCATTAACATCATTCTCAACTACATCCACATCAACACAAAACAAAGAAACAGGACAGCCCTGGTTGCAAAAGACGTTGAAAAAGCCTTTGACACTGTCTGGCACGAAGGGCTCAAGTACAAACTCTGCACTAACTTCAACCTGCCTCTCACTACTCGTAAACTCCTCTGCAACTTCCTAGACGGCCGTACCATGAGAATCAAATTCCAAGGCTGTTACTCTGACTACTTCACACTAAAAGCCGGAGTACCCCAGGGATCTGTCCTCTCCCCTACCCTCTACATTTTATACACTAATGACATTCCAACACCTGTATACCACAACTCCATCACACTAGCCTATGCAGACGACATTACACAACTTATCACTCATGCCAATATAGATACACTCACACACAAAACACAAAATGAGGTCGACAGGATAGCCATCTGGGAACAAAAATGGAGGATCAAAACCAATGCAGCTAAATCCAGCATTACATATTTTAATTACAGGAAACGTGATCCTCCATTACCTGTCGAACTCATAACCAGCTGACACCCGCACTTACTTCCCTAATCACACAATCTGTCACTGTCCTTGGGGGTAATCTTGACTATCTTCTTCGTTTACACGGACACATTCACTCAAGGCATCAATAGCTAGTAAGGCCCTTGCGGCCTCTACAAGCTGAAACATGCCTCTCAACGCACCAAACTATACCTCTACAATCCCTAATACGCCCTCTGATAACTTACTCTCCTCTACCCTTTTCTCTTGCAGCAAAAACAAACTTACTTAAACTGCAGCGTGTCCAAAAAAGGGCGCTGCGCGGGGTCTTGATGTCAGATGGGAGGAGTTCGCCACAAGCGAGTCTCTCCAGCCCAGTTAGACATCCCTGCGCTGAATCTGTACGGAAAAGGCTCAGTGACAGACAGATAGCCCAAAACTTGAGACACGACATGACTACGGGAAACCTCTCTCCTTGACGAAGACATTCGCAGACCCACAAACCAACACAACCTTTTCTACTCCTTGCATATCCTGCTCCTAACCCTACTTAAACAAATAACCTTGGATCCGCTGACAGTTACCTTCTAAGACGGGTACCATTCTCTGACCCACGTTTGCCTAGCATTTTTGGGTTTAAGACATGGCCCATTTTCTACACTCCTCTCTAGCCCTAAACTTCCGCATGTCCCTTCCTCCTCGCTCACCCCACGGGAGTCCTAACAGAAGAGCCTAAATTTCTCTTCTCAATATCTGTCCCATGATCCCTTCGCGGGTGGGTTTTAAACCCTGGCTCATTTTCTACGACTAAGAACACTCCTCTCCAGCACTATTCTTCGTCTGTCCCGTCCCTTCCCCGCTCATCCCCTTTGGGATCTTACCTGAACTTTCGTTCGTTCGTTCGTGGGATCAGTAACAAGTGGCGTTCCACAGGGATCATCTTGGGGGCCCCTTGTTGTTTATAATATAATATCAATGATCTTGATGAAGGAATTACTAGTGATATGAGCAAATTCGCCGATGACACGAAGATAGGTAGGATAATTTATTCAAACGTAGATGTTAGGGAACTTCAGGAGGATTTAGACAAACTCTACTCTTGGTCAGAAAAGTGGCAATGCAGTTCAATGTAGATAAATCAAGGTTCTGAAGCTCAGAGTGTCCATAACCCCAGCACTTATAATTAAATAATGTAGAACTTAACCATACAGATTGCAAAAAGGACTTGGGGGTTATTGTAAGCAGCAATGCCTAAGCGTACGTGTTGTGTACGAATGGTATATAATACCGACAAGATGAGAGTAAGACACATGTGCAACATCTGGGTATCTTTATTGTAGACGTTTCGCCATCCAGTGGCTTTATCAATACAAATTCTAGGACTAACTTGAAGATCAGTAGAACTAATGTTACAGAGATGAGGTAATCAGTCCCTCAACCTGGGTAGTGGTGCAACAGAAAACCATGTCGTGGGAGTTTCTGAAGCAGAAGAAGAGAATCTGGGCATTATAAAGTAACGTCAGGTGAAGCAGACGAGCAAATTCATTTGGTATGCGGATTCCATGGAAGTAGGTCCTTCGAAGAGATGGGTTAGTACTAGTTAGTAAGTAGTACTGAAGGTTATTACATGTCTCAGAATAAGATTCCATGATGTTACCAGTGCTGACATGTTGTGTACGAATGGTATATAATACCGACAAGATGAGAGTAAGACACATGTGCAACATCTGGGTATCTTTATTGTAGATGTTTCGCCATCCAGTGGCTTTATCAATACAAATTCTAGGACATAACTTGAAGACAGTAGAACTATGTACAGAAGATGAGGTAATCAGTCCCTCAACCTAGGAGTAGGTGCGAACAGCACCATAGTCGTGGAGTTTCTGAAGCAGAAGAAAGAATCCTGGCGCTTATATAGTAACGTCAGGTGAAGCAGACGAGGGCAAATTCACTGGTATGCGGGATTCCCCAGTGGAAGTAGGTCCTTCCCTGAGAGATGGGTTAGTAGTAGTAGTAGTAGTCGTGAAGGTTATGTACATGTCCTCAGAATTAAGATTCCATGATGTTGCAGTGTCTGACAAGTTGTGTACGAATGGTATATAATACCGACAAGATGAGAGTAAGACACATGGGGCCCGTTGTTGTTTATAATATATATCAATGATCTTGATGAAGGAATTACTAGTGATATGAGCAAATTCGCCGATGACACGAAGATAGGTAGGATAATTGATTCAAACGTAGATGTTAGGGAACTTCAGGAGGATTTAGACAAACTCTACTCTTGGTCAGAAAAGTGGCAGATGCAGTTCAATGTAGATAAATGCAAGGTTCTGAAGCTCGGGAGTGTCCATAACCCTAGCACTTATAAGTTAAATAATGTAGAACTTAACCATACAGATTGCGAAAAGGACTTGGGGGTTATGGTAAGCAGCAACCTTAAACCAAGACAGCAATGCCTAAGCGTACGTAATAAGGCAAATAGATTACTGGGATTTATATCAAGAAGTGAGGAAATGGTATGGTGATACCGACAAGATGTGGAAAAAGACACTTATGTACAGTTCAGGACATTTATTAAAGGAAACGTTTCGCGACGAGTGGCTTCTTCAGTCCTAATACAGAGAAAACTAAGAAAACACACATATATATAGTGGTGGGAGTCAGTTGAGGTGAAGCGTGGGTAGAGGTGGTACCAGCAGCAGCAATGGAACTAAGGAGGTGAGGTTAGAGAGGGACCTGCTGGCATCAAGTAACACCAGTTCCCAGGTCCCTCTCTAACCTCACTCCCCAGTTCCCACCACACACCACCACCCTTACCCACATTCCCTCAACTGACTCCCACCACATATGAGGAAATGGTATGTGTACCGACAAGATGTGGAAAAAGACACTTATGTACAGTTCAGGACTATTATTAAAGGAAACGTTTCGCACGAGTGGTTCTTCAGTCCTAATCACAGAGAAACTAGAAAACACATATAATAGTGGTGGGATAGCGTGAGGTGAAGCGGATAGAGGTGGTAAGTTATGTAGTAGTATTAATGAACTAAGGGTGGTAAGGAGGTACTGCTGATAGTAACCATTATATCAGGTGGGAATATATTTGTAATTTAAATTGTAAAACCGATTTGTTTATAGGTTATGAGAAATTATGCTCATGATTTCTTCGTCTATAAGAATAGAAC
>NC_069421.1:40722007-40757936 GCF_026875155.1 Cherax quadricarinatus
TGATGGCCATTTGGCTTCAGAACAACAGATCCACACAGGATGCCATTAACATCATTCTCAACTACATCCACATCAACACAAAACAAGAAACAGGACAGCCCTGGTTGCAAAAGACGTTGAAAAAGCCTTTGACACTGTCTGGCACGAAGGCTCAAGTACAAACTCTGCACTAACTTCAACCTGCCTCTCACTACTCGTAAACTCCTCTGCAACTTCCTAGACGGCCGTACCATGAGAATCAAATTCCAAGGCTGTTACGCTGACTACTTCACACTAAAAGCCGGAGTACCCCAGGGATCTGTCCTCTCCCCTACCCTCTACATTTTATACACTAATGACATTCCAACACCTGTATACCACAACTCCATCACACTAGCCTATGCAGACGACATTACACAACTTATCACTCATGCCAATATAGATACACTCACACACAAAACACAAAATGAGGTCGACAGGATAGCCATCTGGGAACAAAAATGGAGGATCAAAACCAATGCAGCTAAATCCAGCATTACATATTTTAATTACAGGAAACGTGATCCTCCATTACCTGTCGAACTCATAACAGCTGACACCCGCACTTACTTCCCTATCACACAATCTGTCACTGTCCTTGGCGGTAATCTTGACTATCTTCTTCGTTACACGGACAACATTCACTCAAGGCATGCCAATAGCTAGTAAGGCCCTTGCGGCCTCTACAAGCTGAAACATGCCTCTCAACGCACCAACTATACCTCTACAAATCCCTAATACGCCCTCTGAAACTTACTCTCCTCTAGCCCTCTCTCTTGCAGCAAAAACAAACTTACTTAAACTGCAAGCGTGTCCAGAACAAGGCGCTGCGCTGGGTGCTTGATGTCAGATGGAGGAGTTCGCCACAAGCGAGTCTCTCCATGCCCAGTTAGACATCCCTGCGCTGAATCTGTACTGGAAAGGCTCAGTGACAGACAGATAGACAAACTTGAGACACGACATGACTACTGGACCTCTCTCCTTGACGAAGACATTCGCAGACCCACAAAACCAACACAACCTTTTCTACTCCTTGCATGATCCTGCTCCTAACCCTACTTACAAATAACCTTGGATCCGCTGACAGGTACCTTCTAAGACAGGTACCATTCTCTGACCCACGTTTGCCTTAGCATTTTTGGGTTAAGACATGGCCCAGTTCTACACTCCTCTCTAGCCCTAAACGTCGCATGTCCCTTCCTCCTCGCTCACCCCACTGGAGTCCTAACAGAAGAGCCTGAATTTCTCTTCTCAATATCTGTCCCATGATCGCCTTCGCTGCTGGGTTAAGCCCTGGCTCATTTTCTACGACTAAGAACACTCCTCTCCAGCACTATTCTTCGTCTGTCCCGTCTTCCCCGCTCATCCCATTTGGGATCTTACCTGAACTTTCGTTCGTTCGTTCGTGGGGATCAGTAACAAGTGGCGTTCCACAGGGATCAGTCTTGGGCCCGTTGTTGTTTATAATATATATCAATGATCTTGATGAAGGAATTACTAGTGATATGAGCAAATTCGCCGATGACACGAAGATAGGTAGGATAATTTATTCAAACGTAGATGTTAGGGAACTTCAGGAGGATTTAGACAAACTCTACTCTTGGTCAGAAAAGTGGCAGATGCAGTTCAATGTAGATAAATGCAAGGTTCTGAAGCTCAGGAGTGTCCATAACCCTAGCACTTATAAGTTAAATAATGTAGAACTTAACCATACAGATTGCAAAAAGGACTTGGGGGTTATGGTAAGCAGCAACCTTAAACCAAGACAGCAATGCCTAAGCGTACGTGTTGTGTACGAATGGTATATAATACCGACAAGATGAGAGTAAGACACATGTGCAACATCTGGGTATCTTTATTGTAGACGTTTCGCCATCCAGTGGCTTTATCAATACAAATTCTAGGACATAACTTGAAGACAGTAGAACTATGTACAGAAGATGAGGTAATCAGTCCCTCAACCTAGGAGTAGGTGCGAACAGCACCATAGTCGTGGAGTTTCTGAAGCAGAAGAAAGAATCCTGGCGCTTATATAGTAACGTCAGGTGAAGCAGACGAGGGCAAATTCACTGGTATGCGGGAATTCCCCAGTGGAAGTAGGTCCTTCCTGAGAGATGGGTTAGTAGTAGTAGTAGTAGTCGTGAAGGTTATGTACATGTCCCAGAATTAAGATTCCATGATGTTGCAGTGTCTGACAAGTTGTGTACGAATGGTATATAATACCGAAAAGATGAGAGTAAGACACATGGGGCCCGTTTGTTGTTTATAATATATATCAATGATCTTGATGAAGAATTACTAGTGATATGAGCAAATTCGCGATGACACGAAGATAGGTAGGATTAATGATTCAAACGTAGATGTTAGGGAACTTCAGGAGGTATTTAGACAAAACTCTACTCTTGGTCAGAAAAGTGGCAGATGCAGTTCAATGTAGATAAATGCAAGGTTCTGAAGCGTCGGGAGTGTCCATAACCCTAGCACTTATAAGTTAAATAATGTAGAACTTAACCATACAGATTGCGAAAAGGACTTGGGGGTTATGGTAAGCAGCAACCTTAAACCAAGACAAGTCAATGCCTAAGCGTACGTAATAAGGCAATAGATTACTGGGATTTATATCAAGAAGTGAGGAAATGGTATGGTGATACCGACAAGATGTGGAAAAAAAAGACACTTATGTACAGTTCAGGACATTTATTAAAGGAAACGTTTCGCCACGAGTGGCTTCTTCAGTCCTAATACAGAGAAAACTAAGAAAACACACATATATATAGTGGTGGGAGTCAGTTGAGGTGAAGCGTGGGTAGAGGTGGTACCAGCAGCAGCAATGGAACTAAGGAGGTGAGGTTAGAGAGGGACCTGCTGGCATCAAGTAACACCAGTTCCCAGGTCCCTCTCTAACCTCACCTCCCCAGTTCCACCACCACCACCACCACCACCTCTACCCACGCTTCACCTCAACTGACTCCCACCACTATATGAGGAAATGGTATGGTGATACCGACAAGATGTGGAAAAAGACACTTATGTACAGTTCAGGACATTTATTAAAGGAAACGTTTCGCCACGAGTGGCTTCTTCAGTCCTAATACAGAGAAAACTAAGAAAACACACATATATATAGTGGTGGGAGTCAGGTGAGGTGAAGCGTGGGTAGAGGTGGTAATAGTAGTAGTAGTAGTAATGGAACTAAGGAGGTGAGGTTAGAGAGGGACCTGCTGGCATCAAGTAACACCAGTTCCCAGGATGGGTAATATCCTCTTGCTTAGTAATTTTGAAATACTGTAACTACCGGATTTTTGCTTTATAGTGTTACTGACAGAAATTAGTGCAGCTTCAATGCATTTTCTCCGTCTTAAGTCGTCTTCTTTAATAACTAGTTTAGCTTCATTGAATTTCATGAGGTGTCCAACATCGTCTCTATGTTGAACACATGCGTTTTTGCGGTCATCATTTCTGCAAGCATTTTTGTGTTCTGCTATTCTAATGTCCAGAGTTCTGGCTGTTTCCCCTACATATACTTTGTCACACCCCCACATGGTATAGTGTAGATTCCTGCACTTGTGCCAGAATCATGCTTGGGTTTTTGTATCAGGTTCCTAATAGTAGTTGAAGAGCTGTAGATATTTTAGCCAGTTTTTCTGTCAAAACATTTTTGAAACATTAGTGGCAACGTTGCTGACCGTTAAACGATGTAACTTGGAGGCTTTTCTTCAATTTGATAGGTGTTGGTCTTGCTGAGGATACGTGTTGCACGTTTCCTGCAGTCACGTATGAAGTGTAGGGGAAAGTGTAGTGAACTAAAAGAGTTGGTGATGTATGTACATTCTTCTTCGAGGAACTGCGGACTGGAAATTCTGTAGGCTCTCAGAAAGAAGCCAATAACTACCCCTCTTTTAGTTCTTGTGTCATGGTGAGAGAAGAAATGTAGAAGATCATTCTTGTAGGTAGGCTTCCGGTAGACTTTAAAAGAAAGTTTGCTTTCCCCTGTGCGTAAGAGAACGTCGAGAAAAGGTAACTGGTTGTCCTTCTCCTCCTCTAGAGTAAATTTAATAGTAGGTTCCAGATTGTTGATGGTGTTGAGGATGCCCTGTACGTCAAGATTTTTGGGTACAATGACCAAAATATCATCTACGTACCGCATCCAAGTAACTGAACGAGGGATGTTATTGAGGATCCTTCTTGATTCCAGGTCCTCCATATATAAATTGGCAAGAACTGCACTAAGGGGGGATCCCATGGCTAGTCCGAAGAGTTATTTGTACTTCTGTCCTCGAACCTAAAACAGTTAAAACGAACACAAAGTTCGACAAGGCTCACAAAATCTTGGCGGGGTACAGGTAACTCTGTATCATCTTTAATCACCCTGCGAAGAAGATCAATGGCTTGATCAACTGGGACATTGGTGAATAAGGCAGTCACGTCAAACTTGCAAGCTTCTTATCACTCATGTCGAGATCCCTGATACGGTTAGGAGGTCACCCGAATGCTTTAGATGAGCCTGACTGATTGTACCCAGGAGCTTGACAAATATTTCGCCAAAACTCCTGCTAGACTGTGAGGGGCGCTGCCGATACCAGATGTAATGGGTCTCATAGGGCACATTTGGTTTGTGGGTCTTGGTAAACCATAAAGTCTAGCTGACTTGGGGTTGGTAGGGATGAGGCGCAAGAGCTTTTTACCTTCTTCTGATTTCCTGAGTATACTGCGGGTCTTACTGAGAAAAGAATCTGTTTCTTTCCTCCATGCATGTTCGGGGATGGAAACGTATGTGTTGGCGTCGTTCAATAAATCTTGCATCTTACTAACGTAGTCTGTACTGTTGAGGATGACCACTCCTCCTCCTTTGTCCGCTGTGGTGATGAGAATATCATTATTGGAAGCTAAGTGTTTGGAGTGCCTGGATGTAGCGACGAGGAATGACTGGACGACTAGGTTCAGAAACTGCAGCTGCAATAAGTCCTGTATGAACCTTTGTTAAACTCAGAGTCACCGAAGAAATGGTTTTTGATCACTGTGTCTAACTCGCATTTAGGCTTCCGTATGCCAGTAGCAAACTTGAGACCTAAGCTGAGTGCTTCGGATTCTGTATCACTGAGAACATAAGAAGAAATGTTATTGATGATGTCAGCTCTACCAATATCTTTCCATTTGCTGTGTTGACAGAGAGAGGCAAGTTTTCTTGAGAGCCGTAGTTTCTGCTGTAGGTTGGCGGTGGTAACTTTGCTTAGGATGTGTTCGGCGGTGCGTCTGTCAGGAGTGGGAAGGGAAGTGAGAGCTAGGTGAGCACTATGGAAATAATCTTTGGAGCAAGCTGATAGATCTTCCTTGCACTCTCGTAGATAGTGGTAAGTAGCAGGAGAGAAGGGATGTTTAGAATCCGTGAGATGGTGTGGAGTGGATCTAGGTGCGACCATTTCTTCTATGCAGTCTTGCAGAAAAGAGGAACGGTTCTTGAAGCTGTGTGCCTTCAGGAGGAGAGAAAGGTAGTCTCTGTATAAAACGTCCATCACTAGTACTGTGTCTTGACAATGAGGAAATGGTATGGTGATACCGACAAGATGTGGAAAAAGATGTGGAGGAAAGAAACAGATTCTTTTCTCAGTAAGACCCGCAGTATACTCAGGAAATCAGAAGAAGGTAAAAAGCTCTTGCGCCTCATCCCTACCAACCCCAAGTCAGCTAGACTTTATGGTTTACCAAAGACCCACAAACCAAATGTGCCTATGAGACCCATTACATCTGGTATCGGCAGCGCCCCTCACAGTCTAGCAGGAGTTTTGGCGAAATATTTGTCAAAGCTCCTGGGTACAATCAGTCAGGCTCATCTAAAGCATTCGGGTGACCTCCTTAACCGTATCAGGGATCTCGACATGAGTGATAAGAAGCTTGCAAGTTTTGACGTGACTGCCTTATTCACCAATGTCCCAGTTGATCAAGCCATTGATCTTCTTCGCAGGGTGATTAAAGATGATACAGAGTTACCTGTACCCCGCCAAGATTTTGTGAGCCTTGTCGAACTTTGTGTTCGTTATAACTGTTTTAGGTTCGAGGACAAGAAGTACAAACAACTCTTCGGACTAGCCATGGGATCCCCCCTTAGTGCAGTTCTTGCCAATTTATATATGGAGGACTGGAATCAAGAAGGATCCTCAATAACATCCCTCGTTCAGTTACTTGGATGCGGTACGTAGATGATATTTTGGTCATTGTACCCAAAAATCTTGACGTACAGGGCATCTCAACACCATCAACATTCTGGAACCTACTATTAAATTTACTCTAGAGGAGGAGAAGGACAACAGTTACCTTTCTCGACGTTCTCTTACGCACAGGGGAAAGCAAACTTTTTTTAAAGTCTACCGGAAGCCTACCTACAAGAATGATCTTCTACATTTCTTCTCTCACCATGACACAAGAACTAAAAGAGGGGTAGTTATTGCTTCTTTCTGAGAGCCTACAGAAGTTCCAGTCCGCAGTTCCTCGAAGAAGAATGTACATACATCACCAACTCTTTTAGTTCACTACACTTTCCCCTACACTTCATACGTGACTGCAGGAAACGTGCAACACGTATCCTCAGCAAGACCAACACCTATCAAATGAAGAAAAGCCTCCAAGTTACATCGTTTTACCGGTCAGCAACGTTGCCACTAATGTTTCAAAAATGTTTGACAGAAAACTGGCTAAAATATCTACCAGCTCTTCAACTACTATTAGGAACCTGATACAAAAAACCCAAGCATGATTCTGGCACAAGTGCAGGAATCTACACTATACCATGTGGGGGGTGTGACAAAGTATATGTAGGGAAACAGCCAGAACTCTGGACATTAGAATAGCAGAACACAAAAATGCTTGCAGAAATGATGACCGCAAAAACGCATGTGTTCAACATAGAGACGATGTTGGACACCTCATGAAATTCAATGAAGCTAAAACTAGTTATAAAGGAAGACGACTTTAAGACGGAGAAAATGCATTGAAGCTGCACTAATTTCTGTCAGTAACACTATAAAGCAAAAATCTGGTAGTTACAGTATTTCAAAATTACTAAGCAAGAGGATATTACCCATCCTGGGAACTGGTGTTACTTGATGCCAGCAGGTCCTCTCTAACCTCACCTCCTTAGTTCCTTTACTACTACTACTACTATTACCACCTCTACCCACGCTTCACCTCACCTGACTCCCACCACTATATATATGTGTGTTTTCTTAGTTTTCTCTGTATTAGGACTGAAGAAGCCACTCGTGGCGAAACGTTTCCTTTAATAAATGTCCTGAACTGTACATAAGTGTCTTTTTCCACATCTTGTCGGTATCACCATACCATTTCCCTCATATAGTGGTGGAGTCAGTTGAGGTGAAGCGTGGGTAGAGGTGGTGGTGGTGGTGGTGGTGGAACTGGGGAGGTGAGGTTAGAGAGGGACCTGGGAACTGGTGTTACTTGATGCCAGCAGGTCCCTCTCTAACCTCACCTCCTTAGTTCCATTGCTGCTGCTGCTACCACCTCTACCCACGCTTCACCTCAACTGACTCCCACCACTATATATATGTGTGTTTTCTTAGTTTTCTCTGTATTAGGACTGAAGAAGCCACTCGTCGCGAAACGTTTCCTTTAATAAATGTCCTGAACTGTACATAAGTGTCTTTTTCCACATATCAAGAAGTGTAAGCAACAGAAGTCCAAGGTCATCTGCAGTTTTATCTCTTAAAAGGCCTCACCTAGATTACAGTCAATTCTGCCCCCCATATTACAAATGGACATAAATTCTTTTAAAAAACATTCAGCGTAGGATAAATAAATTAATAATACTTAGAAATTTTCCCCTTATAAGAAAGATTAAGACTTTTAATTCTTCACTTGTTAGACAAAATGGGGGGAGACCTGATCAAGTGTAAAGGGAAGATAGGTTTAATAAAGGGGATATTAAAAGGTCTTGAGAATACTCCCCAAGAGAGAACCCCATAATGGATTTAAATTAGATAAGTTTAGTTTTGAAAGGACATAGGAAAGTATTGGTTTTGGGAAAAGGGTGTAATGGGAACAGTCTCCTAGTTGGGTTTTTTGAGGGTAGGATTTGGGATTTCAAAATTAGTTTTGGGTAAATACAGAGTGGGAAGGGGTTGGGTTTGAGTGGGGCTTTCACATCGAGTTTTTCTTGGGTAGCATGAAAAGGTTTGGTAAATGTTTGTTTGTGGGATGAATTTAAAGGACCTGCCTAGTATGGCCAACAGGGCCTGCTGCGTGTTCCTCCTTTTATGTTCTTATGTTCTTTTGTGAACACTGGGTATCTTTATTGTAGCGTTTCGCCATCCATGGCTTTATCATACAAATTTTAGGACATAACTTGAAGACAGTAAAATGTACAAACCTTTACGACTACTACCTTTTTTAAATAACCCTCTTTGGAGGACCTACTTCCCCTGGGGGAAACCCGCTACCATGAATTTTCCCTTGTCTGCTTCACCCAGTTTCTATATAAACGCCCGGGTTCTTTCTTCTGCTTCAGAAACTCCCCGACTTGGTTTTCGCACCTACTCCCAGGTTGAGGGGCTGATTACCTCATCTTCTGTACATAGTTTTTACTGCTTCAGTTAGTCCTAGAATTTGTATTGTAAAGCCACTGGATGGCGAAACTCTACAAAAAAGATACCCCGATGTTTGCACATGTGTCTTACTCTCACTAACGTACGTAATAAGGCAAATAATTACTGGGATTTATATCAGAAGTGTAAGAAACAGAAGACCAGAGGTCATACTGCAGCTTTTATACATCATTAGTTAAGGCCTCCCTTAGATATGCAGCTCAATTCTGGTCACCATATTACAGAATGGACATAAATTCGTTAGAAAAAACATTCAGCGTAGATGACTAAATTAATACATAGCATTAGAAATCTTCCTGTAAGAAAGAATTTGAAGACTCTAAAGGTACAGTCACTTTAGACGAAGAAATGAGGGGAGACCTGATCGAAGGAATAATGGATAAGATGGGTATTAATAAAGGGGATTAACAAGGTCTGAGGATATCTCTCCAAGAGAGAACCCGCAGTAATGGATTTAAAATTAGATAAGTGATAGATTTAGAAAGGACATAGGAAAGTATTGGTTTGGAAATAGGGTAGTTCGGTAAACACATATGCAACATTTTAGACAACTTTATTCGAAACGTTTCGCCTACAACAGTAGGCTTCTTCAGTCGAATACAGAAAATACAGGAACAGTAAGCGATGTGAAGACGATGTAATTCAGTCCATCACCCTTGTAGTCGTAGAATTTGAGGTTGTCAGTCCCTCGCCTGGAGAAGTTCAGTTCCATAGTCCAGGAACAATCTGAAGATCAACGACAGTGCGGAGACTTAAATACTGTCGGAAGGAGAGGTGCAGAGAAGTAGTAGTAGTAGTATAGTAGTACCAAAGTAGTGAAATTAAACCACATGCAAGGTCATTTCCCTCGTCAGATCTAACACTTCTCCCTGAAAAGCTTGTCCAAGGTGTTTTCTGTACCAAGATGCCATGTGTTGCCAGTGGTCGACAAGATGAACATCAAAAAGGTATACAATACAGACAGTTTAGGTAAACAACTATGCAACAGTTAGACAACTTTATTCCGAAACGTATTCGCCTACACAGTCAGCTTCTTCAGGTCGATACAGAAAATATAGGCGGAACGGAATAGGTAGTTGATGAGTGGAACATCTATACCTAGTTGGTTATTGAGGCTAGACTTTGTAGTTCAAATTTAGGTTGATAAGTACATGAGTGGGAGGGGTTGGATTTGAGTGGGACTTTTGCACATCGAGCTTGTTTCCTTGGTGGCAATTGAAAGTTGGTTGGTCAAGTTTGTTAGTGGGATGAAGCTGGCCAACAGGCATGTTGCAGTGTTCCTCCTTTCTTAATGTTCTTATGTAATCGTTAGAAAACATTCAGCGTAGGATATAAATTAATACATAGCATTAGAAATCTCCTTATGAAGAAAGATTGAAGACTCTTAAGTTACAGTCACTTGTTAGACGAAAATGAGGGGGAGACCTGATCGAAGTGGATATTGGAAGATAGGTATTAATAAAGGGGATATTAACAGGTCCTTGAGGATATCTCCTCTAAAGAGAACCCGCAGTAAAGGATTTAAATTAGAACATAAGATTAGGAACACGCAAAGGCCTACTGCCCATACGAGGCATTCCATATCAAAACGACATCTACCGAAAGCTACTCAAGAAATAACACCCGTACCCGCTTGACATTCCAGCAAACCAGCCCCTCCCACTCACAAGAACATAAGAATGTAGGAACAACTGCAGAAGGCCTAACTGGCCCATACGGCAGTCCCTTATCAATACGCGACATCTACCTAAACTACTCAAGAAATAACTCCCGTACCCCTTGACACCAATCAAACCTAGCCCCTCCCACCTCCATATATTTGTCCAGTCTCTTCTTAAGCTACCCAGGTCCTAGCCTCTATCACCCCCACTGGGAAGACTGTTCACGCATCTACAACTCAGTTAGAAAACCAGTACTTACCTATGGCCTTTCTAAATCTAAATTTATCCAACGTAAATCCATTATTCCTGTTCCTTACTCTTTGATCGACACCTCATTACTTTTATTAATGTGATGAATGGTTTGAAAACCGACAAGTTTTTTGAAGATTGATACACTTATGCAGCATATAGTAAAGTAAAAGGACACAATGCAGCATATAGGAATCTTAAATCAGGAAACGTTTTCGCCACAACACAGTTGGTTTCATCATCCAATACAAAGAGGAAGGCGTAAAGGAGAGAGGATTATGAGGTAATCAGTCCTCAGCCTGTATCGATGTGTTCAGACCAACAATCTTGTAAATGTACAGCAAATGGCCGTAGAGCTTGCTATATATACAGAAGTGAGTGACGTGAAGCAGATGGAGGCGGGGTCATAGTGGTACCAATCCACTAGTCGAAGTAGGTCTTCGTCCAAAGGTTGAACAAGTGTTGAAGAATTCTTTTGTAACAAGATCCCATGATGCTGCAGTGTCTGACAGTTTGTGATGAATGTTTGAAAAACAACCGACACGTTGAAGATTTTGAGACACTTATGCACAAATCGGAATGTTAGGTAAGACACGTATGCAACAGTTAGGTATCTTTATTATGGAAACGTTTTCGCCTCCACAGTAGCTTCTTCAGTCGTGTACAAAAAGTTGATAGATGCAGAAGATATCTTGAAGACGCTGTAAATCATCACCACCCTTAAAGTTTTAGGTGTCAGTCCCTCAGTCTGGAGAAAGCCAATGTTCCATAGTATGAAACCTTTTGTTCATATAAAATTTTTCATACTATGAACAATGCTCTTCTCCAACAGAGGGACATGACACCCAAAACTTTTAAGCGGTGATGACTGATTACCTCGTCTTCAAGTATCTTCTGCTTCTATCAACTTTTTCTGTACTCGACCTGGAAGAAGCCCTACTGTGTAGCGAAACGTTTCATATAAAGATACCTAACTGTTTGCATACGTGTCTACCATAATCAACCTGTCGGTATTTTATACATTTTTAATGTTCAGCATATAGGAAATCTTATTCAGAAACGTTTCGCCACACAGTGGCTTCATCATCCAATACTCACAGTCCAATCTCACTTGTCCGTTTTTCAAACCATTCATCACCTCTAATTACTCATCTTTTCGTAATCAGACGATGCCTACGTTTGCCTTCCTCCACCCCCAACCCCCTTCCACTCTCCCCCAACCCTCCCAAAAACTGCCTCTGGCTCTACTAAATCCAATTCCTTCTCGCGAAACCTCAATTTTATAATCCTGATGCCACTATCGTCCGGAAAATTTATAATATCAGATCACTGGTGCACCTCAACTTAAAGTCTTCAAACCAACTCAGGCTTTCAAACTCCTCTTGACAAACATTCCTACGAAAACGTACACATCAAGCGATACCAACAAAAACTTCTCACGCAGGCTTCACCATTATTTGACTCCTGAGCACCGTGCCAAAAGCACAGTCATTGCTAACCGTAGACTACTCTCTCCTGACCGCCTATGACACAGACAAAGAAGACTAATAAAAGATATCAGATACTAAGAAACAAAGTCACTTTGACGATAATTACAGCCAAAAACTTAACCTATTCTCAAAATACGCTGTTCACTCCTGCTGACGCCTCTAACACTCTTCTATCAAGGGATCTTTGGCCAATACCATCCGCATTCCACCAAACGCCTCTTCACTCCGAAACTTCCACCCTATCACACAATGTCCCTTAAATGCTACAAATTCGCCGACGAACAAAAACACATGCACATCTACAAAGCTGCTCCAGATGTTCAGCAACTGGCCCCACTTCTGAATACTTGCAACCATCCCCCTTTAATGTTCTAACTGCGCGAGAGGTCACACACTGCAAGTTGCAAATTCCGCCCTTCTAGAAATAAGCACATTCTCTCTCCCTCAGAGCAAACCAAACCTCACTCCCTACCCAACCCATTACACTGCTCCTCCATCCCCTTCCTTACTCTCCCTCCCCTTCCACACCTCCTCCCCTACCCCAATGCCTGGGCACTCCCCACGCACAATTGTCTACCACTTCTACTCTACACACATCAAACACCAAACACACCGACACAAGCACTCTCCCATACAACCACACTAGACTAACAAAAACTAACTGTCAACTTGCCACTGCTGCCCACTCTGCATGGTATCTCACAAGCTTACCTATCAGACACTCACATGTCCCCTTAACCTAATCTTGTCTGCTACAATCTTTCCTCTTTAATTTTCCCCTCCTTCTGCTTCTCTTCCAATCCTCCCTACAATCCTCTCCCTCCTTCGCTCTCCCCACCCCCCCACTTCCTACTCCCACCAGCTCCCCCTTCCACTACCTCCCTCTTCACTACTTCTACACCTCCCACCAACACCCCTACTGCTACTGCTACGACACCCCTCCTCCCCACTTCTTAACACGTCATCGCCTCCAAAAGCTCCACTTCCTCACAGCATACCAAACTTCCACTTCCTCTGGCATCCACCTTCGCCCACTCCACCACAACCAAAACCCATCCAGGTCCATACTCCACTCCTCCATAAAAATCCACTCAAACCTAACCTACCCCAACTTCCAACGGACAGACAAAGAACATAAAAAACAGATCCATCTTTCTCCCTCCAGAAACGGTCCGTAGCAACCTACAAACACACACCACTGATTGGCACCACTATCATGGCTTTAAATCCAAACTCCTCCCCTGACATTAACTCTGCTAAGACGAAACCATTAATCACGTTTAAAGCGATTCATAACGTACTTCTTACATTACAATTAGACACCACTGGCCGAGCTCCTTGAAGCAGGGAGATGTGCCAGATATTGTTTGCTAAACAGTACCTGCTCAAAGCCCTCAATGTATCCGCCATTAATGGTTATACTGCACTATTACAAGTCCCCCTATGATCCCCACGATGGGTTGGCCATCCTTGTCATTCCAACATAAAACTGAATTTCTCCCTATCCCTTTTATTCACCACACTGTCTTGCCGTCAGAATACACACCCACCTTGCCCCTTTATCTTTTTTCACCACCTTATGCTCGCCTAAAAAAAAAAAAAAAAACAAACACTACTCTCAAACATACCCGACCTCGTCCTAGTCTTCAACTACAACATCAACGCACCAACTTACCTACTAGCTGACATGAATGCCAAACACACTGCCTTTCATCACACCAGTAACAACCAAACTTGGTCACCATTAATCAATACTTCACAAACCATAAACCCTAATTCATCTTGGCCCAGACTTCAATACCTTCTTCAACCTCACGGGCCAAGCAAAAACAGACATCATTCTGGCAAACCGAGCAGCTCTCTATTTCAACATTAACATCTCCCTGGCCCTATACATGCTCTGATCACATTCCCAGTTATCTTACACATCTCCTCCCAACCCTATCCTCATTCCAACCACAACCTTCATTCACCTACAAGAACCTGACTGGGATCTTTAAACAACACATAGACAATATTAACCTCAACCTATGACTACAACAACAAACCTATCTCTTACATCGATACTCAACTTGATCTCATCCCAGGACACCATTGACACAAGCAGCCAACATCGCAATACCAAAGAAAACTCACACACCACTCGTAATTCCTTCAAACCGTCACTCAGAACATAGAAGACTAATTATCTGCTACACAACCGCTTCCCTCATACAACACACAAAGATTTAATCAAGTCCGATTAGATCTCACTTACCTTAGAAACAACATTTACACAGCCTAGAACCAAGACCACAACAATCACTGTCACGACCCTAATACAACAAGCGGACAGTCAAGCGGTTTAAAAACACTAAACCTTCTGGAACTTTATCAAAAAAATCAGAGGCACTACTCCCACCAACAAATTCAAACACATCACCCACAACAACACACAATCTTCAGACCCACAGGCTGCTACCAACACTTCAAACACATCTGGAGAACTCTTCCACGCTCACCCACTCACCCGTAACGTTATTCAACACATTCAGAACATAGAACACTGAACACTGTCACAACACACGAAACAACACCAGACAGCCACATACTTCAGACTCTCTTTACCTCCTCCCAAGAACTCGACACTCTTTCACCAAAACAGACATTAAAACTCTACTCAGACACCTTCCCCAAAGGCTCCTGGTGGCCTCTGCCTAAACCATATATCCTGAAACACCTTCCTGACTCTATCATTACGCCTACACAAACCTCCTCAATCCTCCCATGCCTCCTGGAATACTTCCCTTTCCCTCTTCAAAGCTGCTACTGCTATCCTCCTTCCTAAACCCATAAAGAACCACTCTGACCTAGAAACTATCGCCCTAATCAGCCCTCCTCTAAACATTTTAGGAAAACTCTTTGAAAAACTCATATCATCGCCTTCGCAGATACCTGGAACATAATTCTCCTTACTTTCCAAGATGGCCATTTGGCTTCAGAACCACAGAATCCACACAGATGGCCATTAACATCATCTCAACTACATCCACAAAACACAAAACAAAAGAAACAGGACAAGCCCTTGGGTGCAAAAGACGTTGACAAAGCTTTGACACAGTGAGTCCCTAGGGGCTCAAGTACAACCCTCTGCACTAAACTTCAACCTGCCTCTCAATACTCGTAAACTCCTCTGCAACTTCCTAGACGCCGTACCATGAGAATCAAATTCCAAGGCTGTTACTCTGACTACTTCCACAACGAAATGCTGAGTACCCAGGGAACTGTCCCTTCATTCTTTCCCCTACCCTCTACATTTTAACACTAACGACATTCCAACACCTATATACCACAATCCATCCACACTAGCCTATGCAGACGACATTACACAACGTATACTCATGCCAAGATAGATACACTCACTCACAAAACACAAAAATGAGGTTGACAGATAGCCATCAGGAACCAAATGGAGGACAAAACCAATGCAGCAAAAATCCAGCATTACGTATTTTAACTACAGGAAACGTGATCCGCCATTACCTGTCGAACTCAAACAGCTGACACACACGCACGTACTCCCTATCAACATCTCTCACTGTCCTTGGCGTGAATCTTGACTACCTTCTTCGTTAAAACGGACACATCACTCAAGGTATGCAATAGCTAGTAAGGCCCTTGCCGGGCCTCTAACAAGCTGAAACATTGCCGCTAACACACCGAAACCCTACACCTCTACAATCCCTAAATACGTCCCTGATAACTTACGCTCCTCAGCCCTCTCTTGCAGCAAAGAAACAAACTTACTCAAACTGCAGCGTTCCAGATCACGGCGCTGCGCTGGGTGCTTGATGTCACATGCGAGACTCCGCCACAAGCGAGTCTCTCCATGCCCAGTTAGACGTCCCTTGGCGCTGAATTCTGTACTGGAAAGAGGCTCAGTGACAGACAGAATAGACAAACTTGAACACGACATGACTACTGACCATCTCTCCTGACGAAGACATTCGCAGACACCACAAACCAACCCAACCTTTTCTACTCCTTGCATGATCCCGCTCCTAACACTACTTACAAATAACCATGATCCGCTGACAGTACCTCTAAGAAGTACCCATTCGCTACCACGTCGCCTTACCTTTTGGTTAAGACATGACTCATTCTGCACTCCTCTCTAGCTCTAAAGTCGCAAGTCCCTTACTCCCACTCACCCACCAGAGTCCCAACAGAAGAACGGAAATTTTCTCTTTTCATATCTGTCCACATCGCCTTTGCTGCTGGTTAAGTCCGGCTCTATTCTACGACTAAGAACACTCCTCTCTAGCAGCACTAGTTCTTCGTCTGTCCCGTCTTTCCCCGCTCATCCCATTTGGGATCTTACCTGAACTTACGTTCGTATCGTTCGATTCCTATGCTGTGCTTACCTAACACATCGACGATCTCGCCTCTCTCGTAAATTACCCGTGTGAGTAAAGCTTTTGGATAGTGCATGCTGACCTCGTCTTCCTCTCCACCGATCAGGATTGTGCGTCGTGTTTTGCCGACCGAAGGGCAGAAGCCTCTTGCTGCCTGAATTCTCTTCGCCTTTGACTGCACGCCAAAACAGCCAGTCCTCGTCCACCACTCAGGATAACATGCTCCATCAAGCTACAGACACCTCCTCAGTGTCCTGCGCCCAGGCAGTACGTGTGTCACTACACGTTACTTGCTAGCTGAGACTCTCACTTTTGGCCCGATTGTCACCTCCATTTACATCTTTTCGTAATTAGACGATGCCTTCGTTGCTTCCACCCTCCACCCCCCCTCCCCACCATCTCCCCCAACCTCCCACACCTGCCTTCTGCTTCTACTAAATCCAAATTCCTTCTCGCTAAACCTCCAATTCTCTAATCCTGATGCAACTTATCTGTCCGGAAAATTTATGATATCATATCCACTGGTCACCTCAACTTAAAGTCTTCAAAACCAACTCAGGCTTCAAACTCCTTCTGCCAAACATTCCTACGAAGCGTACACCTCAAGCGATACCAGACAAAAACTTCTCAACGCAGGCTTCACATTTATTTGGAACTCAACCTGAGCACCCGTGCAAAGCACAGTCATTGCAAACCACGAAACTCTCTCACCTGACAGCGCCTATGACACAGACCAAGAGACTTAATAAAAATATCAGTACTAAGAACAAAGTCTCTGTTGACGGATATTTACAGACCTGAAAACTCTACATTCTTCTCAAATACCTGTTCAACTCCTGCCTGACGCCTCTACACTCTTCAATCAAGGAATCTTTGCCAAGACCATCCGCATTCCTCAAAACGCTCTCTCACATCCGAACTCACCCAATCACACAATGTCTTATATAAATGCTACAAATTCGGCCACGACAAAAACACATGCAGCATCTACTCAAGTCAGCTTCCAGATGTCAGCAACTGCCACTTCTGGAATACTTGCAACCTCCCTCTTAAATGTTCTAACTGCGGCGGGTCCACACACTGCAGTTGCAAATTCCAGCCCTTCTAGAAAGCACATTCTCCTCCTCCCTCAGAGCAAACCACCTCCCTCCCTCCCCAACCCCTTCCCTGCTCCTCCCTCCCTTCCTTACCTCCCTCCCTTCACACCTCCCTCCCCTACCCCCCAATGCCTGGGACTCCCCACGCACTTGGACCTACCTCTACTACCTACACACATCAAAAGACCAACACACAGACTACAAGCACTTCTCCATCTACACCCACACTAGACTACAAAACAACTGTCACCTTGCCACTGCTGCCCACTCGCGATGGTAATCTCACAAGCTTCCAATCAGACTACACTACTCCCACATGTCTTAACCTAATCTTTTCACTAACAATCTTCCCTCTTTAATTATCCCTCCTTCCTGCTCTCCTTACCAACCTCTACAACCTCTCACTTCCTTCCTCTCTCCCCCCCCCCACTTCCTACTCCACCTCACTCCCTCTCCACTACCTCTCTTCACTACTTCTACAAACTCCAACCAACACCCCTACTTGCTACGACCACCCACCCCTCCCCCCACTTTCCTTACCCACTTCATCCCCTTCCAAGTCTTCCACTTCCTCGCAGCTTGCAAACTTCCACTTCCTCTGCATCCACATTCGCCCACTCCACCACAACCAAAACCCTCATCCAGGTCCAACTCCACCTCCTCCAGACATATCCACTCAAACCTAAACCACCCAACTTCTAACGGACAGACAAGAACATAAAAACAGATCCATCAATCCTCTTCCTTCCCCGCCAGAAACGGTCCGTAGCACCTACAAAACAACACATCCACTGATGGCAACCACTATCACGCTTTAATCCAACACTCCCCCGACATTAACTTTGCTAAGACGAAACCATTAAATCACGTTAAGCGACCAGTTCACGTACGTTCTAACTTTACAATTAACACCTACTGCCGAGCTCCTTGAAGCAGAGAGGCCAGATATTGTATGCTAAACAGTACCTGCCTCAAAGCCCCTCAATGTAACCTCCATTAGGTTATACTGCACTACAGTCCCCCTATGATCCCACATGGGGTTGCCATCCTTTGTTCAATTCCAACATAAAACATGAATTTCTCCCATTCCCTTTTATTCACACAACACTGACTTGCGGCAGAATACACACCCCCCTTGGCACCCCTTTATATCTTTTTTCACCACCTAAGCTTCGCCCAAACACTACTCTCAACATACACACCTCTCCTTAGTCTTCAACTACCCCAACACACCCAACTTACCTACTAGCAGACAATGAATGCCAAACACACGCCTACATCACACCAGTAACAACCAACTTGGATCCACATTACTCAACTTCAACAAACCATACACACCTAATCATCTTGGCCCAACTTCAAAACCTTCTCAACCACACGGCCAAGGCAAACCAGAACATCCATTCTGGCAACCGAGCCAGCTCTCTATTTTCAACATTACAACTCACCTGGCCCTATTATAAGGCTCTGATCACATCCCCAGTCATCTTACACCATCTCTCCAACCCTATCCTCATTCCTACCACACCTTCATTCTCCTACAAGAACGCTGACTGGGATGCTTTCAAACAACACATAGACAATATTAACCTCACCTATGACTACAACAACATACCTATACTCTGACATCGATACCAACTTGATCTCATCCAGGACAACCATTACACAAGCAGCCAACACGCATACCAAGAAAACTCACACACACCGTTATTTCTCAAACCGTCACGCAGAACAAGAAGACTAATTATCTGCACCACAACCGCTTCCTCTACAACACACATAGATTTAATCAATCCGTTAGATCTCAACTTACCTAGAAAACAACATTTTTACACAGCCTAGACCAAGACCCACAACAATCACTGGTCACGACTAATACAACAAGCGACAGCAGCGTGTTAAAAACACTAAAGCTTCTGGAACTTTAAATCAAAAAAAAATTCAGAGCACTACTTCCCCACCAACAAATTCAACTACAGCACCCACAACACACACACATCTCAGACCCACAGGCTGCTACCAACATCTTCAAATAAACACTCTGGGAGAACATCTTCCACGCTTCACATCCACCTCACCACCCGAACGTTATTCAACCATTCAGAACATAGAACACTGGAACCCTGCACACACACAAACACAACACCAGACAGCCACATACATCTAACACTTTACCTCCTCCCAAGAACTCGACACTCCTTTCACCAACACAGACATTAAAACTCTCCTCAGACACCTTCCTCCTGAAACACCTTCCTGACTCTATCATTACTGCCTACACAAACCTCCTCAATGCCTCCCTTGCCTCTCGGATCTTCCCTTTCCTCTTCAAAGCTGCTACTGCCTATCCTCCTTCCAAACCCAATAAAGACCACTCTGACCCTAGAAACTATCGGGCTATCAGCCTCCTCGAAACTTTAGGAAAACTCTTTGAAAAACTCATTAATCATCGCCTTCGCAGATACCTGGAACATAATTCTCTACTTTCAGATGGCCAGTTTGGCTTCAGACACACAGATCCTCACAGATGCCATTACCATCATTCCCAACTAAAAAAAAACCCTCCACATAAAACACAAAACAAAGAAACAGACAGCCCCTGGTTTGCAAAAGACGTTGAAAAAACGCTTTTGACACTGTTGCACGAGGGGCACAAGTACAAACTCTGCACTAATTCAACCTCTCTCAATACTCGTAACTCCTCTCAACTTCCTAGACGCCGTACCTTGAGAATCAAATTCAAGGCGTATACTCGACTACATCACCTAAATGCTGGAGTACTCCCAGGGATCGTCCTTTCCCCTACCCTCTACAATTTATACACCTAACGCATTCCAACACCTATATACCACAAACTCCCATCACACTAGCCTATGCAGACGACATTACACAAACTTATCACTCATGCCAATATAAGATCCGACTCACACACAAAACACAAAAAGAGTTTGACAGGATAGCCCATCCTGGAAAAAAAAGAGGATCAAAACCAATGCCGCAAAAATCCACATTACGTTATTTTAAACTACAGGAAACGTGTCCTCCATTACCTGTCGTACTCAGAACAGCTTACACCGCACTTACTTCCCTCTCACACAATCTGACACTGTCCTTTGGCGTTAATCTGACTACCTTCTTCGATTACACGGACAATTCGACACAAGCATCAATAGCTTAGAAGGCCCTTGCGGCCTCTACAAGCTGAAAACATGCCTCTCTCAACGCACCAAACTACACCTCTACAAATCCCTAAAACTCCTCTGATAACTTACACACCTCTACCCCTCTCTTGAGCAAAAACAAACTAACTTAAACTGCAGCGTACCAGAACACGGCCTTGCGCGGGTGCTTGATGTCAGATGGAGACTTCGCCACAAGCGAGTCTCTCCATGCCCAATAGACGTCCCTGCCCTGAATCTACTGGAAGAGGCTCAGTGCCTGACAGATAAGACAAACTTGAGACACGACATACCTACTGGACCGTCTCTCCTTGACGAAGATCATTCGCAACCCCCAACCCAAACAACCTTTTCTACTCCTTGATGTCCTGCACCAAACCCTACTGACAAATAACCCTTGATCCGCTGACAGGTACCTTCTAAACAGGTACCATTCTCTGACCCACGTTCGCCTTAGCTTTTTTGGGTTAAGACATGACTCAGTTCTGCACTCCTCTCTAGCTCTAAACGTCGCAAGTCCCTTACTCCCAGCTCACCCCACCGGAGTCCCAACAGAAGAACCGGAATTTCTCTTTTCAATATCTGTCCCACGATCGCCTTTGCTGCTGGGTTAAGCCCTGGCTCTATTTCTACGACTAAGAACACTCCTCTCCAGCACTATTCTTCGTCTGTCCCGTCTTCCCCGCTCATCCCATTTGGGATCTTACCTGAACTTTCGTTCGTTCGTTCCTATGCTGTCGCTCGATAGTGTCAGTCGACTTAGCTCGAGTGGTGACGTGTGCTTACCTAACACATCGACGATCTCACCTCTCTCGAATTACCCCGTGTTGTGTAGTGCTTTGAGTAGTGCTATGCTGACTTCGCACCTCTCCACATCAGATTGGTGCGTCGGTGGTTGCCGACCGAAGGGCAGGAAGCCTCTTGCTGCCTGAATTCTCTTCGCCTGTTGACTACACGCCATACAGCCAGTCTCGCCACCACTCAGGATATACAGTGCTCCATCAAGCTACAGTTCACCTCCTCAGTGTCCTGCGCCAGGCAAGTACGTGTGTCTACTTACACGTACTTGCCTAGCTGAGTACTCTCACTTTTTGGCCGATTGTCACCTCCAATTACATCTTTTCGTAATTAGACGATGCCTTCGTTGCCTTCCACCTCCCACCCCCCTTCCACTCTCCCCCAACCTCCCACACCTGCCTCTGCTTCTACTAAATCCAATTCCTTCTCGCTAAACCTCAAATTTTCTAATCCTGATGCCACTATCTGTCCGGAAAATTTATTATATCAGATCACTGGTGCACCTCAACTTAAAGTCTTCAAAACCAACTCAGGCTTCAAACTCCTTCTTGACAAACATTCCTACGAAGCGTACACCTCAAGCGATACCAGACAAAAACTTCTCAACGCAGGCTTCACCATTATTTGGACTCCTGAGCACCGTGCCAAAAGCACAGTCATTGCTAAACACGTAGACTACTCTCTCCTGACAGCCTATGACACAGACAAAGAAGACTTAATAAAAGATATCAGTACTAAGAACAAAGTCTCTGTTGACGATATTTACAGACCAGAAAACTCTACCATTCTCAAAATACGCTGTTCTACTCCTGCTGACGCCTCTACACTCTTCAGTCAAGGAATCTTTGCCAAGACCATCCGCATTCCTCCAAACGCTCTCTTCACTCCGAATTTCCCACCCAATCACACAATGTCTTAAATGCTACAAATTCGGCCACGACAAAAACACATGCACATCTACACAAGTCTGCTCCAGATGTTCAGCAACTGGCCACTTCTGGAATACTTGCAACCTCCCCCTTAAATGTTCTAACTGCGGCGGGTCACACACTGCAGTTGCAAATTCCTGCCCTTCTAGAAAGCACATTCTCTCCTCCCTCAGAGCAAACCAACCTCCCTCCCTACCCAACCCCTTCCCTGCTCCTCCCTCCCCTTCCTTACCTCCCTCCCCTTCCACACCTCCCTCCCCTACCCCCAATGCCTGGGCCTCCCCACGCACTTGGTCTACCTCTTCTACTCTACACACATCAAACACCAACACACAGACTACAAGCACTTCTCCTTCTACACCCACACTAGACTACAAAACTAACTGTCAACTTGCCACTGCTGCCCACTCTGCGATGGTAATCTCACAAGCTTACCAATCAGACTACTCACATGTCCTTAACCTAATCTTGTCTGCTAACAATCTTCCCTCTTTAATTATCCCTCCTTCCTGCTTCTCTTCCAAGCCTCCTACAACCTCTCCCTCCTTCCTCTCTCCCACCCCCCCACTTCCTACTCCCACCAGCTCTCCTCCTCCACTACCTCTCTTCACTACTTCTACACCTCCCACCAACACCCCTACTGCTACTGCTACGACCACCCCTCCCCCCACTTCCTTACCCACTTCATCCCCTTCCAAAGCTTCCACTTCCTCACAGCTTACCAAAACTTCCACTTCCTCTGCATCCACCTTCGCCCACTCCACCACAACCAAAACCTCATCCAGGTCCAACTCCACCTCCTCCAGACAAAATCCACTCAAACCTAAACCTACCCCAACTTCTAACGGACAGACCAAAGAACATAAAAACAGATCCATCTCTTCCTCCCCCTCCAGGAAACGGGTCCGTAGCACCTACAAACACACATCCACTGATGGCACCACTATCACGGGCTTTAATCCAAACTCCTCCCCGACATTAACTTTGCTAAGACGAAACCATTAAATCACGTTTAAGGCGATTCAGTTCAACGTACGTTCTTACTTAACTATTAGACACCTACTGGCGAGCTCCTTGAAGCAGAGGAGGCCAGATTTGTTTTTGCTAAACGTACCTGCCCTCCAAAGCCCCTCAATGTATCGCCATTATGGTTATACTGCACTACAGTCCCCCTATGAACCCCACGATGGGGTGCAAGCCTTGTCAAATTCAACCATAAAACTTGAATACTCCCAATTTCCCTTTTATTCACCAACACTGTCTTGCGGTCAGAATACACACCACCTTGGTCCCTTTATCTTTTTCTCACCACCTATGCTCGCCCACACTACTCTCAAACATACACGACCTCTCCTTTGTCTTCAACTACACCATCACACCAACTTACTCTAGCTGACATGAATGCCAAACACAATTGCCTTTCATCACACCAGTAACAACCACTTGTCACCAATTACTCAACTTTACAATCCATAATACACTAATTCATCTTGGCCCAGACTTCAATACCTTTTTCAACCACACGGGCAAGGGCAACCTGACATCATTCTGGGCTAACCGGAGCCAGCTCTCTATTTTCAAACATTACTCTCACCTGGCCCTATTACATGGCTCTGATCACATCCCAGTCCATCTTACACATCTCCTCCAACCCTATCCTCATTCCAACACACTTCATTCTCCACAAGAAACGCTGACTGGGATGCTTCAAACAACACATAGACAATATATAACCTCACTATGACTACAACAACAAAACTATCTCTGACATCGATACTCAACTTGATCTATCCAGGACACCATTACACAAGCAGCCAACATCGCAATACCAAAGAAACTCACACCACTCGATATTCCTTCAAACGTCACTTCAGAACAAGCAGGACTAATTATCTGCTACCACAATCCGCTTCCTCTACAACACGCTAGTTTAACCAAGTCCGATTAGATCCACTTACCTTAGAAACACATTTTACACAGCCTAGACCAGACCACAACAATCACTGGTTCAACGACTAATACAACAAGCGGACAGGCAGCGTGTTAAAAAAAACACTAAAGCCTTTCGGAAACTTTATCAAAAAAAATCATGAGGCACTACTCCCACAACAATTCAAAACACAATCACCACAACAACAACACATCTCTGACCCACAGGCTGCTTACCAACATCTTCAAACACATTGGGAGAACATCTTCCACGCTCACCCACCTACCCTAACGTTATTCAACACATTCAGAACATAGAACACTGGAAACACTGCACACACACAAGAACAACAACCAGAACAAGCCAATACAATCTAGACACTCTTTACCTCCTCCCAAGAACTCGACACTCTTTCACCAAACTCAGCATTTAAAACCTCCTCAGACACTTCCTCCAAAGGCTCTGGTGCCTCTGGCCTAAACCATATTATCCTGAAACACCTTCCTGCTCTATCATTACTGCCTACCACCAAACCTCCTCAATGCCTCTCTTGCCTCGGGATACTTCCCTTCCCTCTTCAAGCTGACTCTGCTATCCTTCCTTACCTAAAACCCAATAAAGACCACTCTGACCTTGAAATATCGCCCTATCAGCTCTCGAAACTGTAGGAAAACTCTTTGAAAAACTCATTAATCATCGCCCTTCCAGATACCTGGAACATAATTATCTACTTTCAGTTGGCCAAGTTTGGCTTAGAACACACAGATCACACAGGATGCCAATAACATCATTCTCAACTACTCACATAAACACAAACAAAGAAACAGGACAGCCCTGGTTGCAAAAGACGTTTGAAAAGCCTTTGACACTGTGTGGCACGAGGGGGCTCAAGTACAAACTCCTGCACTAACTTTCAACCTGCCTCTCAATACTCGTAAACTCCTCTGCAACTTCCTAGACGGCCGTACCATGAGAATCAAATTTCCAAGGCTGTTACTTGACTTACTTCACACTAAATGCTGGAGGTACCCCAGGGATCTGTCCTTTCCCTACCTCTACATTTTATACACTAACGCAATTCCAACACCTATATACCCAACTCCATCACACTAGCCTATGCAGGCGACATTACACCAACTTATCACTCATGCAATATAGATACACTCACACACAAAACACAAAATGAGGTGACAGGATAGCCTAGCCACTGGGAAACAAAAATGGAGGAATCAAAACCAATGCAGCAAAAATCCAGCATTACGTATTTTAAAACTACAGGAAACGTGATCCTCCAATACCTGTCGGGAACTCAGAAACAGCTGACACCCGACTTACTTCCCTATCACACAATCTGTCACTGTCCTTGGCGTGAATCTTACTACCTTTCGTTTACAGGACACATTCACTCAAGGCATGCAATGCTAGTAAGGCCCTTGCGGGCCTCTAAAGCTGAAAATTGCTCTCAACGCACAAATACACCTCTACAAAATCCTAATAGTCATCTGATAACTTACTCTCCTCTTGCCCTCTCCTCTTGCAGCAAAATCAAACTTACTTAAAACTGCAGCGTGTCCAGAAACAAGGCGCTGCGCTGGGTGCTTGATGTCAGCTGGGAGGACTTCGCCACAAGCGAGTCTCTCCTGCCCAGAATTAGACGTCCCTGCGTGGAATCTGTACTGGAAGAGGCTCAGTGACAGACTGATAGGGACAACTTGAGACACGACATGACTACTGGACCTCTCTACTTGACGAAGACATTCGCAGACCCACAAACCAACACAATCTTTTCTACTCCTTGCATGATCCTGCTCCTAACCCTACTTACAAATACCTTGGATCCGCTGACAGGTACCTTCTAAGACAGGTACACATTCTCTGACCCAACGTTGCCTTAGCTTTTTTGGGGTTAAGACATAGACTCAGTTTCTGCACTCCCTCTAGACTCTAAGGTCGCAGAGTCTTACTCCCAGCTCACCCCACCGGAGTCCAACAGAAGAACCGGAATTTCTCTTTGCAATATCTGTCTACGATCGCCCTTGATGCTGGAGGTTTAAGCCCTGGGCTCTATTTCTACGACTAGAAACACTCCTCTCCAGCACTATTCTTCGTCTGTCCCGTCTTCCCCGCTCATCCCATTTGGGATCTTACCTGAACTTTCGTTCGTTCGTTCGTTCCTATGCTGTAAGTTGTCGCTTATGAGATGCACCAGTTGAACTGACCAGAAGAGTGCTTGAACAGCATATGTCGCATCATTGTAGAAACCTCTCTCCCTCGGGAGCCAGAGACGGGTCATCGCAAGATTGAGACCCGTGCCAGGACTACGGTCTTGGCGAACATTATACATACATACATACCTATGCTGTAATACGTATTACTCGTATTACTCTCGTATTATTTCTCGTATTACGACAATCCATTGACACACACTCAGTTCACGGAGTTCACTACCTTTTCACAAGATAGGCACATGGCTTCTGCTGAAAAGAAGAGGTCACGATGCTCCATGAACACGACGGAGGACTCAGATTTGGAAATGTGGGGCGAAATTCTAGCGAAGAAGTTGCGAGAGGAAGAGGAAGATCCTGTTCACATTGTAGCAGATCTGACAGTCCCAACCATGGAGCCAGCGACAATAGAAACAGGTGCGGAAATAAACACCCAACCCCCCGAAAACCAAGAGGGATGGAACACTGTGGACAACAGAAGAAGCGCCACCCGTCCAAGGAGCAGGAAAAACCACTCAACCAAATTTGGAAAAATTAAATGGTAAAGTTTTTAGGGGACCCCCAAAAACCCACTATGGGGTTGTTTCATACCGGGAAATTCACGACACAACCTAAAGTTCAAGATAGGGTTTCCCAATTGGGGGAAAAAAAAAATTTTGACTCCTCTCAACAAGGAAATGTTTACCACCTTGAAGAGAGTCAGGGAAACGGGATCGTCATTCACCCTGGAGGAAAGGGGGATCTGGGCCCGGGGTTTCCCAAGGGTTTGTTGATGCAAACCCCCGCTTTTGATCCCCCATCGGGGCAGTAGCAGCTCACCCCGTTGGTTTTTCGGGCTCAACGTTCAAGGCAAAGCGGCAGGCAATGCCCCCAACCCCGGGGCGGGGTCCCCCATTCAGCATGTGGGGCCCACTGCCATCCCAGCTGGACCTCGGTTTTTGGGGGGCAGGTTTGATGTAAAGGACCTTCACAGAAAGAACCAGTTCGTTTGTTTAAATTTTGCCCGCGTTTGGCACCGGGGTGCCTCTGCCCAACAGAGAAAATCTGCGGGTGTCTGCAGCCGCACCCCCTACCGGGGAAATGCATCACCAAGCTGAAAAATGCATCGCCCCCCAAACTCCCAACCCCAAACCCTTGCAGGCGGGAAACACCTTGCCTGGAACCCTTCGAGGGCCCGAGAGGCTCGCCAAAATTTCAAGAATTTGGGAAAGGGACCCCAAAAAACTCGGCAACAGGCTACGACGGTCATAAAACTCCCCAGAAAAAGATGGGTGCAGAAAAACCCTGCCATACCGAAAGATTTTCCAGAAAGCTAACCCAAGTCAATGCCAGGAATTCCCAACCCTAGAAGCCCAACCGGGGGCGTAAAGGGTAAAGGGAACCCTTCCTGCCCCCCCTACCTCAACGAAAAACAGAAACGAGGGGAAAAAGGGAAAGGCCCGTCAACGGGGTGCATTTGGTCAATGCGTTGAGCAGGCGGCACAAAAACGAGCCCCCCCCCGGGCCCTTTGCCGAAACGCAGGCATCCTTACCCGGACAGGCGCTTTGCAGACTAAAAACTGGACCTCACCAGCAGACCCCGGTTTCCCCAAACCCCTGGTATACGCAACGCCCCACGGTGCATAAATAAAGAAATCCAACCCTCAGCAGTCTCAAACAGCCCCCAAAACAACCCAGATAATATCCATTTTCTTTCAAAACCCAACTCCAAAGCAGGCCCCTCACCAGGGGGGAAATCTCGTGGGCACTCTAAAGGTTTTAAACCAGATCTTATTTGCAACACAATCAACTCCAGGGAAAAACCCAGAGCGCTTCGGCAGATGGTCGTCGTCCTGAGAGTGTGTTTTCTGACCGAAGGGGGAGACAGTGGTTTCCCAAAATTTTGGGCAGATTCCCCAGAGGGGGGCGGGAAATCGTCTCCAGCTCAGGAAACAAATGAGGGTTTAACCTCGGTCCCAAATAAACACCCAAGGTCCTAAGTGGAACATTCAGGGCCTGAAGGGGCAAACAGAAACCTTTGCTGGAGGCGTAATTGGGGATGGGTTGATACCCGTTTGCTACAAGAAAACTTTGGGCTGCCCGCTTTGGCCCAAGGGCTACCCGGGGTTTTTCTGGGTATTTTCGGCACCCCGGACCCCGGGCCCTTCACTGCAGAGGCACAGCTGTATTTGTATCTAATACAAATTTCCTCACGAGGTTATACCAACCCCGTGGACCCGTGGGGAGGAAAGTCCCAGGACAAGGCCATCCTTGTGGGAAAATTTAATGGGGGCCCAAATTTCCCTCTATAACATCTTTCAAGAACCCAAGGGCACACCCCTTTACTTTTCAGGCTCCTGCACTAGCCGAAATGAGTGTATTTTGTGGGGGGAGATTTCAAAAAAAAGCAATCACCCAAAGCCCCACTCTCAATCAGAAAAAAAATTTCTGTGGGGGACACATTAAACAATGCTCCTAACGATATTCCGAGGTAAAACTGCTAAAAAATGGGGAACCCCCCACACCTGTTGGGTTGGCTGCCTCGACCCCTTTTCCTTCGGGTCAAAACCCAATCGCAGCAGGAGCCACAAAGGGAAACTAAACCTCACCTTTTTCAGTGGGCCCCTTTGAAATGATCACCCCTTCAAAATCAACAGGCCTCCCCCAGTTGTGCTGCCCCTTTGATGGGGGCCCTAAAGAGGGCCCAAATGGAAGGTGTTCCGGTTTCTTCATGACTGGTGGTCCAATACTCCTATCTGAAGGGTTTTGATACGGGGTGAACAGGGGGCTAATCATGTTTTCATCCCGGCAGCAGAGTGCGAAAATTCCAAAAAAGTCCAGGACGCACTCACAAAAGAGACTGGTGGTTCTACAAGACGAGGTGCGGGAGCAGAACCACCGCATCAACTCTTTTAGGAAGCTATACAGGCGTAACCCTACGGCAGAAAAACAGGAATACTCTGAGAGTCATTGTGCAGCATGCCCGCAGAGTCTCTCTCAGAGAAAAAAACTGAGAAATGGCTGGAGTGGTGCTCAACATTGGGGCATCACACCACCTTATCTGAGATATGGGGCAAGCTCAACATAGCAACGGGGCAAGAGCAAGCCGAGGCCACCAGCACACCCGAACCCATCCCAGGAAGCTGAGAAACTAGTGGAGCTTTTCACTTCCGGGGGAGCATCCACTCAGCTCCCACAGGACATCCAGAATATACAGAGGGATCTTCTGCCACAGCGCCAGCTAACGATACAACTGCATGTGAGTCGGAAGATGTGACTGATGAAGACCTCACAGACTTAGAACTCCGACGTGCCATTAAGAACACAGGTGACACTGCCCCGGGCATCGATGGTTTTTACATACTCCATGATTGCACGGGCGGGGCAGAGTGGATGGGAGGCCATACTAGACGTCATTAACAATTTCGTGGGGGGCCAGGACACCCCCTGCAGTTGGAAGAAAGCTACAATCGTACCAAATTCCAAACCCAAGGACCCAGCAGTATGAGAACCCATATCGCTGACCAGCTGCTTAGCCGGGACTGCTGAGAGGATGGTTTTAAAACCCGCCTCCTATGGAAACTTGGACCCTCTCATCATCACATTTTTGGGGCTTCACCAAAGGAGTGGGTACAGCAGAGTGCATAACCACTCTACAAAGCCAGATTGCTGACAGTAACAAAAACCTAGTATTGTCGTCTACCTCGACCTTGAAAAGGCATTTGAGCTAGCCAACCCCACAGCAATTCTGGCAATACTAGCTCGGAAGGGAATCAAAGACGCCTCCTGGCTGGATAGAGTCCTACTTAGGGGCAGGCAGGCCTGTGTCAGCTTCAGGGGCACTACACTTCCTTTAAAACCTGGAAACGGTACGCCACAAGGAGGGGTTTCTCATCCTACCCTGTTTAACATCCTTATGCAGGAACTTGTGAGCCTTCCCTTTCATAGTGGTACAACGGGGGCCCCTTAAGCTTTTTGCTGATGATTTTCATTTCGTATGAAGGGGAAAGGAAATTTTAAAAAGGGACGGCTAAGAGGTTTTGGACCTAATTACACAGTCTTGAAAGGGAACTAGGCCTCAAGATCTGGGCCAAAGAAATCTTTGAAATGATTTTTCAAGGGACCAGATCCTGTGAATAGATTACGAAATTCAGGAAAATAAAACCCTTGAGTGGACGGTCCTACCTGTACTTGGGAATCTACTTTAAAAAAAAGCTGCCCTTTCAGAAACGGGCCGAGTAGGGTCGGGCACGTGCTTTTTCTAACTCAACGCCATGGGGAAGAATCAGGCACCGTGCAGGGAAAACAAAGATTTACTTCCTTGTATATTTACAAGCTTTTCCCCCGCTCTTGCACGGTGCACCGGCCCGTTAGCCCCACTTTTCCCCGCAGAGCGGGAAAAAGAGTGGGGGTCTTTACAAAACAGGTGTAAAAACAAATCCCTTGGGGCCCCCTTTTCTGGACCAACACAGTTTGTCTCAGATCTGGGGGCCCCGGGGTTTTCCCTTTTTGGGCTGACAGGAAAATTTCAAAAACGCCTGAAAAAGGGGCCCACGTTTTTGGGCACATTCAGAAGGGTTTAACCCCATAAGGAAAAGGGGATTTTGGACAAAAAAAGGGGGCCAAGACCCCCCAAAACCTTTCCCAGGGGACTATTTCCTGGTTTTCTTTCGTTTTGGGGCTGCTGGGGGGGGAAAGCTGCTGCCTTTTACAAAAACCCCTTGAGAAGAGTTGTGCCCTTTCCTGTTGCTGGGCCCCACCCCCCACCCCCCCTGGCCCCCCAGACCCCAGCTGATGTTTTGAATCATGCAGTCCCCAAACCCTCTAACCCTTTCTCTGCAGTCAAGACACTCAGCAATCATGTGGGAACAAGCATGGCAGGGAGAGGGAGGCACTTGGCAGTGTATTTCACAGATGGTTCTGTCGACCTGACAGGAAGAGAGAGCAGCTTGGGCTGTACCACAAAAAGGGGCACACACAAGGCTGGCTACTCCCCGACCCTGCCCCGATCCCTTTAAGCTGAGTGGTGGGGATTCAGCAGGCACTGCACATGCCCTACGACATCGACTCCGACCTGTCATACATGTTGATTCCACGTCTGCAATCAATGCCCTCTCCCATCCTCAACCACAGGACAATGTTCACCTCATCACATTGATCCTGAGCATAATGACAGCCTTAGAAATTCAGGGTAACAGGTCGACATTGAACTGGATCCCCAGCCATGCTAGCATCCGGGGAAATGAGGCGGCAGATGATGCAGCCAAGGCAGCAACAGACTATCGACATGTTGGGATTACTGTCCCAATCAGCCTACGACAGACCAAACTGGTGGCTGCCAGAGCCATGAAACTTATGGGGGAGGTCTTAGGTGATACCCCATCTCAACAGTGGTACCGAGCAGCGACTCAGGGAGAACCCCCTCCATATGATAGAAGCTGGTCCAGAGCGCAGTGTACCGCCATCCATCGGCTTCGTTTGGGCTTTCCCACAGCCAAGATGATGGTAGACAAGGCTGAGGAGGAGATGTGCCAGTGCTGTCAGCACGTTGTCCAGCGGCCCCTAACACACTATCTTCTGGAGTGCGAAGTTACTGAGACACTCCGCAAGCAACTAGGAGTGATATTCCCTCCCGAAGAGGAACCAGAGATGACTGCGGCCACACTAGTGTACCATGGAGTCAACGAACCAGACAAGCTGTTACCTGTGATAACGACATATCCTCCTCCTCGCTAGTGTCCATAGTTAGGAGTACATACGGTGTTGTCGCTTATGAGATGCACTAGTTGAACTGACAAGAAGAGTGCTTGAACAGCATATATCGCATCATTGTAGAAACCTTTCTCCCTCGGGAGCCAGAGACGGGTCATCGCAATATTGAGACCCGTGCCACGACTACGGTCTTGGCGAACATTATACATACATATACATACATACCTATGCTGTAGGAGGTCTTAGGTGATACCCCATCTCAACAGTGGTACCGAGCAGCGACTCAGGGAGAACCCCCTCCATATGATAGAAGTTGGTCCAGAGCGCAGTGTACCGCCATCCATCGGCTTCGTTTGGGCTTTCCCACAACCAAGATGATGGTAGACAAGGCTGAGGAGATGTGCCAGTACTCTCAGCACGTTGTCCAGCGGCCCCTAACACACTATCTTCTAGAGTGCGAAGCTACTGAGACACTCCGCAGGCAACTAGGGGTGATATTTCCTCCCGAAGAGGACCCAGAGATGACTGCGGCCACACTCTTTGTATTGGACTGATGAAGCCACTGTGTGGCGAAACGTTTCCTGAATAAAGATTCCCATATGCTCCCATAAGTGTCTCAATCTTCAACTTGCCGGTTTTCAAACCATTCATCACAATGTGATCCTTTATTGACTACGTTTCGCCCACACAGTGGGCTTTTTCAAGTCAAAAACAGAACTACCTGGGGTGGAAGGAACGCGAATATTTAATAGTCAGGTTTCAGAATGCTGAGGTCAGGGAGAAATGCTGCATCTGATGATGTACCGAGTGGGGTTATAGAGTCTAAAATCTTGGGTTGCTTGGAAAGGAGATTGGACAAGTTTGTGAGCAACCTTCTACAGTGTTCTTATGTGGGATAACGATGAAGAAGCTTTTTGGGCAAGTGGTTCAGCTATGTTAAGAAGCCACTATTCTGGTTGAAGTTGTCGGATATAGAAATAAGTGATGATTCCAGGATTCTCGGTATTGAGTGTTGTCTTCTGTGGCGAAAAGTCTTGAGTTTCTGTAGTTTATCAAGTGGTTGTGTGAATTACTGGGGTTGTACGTAGCATTCCTTGTGTCGTCAGACCTGCTTGCGTATTGGGTTCTGAAATACTGTTTGGAGGTCCCTTAAATTGTTTCGCCAACGTATAACTTTTTTGCAGTCATTACAAGGGATTATGTATACCCCTGCAGAGGGGAAGCTTGTCCTGTCTATCACTGGTAATGTCCTGATGGTCGGGGTTTGGGTGGAGGTAGATACTTGAAATGAGGTATTGGAAAAGATGTTGGAAACGTGTTTGGCAATGGAGTTGGTGGGGAGGACTATGTACTCTTCTCGGCAGTGTCTTCTCTGGGTGGGGTTGAAGATGTTTAATGCCCGCCCGTCTGCATCTCTGATGAATGACGAGGATAGTGGAGTTTAGAAAATACTTATTCAATCATCGTGCATTCTTCTTCAAAAAACCCTCATTGCTGCAAAATTCTGAGTGCACGTAGGAAGAAGCCTATAATTACACCACGTTTGGTTTTGGGTGCGTGGTGAGAGTAAAAGTGGAGAAGATCTTTTTGGTTCGTGGGTTTTCGATAGACTTTAAAACGAAGTTCGTGGTCAGTTTTGGGCAAAGCAAACATCAAGGAAAGGTAGATTTGTTGTCGACTTCTTCTTCAAGTGTGAACTGGATTGAAGGCTCGACCTGGTTGAGCTTGTCTTGGAGAGCTTTAACATTGAAGCTTTTTAGGAGTTATGAGGAGAATGTCGTAAACATAACGGAGCCGGGTGACAGACAAAGGGAATAATGGTGGAGAAACGTTCGGCTTCAAGATGTTCCACTATGGTTCGCCAGGACCGCACTGAGTGGCGAACCCATGGGTAATCCAAAATCTGCTGAAAGAGGTGGTTTTCGAAAGAGAAACACGTAAAGCCAACACATAGTTCAACAAGGTCGATGAAATCGCTGGCTGGAAGATCAAGTGAATCGTCAATTTTCCTGCGCAAGAGATCGATGGCTTGTGTAGTAGGTACTTTGGTGAATAGGGAAGTTACGTCAAGGCTGGAAAGTTTCTTATTCCTGATGTTGATGTTGCGAATGCGATTGAGAAGATCACCCGAGTGTTTGAGATGTGCTGGACTGATAGTGCCCAAGAGTTTAGAGAGGTGTTTAGCGAGAATTCCTGAGAGATGGCGGGGAGCACTGCCTATTCAACATCAACATCAGAAACAAGAAACTTTCCAGCCTTGACGTAACTTCCCTATTCACCAAAGTACCTACTACAAAAGCCCACATTATACTGCATATGTGTTTATATTTCCAAATAGGGTAGTTGATGAGTGGAACAGTCTTCCTAGTTGGGTTATTGAGGCTAGGACTTTGGGTAGTTTCAAATTTAAGTTGGATAAATACATGAGTGGGAGGGGTTGGATTTGAGTGGGACTTGCATATCAGAGCTTATTTCTTGGGTAGCATTGAAAATTGGGTTGGTCACATGTTTGTTAGTGGGATAAATTGTGAAGGACCTGCTTAGTATGGGCCAACAGGCCTGCTGCTGTGTTCCTCCTTTCTTATGTTCTTATGTTCTTATGTTCAATTTTCCTACCTATCTTTGTGTCATCGGCGAATTTGCTCATATCACTAGTAATTCCCTCATCAAGATCATTGATATATATTATAAACAACAACGGGCCCAAGACTGATCCCTGTGGAACACCACTTGTTACAGATCCCCACTCGATTTAACCCCATTTATGGACACTCTCTGCTTCCTGTCAGTGAGCCATGACTCGATCCACGAGAGCACTTTTCCCCCAATGCCATGAGCTGCCACTTTCTTTAACAGTCTATGGTGCGGAACTCTATCAAAAGCCTTACTGAAATCTAAGTAAATAATATCAAATTCTTTATCGTGGTCAACAGCCTCAAAAGCTTTACCGAAGAATGTTAATAAATTAGTTAAAGACCGGCCTCTCGTGAATCCATGCTGAGTATCATTAATCAAGCTATGCTTATCGAGATGGCTTCTTATAACTCAGCTATAATTGACTCTAGTAATTTGCCTACAATTGAGGACAGGCTTATTGGGCGGTAATTTGACGGTAACGACTAGTCCCCTGTTTTAATAATAGGAATTACATTAGCCATCTTCCACATATCAGACACTACACCTGTCTGAAGAGATAAATTAAAAATATTAGTTAATGGTTCACAGAGTTCCATTTTGCATTCCTTAAGAACCCTCGAAAAAACCTCATCAGGGCCCGGCGACTTATTTTGCTTCAGTCTGTCTATCTGCTTCACAAGCATTTCACTAGTGACTGTGATGTTACATAATTTTTCTTCTTCTTGCCCACCATAAAAATTAATTACTGGAATGTTGTTAGTGTCTTCCTGTGTAAAAACTGAGAGAAAATAATTATTAAAAATCGAGCACATTTCATGAAAATCGAGCACATTTCATTTAGCCATGCTTCATGTAGCCATGCTTCATGTAGCCATGCTTCATGTAGCTATGTTTCATGTAACCATGCTTCATGTAGCTATGTTTCATGTAACCATGCTTCATGTAGCCATGTTATATGTAGCCATGGTTCGTAGCAATGCTTAGTACTATTTTCATGTAACCCGCTTTATGTAGCC
>NC_069421.1:40758436-40783049 GCF_026875155.1 Cherax quadricarinatus
CAAAAATCCCCCCCAACCACCAGGGAAGACTTTCCCCCCCACCACACCCCCAGGGTAAAAAAATTCCTCCCCACTATCACCACCACCACCACCAGGGTAAGACATCCTCCACCACCATCACCACCAGGGTTAAGACATCCTCCACCACCATCACCACCAGGGTAAGACATCCTCCACCACCACCATCACAGGTAAGACATCCTCACCACCACCATCACCAGGGTAAAACATTCCTCCCCCACTAATCACCACCACCACCACCAGGGTAAGACATCCTCCACCACCATCACCACCAGGGTAAGACATCCTCCACCACATCACCACCAGGTAAGACATCCTCCACCACCATCACCACCAGGGTAAGACATCCTCCACCACCACCATCACCAGGGTAAGACATCCTCCACCACCACCATCACCAGGGTAAAACATTCCTCCCCACTTTTCACCACCACCACCACCAGGGTAAGACATCCTCCACCACCATCACCACCAGGGTAAGACATCCTCCACCACCATCACCACCAGGGTAAGACATCCTCCACCACCATCACCACCAGGGTAAGACATCCTCCACCACCACCATCACCAGGGTAAGACATCCCCCATCATTATCACCACCACCACCAAGGTAAGACATCTCCTCCACCAGGGTAAGACATCTCCACCACCAGGGTAAAACATCTCCACCACCAGGGTAAAACATCTCCACCACCAGGGTAAAACATCTCCACCACCCGGGTAAAACATCTCCACCACAAGGGTAAAAACATCTCCACCACCAGGGGAAAACATCTCCACCACCAGGGTAAAACATCTCCACCACCAGGGTAAAACATCTCCACCACCAGGGTAAAACATCTCCACCACCAGGGTAAAACATCTCCACCACCAGGGTAAAACATCTCCACCACCAGGGTAAAAAATCTCCACCACCAGGGTAAAACATCTCCACCACCAGGGTAAAACATCTCCACCACCAGGGTAAAACATCTCCACCAAAAGGGTAAAACATCTCCATCACCAGGGTAAAACATCTCCACCACCAGGGTTAAAACATCTCCATCACCAGGATAAAACTTCTCCACCACCAGGGTAAAACTTCTCCATCACCAGGGTAAAACATCTCCATCACCAGGGTAAAACATCTCCATCACCAGGGTAAAACATCTCCATCACCAGGGTAAAACATCTCCATCACCAGGGTAAACATCTCCACCACCAGGGTTAAAACATCTCCACCACCAGGGTAAAACATCTCCACCACCAGGGTAAAAACATCTCCATCACCAGGGTTAAAACATCTCCATCACCAGGGTAAAACATCTCCACCACCAGGGTAAAACATCTCCACCACCAGGGTAAAACATCTCCACCACCAGGGTAAAACATCTCCACCACCAGGGTAAAACATCTCCACCACCAGGGTAAGACATCTCCACCACCAGGGTAAAACATCTCCACCACCAGGGTAAAACATCTCCATCGCCACCAGGGTAAAACATCTCCATCGCCACCAGGGTAAAACATCTCCATCGCCACCAGGGAAAGACATCCCCCACCACTATCACCACCACCACCAACACCAGGGTAAGACATCTCCACCCCCATGGTAAGACATCTCCACCACCACCAGGGTAGGACATCCCCACCACCAGGGTAAGATATCTCCACCACCAGGGTAAGACATCTCCACCACCAGGGTAAGACATCTCCATCACCAGGTAAGACATCTCCACTACCAGTGTAAGACATTACCACCATCATTAGGGTAAGACATCACCATCGCCACCACCAGGGTAAGACTTCTCCACCACTACCACCAGGGTAAAACATCTCCTCCACCAGGGTAAGACATCTCCACCACCAGGGTAAGACATCTCCACCACCAGGGTAAGACATCTCCACCACCAGGGTAAGACATCTCCACCACCAGGGTAAGACATCTCCACCACCAGGGTAAGACATCTCCACCACCAGGGTAAAACATCTCCACCACCAGGGTAAGACATCTCCACCACCAGGGTAAGACATCTCCACCACCAGGGTAAGACATCACCACCACCAGGGTAAGACATCTCCACCACCAGGATAAGACATCTCCACCACGAAACATCAACGTTTCTCCACATTAGCATTACCATTCAACATGTTCTTCAAAAATATTATTCAAAGAATTATGTACAGTTGCTACACTAGAAAAAGATACAGAGGGTTTCTAAATACTATATAATTTTCTATATAAATAAAATTTTATTTGTATTCAAGTTTTAGTGCAGTATACAGAACTTGAGGAAACTGTAGTCACACCTGGACGGAAGCCAGGTCATTATTATTTGGGTTTTTAATGAGGAAAACTAACTAATCATTAACTGATATCTTAGTAAAGAGAACAGTTACATCAAAACTGTCCAATATGATGTCAGTCTTACATTATGTTTATCTCTCAGATCTTATCAGTTAAATTCAATATCTTTTCGCCAAAACATGTCTTGAAAATTACGATTCCCTGTTCTTCCCTGCTGTCTGTGTATAGACGCCACTGATTGCAGGTCGATCTTTTTTTAACCAATAGACGAAGTATAATTTCTTACAAGAATGAGGTTGAGCACTGAGAGTCAAGTGGCTGCCACCTTAACCTTCTCTTGATAATCGTAAACACAGATATTGTAGAGGCTTTAAATTCCTTGTCTTTAGAAAGCCAGTTAATGTTTACTACATATTAACTAATATTCTAACAATGAAAAATGTTAACGAGTCTATTCGCGTACATGATTTTTTTTAGAGCTCTGAGAATTTGCATTCCACAGCATCTAGATGACGACATTACTAAAATATTCGAGGATTACATTAGCTGTCCTCCACTCCTCTAGTAGTTACCATGTTTCCATAGATTTGTTGAAGATAGTTACTAGCGGCTCACACTGCCTCTGCTTCCTCCTTCAGGACTCACCTCCTTCGAGGTATCTAACTCACGTAGCACTTTCTTCACCTCTTCCTCGGTTGTGTATCACAAAATCATAGCACAAGGGAAAAAACAGTGCAAAAGTAGTACAAAGTAGAACATATGCAATAAATACATTTTTGTAATACAGTCCTTTTTCTACATAAGACCAAAAAACCCTTCAATAACAGTCTTTAAAATTGATTCCACACTGAATAATTTATTGACTAAAAATTGTCCGCTGGACACGACAGAAGTGTGCTTCATTCTTTGCTCTAAATGTTCTATCTGTATCTGGGAAAAAAGTAAAGTATTAAGGCGTTATTCAGAGAACAAATATTCTATTCAGCCCGGTCAGAATTCTGTCGTTGAATTCACACGTTTAAGAGACACTCGGAAGCAATCAGTCGAGTGATAAGTTTTGAGAAAATTATCTTCAAAATATTAATTAATTTTTGCGAGGCCGAGAACCAAGACAGCTGCTGCCTCAGGAGAGAGACTGTCTGGCTAGCTTACAGTACCAGCGTTTAATGCAGTTAGGTTAGGTAAGGTTCGTCAGGAAATAAGACAAGTGCTTTTTGATGCGGGTCTCAGTCATATGATTACCCGCCGTTGGATCTTTCGGTCATCTGACCGAGGTCTTCCGCTGGCTTACCGGTCCACCTCTTTAAAAAATTATGGTTATAGTTATATGTTAATGTAGTCAAACAATCAATGGAAAAGTAAACACAGTTGAATAAGTTTTATTTTAACATGTATTTCAAACTCCATGAACTTAGGTACAAAATCTCGCTTCACACGCTGATGGTTCGGGTTCGATTCCCGACAAGGGTGGAAACATTGGACGTTTCCTTATACCTGTTGTCGATGTTCACCCATCAGTAAAATGGGTACCTGGGTGTTAGTCGACTGGTGTGGGTCGCGTCCTAGGACAAAATTGACCAAATTTGCCCGACATACTCCGCATAAGAAGCGGCTTTCTAGATAGTAGTATGTCAGTGATGTCAGCTATGACTGTATACCTTGTACATGTACTTGTAGAAATTATTATAAAGTATGAGAGCAGTGTGTACTGCAGGTGCAGCTCTGGCAGCCCAGGCAGGAGAGAGTCTGGGCTCTTCCTAGAAGCAAGGTAACCTCAGAAGGCTGCCAACTGTCTGGAAGGTTAATCAACCCCAGCACCTTATTGCTTGTCAGGTTGGTACACACTCATCCTAGCAAGTAATAACTAACCATGCTCCAGGCTGCCTAAGATGACATACACAGAGTAGTTTGTTTAAATCCTCGCCATTCAAAGAGATAACAAAACACAATCAGTCAGGTACACACAAGAAAATTCTGCATTTATCCAACACACATCTTGCGATTATGTCAACTGCTGGGAAGGAACAGCTTTAACCCACAGAGCGGAAAGTGCCAGCTGAAGGAAAACAATAACAGCTCTGCTTTATCAAAATAACAACTAAAACCCGATATCATAACTTCGGGGCCACTTAGTTTGCCGTAAAAGAAAAGTTCATCCCATTAACGATTTCTGTATATACACATAATACGCAAAACAACCACAGGGGAGTTGAATGATAGCTCTAGGCCTTTCGTATTGCAATCAACACATAGGAGCTTGCAGTGTTGTAGAAATAGAACAGGAAATCCAGGAAAATCTGTTGGTGTGTATGGCTCCCAAGGAGAGCCCTTCACATGAACGGATCTTCCTGAATTTCCTGTCTATTTTTGTAACATTACAAGCTCCTGATGATGTGTTCATTGCGATAACAAACTCCTAGAACTGTCTTTCAACTCGCCCTGTCGTTGTTTTGCATCTTATATCGCTTGTTCGCGATAATTACATACACAAACCAGTCAAAACAACGCAAACAGGCGATTTCAGTAATGCAAAACAATCTACTGGGGGATGGAAAAAACTAGCTTTACAGTGCTCGTCACGGCATTATGCCGGGTGAGAGCCCCGGCATAATGCCGTGATGAAAATCAAAGGCCTACCATACAGGGGGGTCTTTTTCGTCAGTGCGTTCTGCTGGGTAGCAGCCATTAGCATGACATCACTGCCTTCTGCCACACTTCACAGTGACTTCTCATTGCTCACATGGCTGCCGTGGTAAGAGGAAGTGTTGCACTTTTGTCTCTCATCCGCCACATATTCTGTCCAGTGTTCTCTTTGGTTTTGGGGCTATACATCTTTGATTATGAGTAAAAGAAGCAGTTAGAGAGTAACTGTTTCTTTAACACAGTTAAGGTACGAACAAATGTCTTCTTGGAGGGGTCAGGCCGAGGTTTGGCTGATGGTAACTCAACGCCACCAGCCTTGAAACACTGCACCCAAATATGAGGACAAAATATGAGGCAGATGAGAGACAAAAGTGCAACACTTCCTGTCACCACGGCAGCCACGTGAGCAATGAGAAGTCGCTGTGAAGTGTGGCGACAAATCGTGACGTCATGCTAGCGGCTGCTACCCAGCAGAATGCACTGACGAGAAAAGGCACCCCTGTATGGTAGGCCTTTGATTTTCACTACAGCATTATGCCAGGGCGCTCACCCGGCATAATGCCGTGACGAGCACTGAAGGTCTTTCGGGCTTCCCTGCTTCGCCAGGAGCTATGCATTGTTGCAGAAGTCGCAACAGGTAGCTTGAGAGAAAAAGATTCTCTAAGAGGTAGAAACGTGTGGCACGCAGCCCATCCTGTGAGAGGCAGTTTCAACACCACAACAGCCTCCTCACACTGCTAGCACATTTCAACCCCCGTCCTCCGACTGAGATACGGGACGCCCTCTAATGTTTACAGAAAGCAAAAAGAAAAATTATATGGAAATTTGTTAGGCTGCCCAATAATCGCGTCAGCTTAATCTCAGCTTAGATTGCTGTTCCACTATTAATGTAGTTTAGTGTGGAACTTAGGAGTAACGTCAGCAAGAAACGTATATTTCTTATTGTCACCTCTCAATAAAGTACCGCTACCAGCATGTTCTCGGAGACCCTCCAGCAATGTGTTGGTTGGCACCCTACTTCATTATAGAGCATTATGCTGGGTATTCCTTATCTCATGCCTCTCAATCCTACGTCACCATAGCACGTTATCAGTATGAATTTACGGATTCCTGAGTATTTTAGTATTTTATAAGTATTTCTAGTCATTCCTAAGCGTTTCGAATATTCCTGAGTATTTCGTCCTTCAAACCTGTCTACTTCTCTTTACTATTGACAATTATCAGTGTGAGTTTAGGAAACATTCCTTTTGGTGCCCGTGGCCTGGTGGCTAAAGCTCTCCCTTCACACGGCGAGTGTCCTCGTTCGATTCCCGGCGAGAGTAGAAACATTAAGCGTGTTTCCTTACACTGGTTGTCTATGTTCCCCATCAGAAAAATGGGTACCTGGATGTCAGTCGACTGGTTGTGGGTTGCATCCTGGGACAAAACTAACCTAATTTGCCCGAAATTCTTTGCATAACAAGGGGCTTTCTATATAGTAGTATGTCATTGATGTCACCTAGGCCTGTATACCTTGTACATATACATGTAGAAATAATGATATTATTATTATTATTATTATTATTATTATTATTACTATTATCTTACTAGGTAGAAACATGGCTTGTAACCAGGTTACCAAGTACTCTTAGACATCTGTGGCTGAGTGGTGTAAGGGAAGACGACCAGAGCTGCAGTGAGATGGGAAGGAAGAAGGATGAGGAAGGATGAAAATACTGGAAAAGGATGGGAAGGAGGGGAAAAGGAGGAAACAAGGCAACTGGCCCAACCGCTTTGGGACATGTGGTACCGAAGTACTAGAGGTGTAAATGGAGAGGCTTGAATGATGTCGGTACTTGGCTCACTTGGAGAGGATAGCGAAGGCGGCGGCAGGAGCTGGGAGGGTCAGAAGGCAGCAAGCAGGTGGAGGTCGGCTTGAGGTGTGTTAAGCTACTGTCCCATTAGAAAGAGTATGGAACTTCGGTATTGGCATGGTCATGAGTCTAAATTTGCGGTCAGGGTCGATCTCTGGAGCATTAAGGAGATTGATGACTTCTCTAAGGAAGAGAGCACGTGATGGTCTGCAGACGAACTTGACTTCGTCGCTCTGGAGGAGGGGGATCAATGTCTGTGCATCCATTTCTTTAGGATACTCAGGAGTAGTGAAGAAAGAGACTCCACGTATTGTATTATAGTGTTGTTTATCCTTAGATTGAGCGACAAGTGAAGTCGATGATTGGTCAGTTTTGTTGGGGTTGGAAGACGAGGACGCTGCTCGTGTCTTGAAGGATGTGGTGGCTGGAGTTGGAGGCGGTTTCTCATTGGTGGAGGAAGGTGGACGCAGTGAGGGCTCTGATTGGCTCTTAGCAGTGATTGTGGCTGGAGGAGGTGGTGGTCTCTCATTAGTGGATTGCGAAGTAGAGTCGGTGGCTTCTGCAGAAATCAAATCTTGCAAGTCATCTGGTGCCTCGAAACTGACGATTTAGTCGGCTGAAGCAGGACTACCTGGAAAGCTGAATGATGGCAGATTGTTGAGGGCAAGAATATCATTCATAGTTGTATTAAAACAACCGGGGTTAGCTGCATTTTGCATGTGTGCATACATCAGGCAGTAGTAGAATTTTGTTGAAATATCGTCTGGTAGAGGAAAAGCGTTGAGTGGTGGAGGTTGCTGAGTGGCCTTTAGAATCTTGGTGGTGGTCGTCTGAAGCTTAGCTATAACAGCATAAGTAGGAGAGTTTCATGTAGACTTCTTAGTTTCTTCTTTCATTTTCTTAGAGAGGATATCCTTGCGTACTGGTCATTTGGCTGAAAGAGTATGGTGATCACTCTTACAGTTGATGCAGGTGGGAGCAGCAGTGGAAGTGCAGGAGCGAAAGTCGTGATCTGCAGACCCACAGGTGGAACATATCTTCTTATTTTTCACGTGGCAATCAGCAGTAGAGTGACTGTACGAGTAGCATGTCCAACAAGGTGTTATGTAAGTGAATAGTTCAGGCTCAATCTGTCGAGGGTTGATGAAGTAGTAAGAGATGGCCAGGCCATCAGACAGTGCTATGGTCGCCATGGTAACGTCCAGAAACGTGACCTTGAGCATCGAGGAAGCGTTGGGGATCTTTACAACAGTCAATCTTGGCCCAAGTGTTGAGGTCTTCAAGTGATGACGTAATTTCCGCGACAGACATGTTCGTGATTAACCTGTCAAGACGTTTCATGAACACAGTGTTTTGCACGCATGTATGGTGACGTGGAGATGGTAAAACCGCGGTCATCTAATGTCTTCATGGCTGTAGGTGTAAGTACTTTGTCAGCTTCAACATCATCGAGAAAGGTGACCATGAAAGCTTCTTTCAATGAAGTAATCTGGGAGAATTTGGCGTGAAGACAAGTGTTGAGTAAGGTTGCAAGCTCCAGCTTCGTGGTGTCGTCGACGACAGCAGAAGGGTAAAGTAAGGAACTATGCCACTTTCATAACGTCAAATAAGGAACTATGTCACCGTCATAACGTCAAGTAGTAAACTATGTCACCTTCATACGGCAAGTAAGGAACTATGTCACCTTCATAAGGTCAAGTAAGGAACTATGCCACCTTCATAACGTCAAGTAGGGAACTATGTCACCTTCATAACGTCAAGTAGGGAACTATGTCACCTTCATAACGTCAAGTAGGGAACTATGTCACCTTCATAAAGTCAAGTAAGGAACTATGCCACCTTCATAACGTCAAGTAGTAAACTATGTCACCTTCATAAGGTCAAGTAAGGAACTATGTCACCTTCATAACGTCAAGTAGTAAACTATGTCACCTTCATAAGGTCAAGTAAGGAACTATGTCACCTTCATAACGTCAAGTAGGGAACTATGTCACCTTCATAAAGTCAAGTAAGGAACTATGCCACCTTCATAACGTCAAGTAGGGAACTATGTCACCTTCATAAAGTCAAGTAAGGAACTATGTCACCTTCATAACGTCAAGTACTCAACTATGTCACCTTCATAACGGCAAGTAGGGAACTATGTCACCTTCATAACGTCAAGTAGGGAACTATGTCACCTTCATAACGTCAAGTAGGGATCTATGTCACCTTCATAACGTCAAGTAGGGGTCTATGTCACCTTCATAACGTCAAGTAGGGGTCTATGTCACCTTCATAACACCAAGTAGGGAACTATGTCACCTTCATAACGTCAAGTAGGGATCTATGTTACCTACATAACGTCAAGTAGGGAACTGTCACCTTCATAACGTCAAGTAGTTAACAATGTCACCTTCATAACGTCAAGTAGGAACTATGTCACCTTCATAACGTCAAGTACTGAACTATGTCACCTTCATAACGTCAAGTAGGGAACTATATCACCTTCATAACATCACGTAGGGAACTATGTCGCCTTCATAACGTCAAGTAGGGAACTATGTCACCTTCATAACGTCAAGTAAGGAACTATGTCACCTTCATAACGTCAAGTAGGTATCTATGTCACCTTCATAACGTCAAGAACGGAACTATGTCACCTTCATAACGTCAAGTAGGGAACTATGTCACCTTCATAACGTCAAGTACGGAACTATGTCACCTTCATAACGTCAAGTAGGGAACTATGTCACCTTCATACCGTCAAGTATAGAACTGTGACCTTCATAACGTCAAGTAGGGAACAATGTCACCTTCATAACGTCAAGTAGGAACTATGTCACCTTCATAACGTCAAGTACTGAACTATGTCACCTTCATAACGTCAAGTAGGGAACTATGTCACCTTCATAACATTCAAGTACAAAACTATGTCACCTTCATAACATCAAGTAGAAAACTATGTCACCTTCATAACATCGTAGGGAACTATGTCACCTTCATAACATCAAGTAGGGAACTATGTCACCTTCATAACATCAAGTAGGGAACTATGTCACCTTCATAACGTCAAGTAGGGAACTATGTCACCTTCATAACGTCAAGTAGGGAACTATGTCAACTTCATAACGTCAAGTAGGGAACTATGTCACCTTCATAACGTCAAGTAGGGAACTATGTCACCTTCATAACGTCAAGTAGGGAACTATGTCACCTTCATAACGTCAAGTAGGGAAACTATGTCAACTTCATAACGTCAAGTAGGGATCTATGTCACCTTCATAACGTCAAGTAGGGAACTATGTCACCTTCATAACATCAAGTAAGGAAGTACGTCACCTTCATAACGTCAGGTGGGGAACTATGTCACCTTCATAACGTCAAGTAGGGAACTATGTCACCTTCATAACATCAAGTAAGGAAGTACGTCACTTCATAACGTCAGGTGGGGAACTATGTCACCTTCATAACGTCAAGTAGGGAACTATGTCACCTTCATAACATCAAGTAGGGAACTATGTCACCTTCATAACATCAAGTAGGGAACTATGCCACCTTCATAACATCAAGTAGGGAACTATGTCACCTTCATAACGTCAAGTAAGGAACTATGTCACCTTCATAATGTCAAGTAGAGAACTATGTCACCTTCATAACGTCACGTAGGGAACTATGTCATCTTCATAACGTCAAGTAGGGAACTGTGCCACCTTCATAACGGCAAGTAAGGAACTATGTCACCTTCATAACTTCAAGGAACTATGTCACCTTCATAACGTCAAGTACTGAACTATGTCACCTTCATGACGTCAAGTAGGGAACTATGTCATCTTCATAACGTCAAGTAGGGATCTATGTCATCTTCATAACGTCAAGTAGGGAACTATGTCACCTTCATAACGTCAAGTAGGGTTCTATGTCACCTTCATAACGTCAAGAAAGGAACTATGTCACCTTCATAACGTCAAGTAGTTAACAATGTCACCTTCATAACGTCAAGTAGGGAACTATGTCACCTTCATAACGTCAAGTAGGGAACTATGTCACCTTCATAACGTCAAGTAGGGTTCTATGTCACCTTCATAACGTCAAGAAAGGAACTATGTCACCTTCATAACGTCAAGTAGTTAACAATGTCACCTTCATAACGTCAAGTAGGGAGCTATGTCACCTTCATAACGTCAAGTAGTTAACAATGTCACCTTCATAACGTCAAGTAGGGAACTATGTCACCTTCATAACGTCAAGTAGGGAACTATGTCACCTTCATAACGTCAAGTAAGGAACTATGTCACCTTCATAACGTCAAGTATGGAACTATGTCACCTTCATAACGTCAAGTAGGGAACTATGTCACCTTCATAACGTCAAGTAGAGAACTATGTCACCTTCATAACGTCAAATAAGGAACTAGATCACCTTCATAACATCAAGTAGGCAACTATGTCACCTTCCTAACGTCAAGTAGGGATCTATGTCACCTTCATAACGTCAAGTAGGGAATTATGCCACCTTCATAACGTCAAGTAGGGAATTATGTCACCTTCATAACGTCAAGTAGTGAACTATGTCACCTTCATAACGTCAAGTAGGGAACTATGTCACCTTCATAACATCAAGTAGGGAACTATGTCACCTTCATAACGTCAAGTAGGGATCTATGTCACCTTCATAACGTCAAGTAGGGAATTATGCCACCTTCATAACGTCAAGTAGGGAATTATGTCACCTTCATAACGTCAAGTAGGGAACTATGTCACCTTCATAACGTCAAATAGAGATCTATGCCACCTTCATAACGTCAAGTAGGGAACTATGTCACCTTCATAACGTCAAGTACGGAACTATGTCACCTTCATAACGTCAAGTAGGGAACTATGTCAACTTCATAACGTCAAGTAGGGAACTATGTCACCTTCAAAACGTCGAGTAGGGAACTGTGACCTTCATAACGTCAAGTAGGGAACTATGTCCAGGGCCGGATTAAGAAGTCTCCGGGCCCTAGGCTATTCAGATTGGCGGGGCCCCTTTGAGTTACGGGTAAGCGAAGCGACCCCTTCCTGCTTGGGGGTGGGGGTGTGGGGGTGAGCCTGTTTAAGGTCTAATTAAATACATTCTGGCTATTTAGATTAAATTTAATAGGGAAAGTACATCAAGACAACCAAAACCATTTACCAACAGCCATTATAACTATCTCGTTAAATCATGCATTTTAAAGAGAATAAACTCAAGACAGCATAGTATTACTAGATTTGGCTATTAAAGTAGTGACATCATGTACCTATTATATTCAGCATAACCACTACAGCACTATTATTCCCTTTATAAATCACTGACCATTATTGTTATCATTGCATCATGCATAAGACTATCAAATCATATAAACTCAAGAAAGCAAAGAATTGTTTATATTCACAGGCACTTCTTAAATAAACTTTTTTCTGGATTTCGTATTTGCAAAATCATCAATTATATTCTGAAAATCAATATTTCTTGTTAGATCAGACTCAATGGTCAACAAGGCTAGGTTACACAATTTGTCTTGGCTCATTGTTGAACGGAGCTGGTTTTTCACTCTTCAAAACAGAAAATGAACGTTCTCCTTCACAGTTAGTAGCTGGAAGTGTTAGGTAAAGGCGATACACTATGTCAACATTAGGGAAGGTTTCTGAGATACCTGCATTTCTTAAATGTTTCAAAGCAGCTGAGGGCGCACATTTTTCAGGTGGAGCTTTAATCTGATTCATATACCCAGAAAAATGAACTATTTCTTCAACAAATGTGTCCTGAACATCTGCTGAAAGGTGTTGTTGCAACTTTAATGCAGCTTCTCTCAATTCTGCATCTGGCATAGTAGTAATTTTGAACAGAAATCCAAACTTGTCATTGAGATTCTGGTAGATTTCTTTTCTTTTCACCAATTCTGTAATCAGTGAATCCAGAATGACGAAGTATGTAGCTGTCTTACATTTCTGCCTTGTAGCAACACAATTTCATTGTCTGCTGAGCAGGGCACATATTCAGCAAGTGGGTTGATTGCTTGATACGGGCTTGCAATCCATTATATTTACCGACATGTTACTTGCATTGTCGTAGCTCTGGCCACGGCAATCCATAATAGAGAGATCATGTTCAAGCAGAGTATTCAGTACTACATTCATCATTGTTTCTCCATCATTGCCTGAAAGAGGAATGAATTTTATAAAGCGTTCTACAGGCTTACTACTGGAGTCGACAAAGCGAACAATGAATGTCAATTATCTGTATGTGAAATATCTGGTGTTGAATCTACACTTATTGCAAAGTATTTTGCAGTTTTCACAGCTGCTGTGATGTTATTGAGGACCTTCTTAGTCATCAGTTCAATAAATTCATTGCATATAGTAGATAACATGTAAGATACAGTGCCTCTTCCTGCATTCCCAAGGCGTGACACATGATTTGCTAAGAATGGATCCAATTGTGCTAACAGTTCTATGATCCTAGGAAATTGCCATTGTTTTCCGAACCAAAAACCTCATTTTCTCCACGGAAAGCAAGTCCTCTTAGAGCTAAGAATTTTACAACAGCAACAACTCTTTCTAGAACTTTTCTCAATAAGTGCGCTCTTTTTCAGTTTGATTTTCCAAATGAGAATCCAATAAGCCTTTTTTCTGTGCACGAAATACACTGGCTAAAATGCAGCTCCTCTGAGTGGTGCTGTTTTCATGTTCCTCGAAACGCTTGGAATTTTTCCAGTCATTGAACCCTGTGTGAAGGTATTTTCTTTGGTAGAAAATAGCTTGCATGCTGAACAGTACACTTTTCCTGAGCTTTCAGAGTATACCATCCATGATCTTTTCACAGTTTCTGAATTTGCAAGCTTCCTATAAAACATAGATGACTTTAAACAACGACGACTTCCATCATCATAAATCCTTGCTGATTTCCTAAAGTCAATGTTCAGAGTTTGACTGAAGTTTTCTGCAATGAAAGCATTACGTAGAGAATCTGGGATTACATTTGGCCATGAGGCAGATCTTTTAAGACAAATCCTGTGGATGAAATGTCCGTTGAGACATTGAGAGGAGACACAAAAGAAGTAGACTCTGGCTGAGAAATAATGGAGGGAGGGCTTCCTGTATGATCTGACGTATCTGCAGATTCAACTGTACTGGTAACATCAGAAACTGTTTTCGTGAGCATGTCTCTGATCTTTCTGCAGCTTCCTACATCTTTCTTTTTCTGTTCTTCTACTTGAATTTTCTTCTTTCTTTTCTGTGACCCACTCGCATAAGAACGTCCAACATCACGTTCACGAGATGCCATAATGAGGATGTATCACTGTCTGTAATTATGCAAATACAAATTTTTCATTATCAATTATTATTAATTTTTTAATTATTATTAAAAAAAATTTCTGTCAATTGGGGGGATATGGCCCTTGTAGCCCCCTTTCCTCTGGCTGCGCATCTAAAAATTCAAAACGTTACCAGAAAGGAGTCATATACAGAGCTTTTACCATAGATTAGGTTAGTGATTTGGGCTACGAATATTTTACTAATTCATCCTCCTTGATCTCCAATTTACTTAAACAGAAATCATACTGAGTCCAAGAACAATGCACAATGGTATTTATATTACCATTTTCATAACTAAACTAATCATTATGTTTTGCATGATATATGGCCTACCACCATAGATAAGGACATGAGAATTAAAGAATGCAGGGACAATTTTCAGTTTCACCCAACCAACGATTTTCTGATGTGGCTTATGTTGTTTCTGGGGAAATATGTAGTAAATTAATTGATGTTCTACATCACTTCCGTCGCAACTTGAAAACTAAGCATTTGCGACGGAAGTGATGTAGAACATCAATCAATTGAGATCTGTTATTGAAATGATAAAGACTTAAAGACAGGACAAAGTGCTTTTAAAACCTACAAACGGAAGTCAGTTTGCGTTTTTAGGCTTTTCTTCATAGTATTTTTACCAAAAATGCGTCTTTACTGGTCCATGCGTCTTTACTGGTCAAGTAACCCTATCAGGCACCTCCCTTAACATTTAGAGGCGAAAACAAACATTTATCCATACACATCAATGTCTTTCAACAACACTTCAGTTAATTTGTTACAGTACAAGTCTACATAATGAGTAATTACTACAGAAAATTGGAGAGCAATCTTCCATATTCACCCATTAGCGGGAAAACACAGCTGTTCTGATGTAAACAAAGGAGTGTTGAGTGTTGCCATCTATGGTTAGGTTTATTTATTTTTATTTTATTTTATTTCATTATTTATTTTTGTTTTGATTAATTTTTAAAAATCAATTTTACTCTCCAAACACTTGAACCTTTTAGGTAGGCACCCCTTTGCACTTGCACCATGTGCGCAGTCTTGGATGAGCCAATGAACCCCTTGGACCACGGGGCCCCCAAATGCGCGGGGCCCTAGGCAAATGCCTAGCTTGCCTATGCGGTAATCCTGCCCTGACTATGTCACCTTCATAACGTCAAGTAGTGATCTGTGTCACCTTCATAACGTCAAGTAAGGAGCTGTGTCACCTTCATAACGTCAAGTAATGAACTATGTCAACTTCATAACGCCAAGTAGGGAACTATGTCAACTTCATAACGTCAAGAAGAGAACTATGTCACCTTCATAACGTCAAGTAGGGAACTATGTCACCTTCATAACATCAAGTAGGGAACTATGTCAACTTCATAACTCCAAGTAGGGAACTATGTCACCTTCATAACGGCAATTATGGAACTATGTCACCTTCAGAACCTCGAGTAGGGAACTATGTCACATTCATAACGTCAAGTTGCGAACTGTGCCACCTTCATAACATCAAGTAGGGAACTATGTCACCTTCATAACGTCAAGTAAAGAAATATGTCACCTTCATAATGTCAAGTAGAGAACTATGTCAACTTCATATCGTCAAGTAAGGAACTATGTCACCTTCAAACCGTCAAGTAAGGAACTATGTCACCTTCATAACGTCAAGTAGGGAACTATGTCACCTTCATAACGTCAAGTAAGGAACTGTGTCACCTTCAAACCGTCAAGTAAGGAACTATGTCACCTTCATAACGTCAAGTAGGGAACTATGTCACCGTCATAACGTCAAGTACTGAACTGTGTCACCTTCATAACGTCAAGTACTGAACTATGTCACCTTCATAACGTCAAGTACTGAACTATGTCACCTTCATAACGTCAAGTAAACAACTATGTCACATTTATGTCGTCAAGTAAGGAACTATGCCAACTTCATAACGTCAAGTAGGGATCTATGTCACCTTCATAACTCCAAGTAGGGAACTATGTCACCTTCATAACGTCAAGTAGGGATCTATGTCACCTTCATAACTCCAAGTAGGGAACTATGTCACCTTCATAACGTCAAGTAGGGATCTATGTCACCTTCATAACGTCAAGTACGGAACTATGTCACCTTCTTAACGTCAAGTAGGGAACTATGTCACCTTCATAACGTCAAGTAGGGAACTACGTCACCTTCATAACGTCAAGTAAGGAACTATGTCACCTCCATAACGATACGTAAGGAATTATGTCACCTTTATAACGTCAAGTAGAGAACTATGTCACCTTCATAACGTCAAGCAAGGAACTATGTCACCTTCATAACGGCAAGTAGGGAACTATGTCACCTTCATAACTTCAAGTAGGGATCTATGTCACGTTCATAACGTCAAGTAGGGAACTATGTCACCTACATAACGTCAAGTACGGAACTATGTCACCTTCATAACGTCAATTATGGAACTATGTCACCTTCATAACGTCAAGTAGGGAACTATGTCAACTTTATAACGTCAAGTAGGGAACTATGTCACCTTCATAACGTCAAGTACTGAACTATGTCACCTTCATAACGTCAAGTAGGGAACCATGTCACCTTCATAACCTCAAGTAGGGAACTATGTCACCTTCATAACGTCAAGTAGGTAACTATGTCACCTTCATAACGTCAAGTAGGGAACTATGTCACCTTCATAACATCAAGTAGGTAACTATGTCACCTTCATAACGTCAAGTAGGGAACTATGTCACCTTCATAACGTCAAGTAAGGAACTATGTCACCTTCATAACGTCAAGTAGGGATCTTTGTCACCTTCATAAAGTCAAGTAGGGAACTATGTCACCTTCATATCGTCAAGTAAGGAACTATGCCACCTTCATAACATCAAGAAGGGAACTATGTCACCTTCATAACGTCAAGTAAGGAACTATGTCACCTTCATAATGTCAAGTAGAGAACTATGTCAACTTCATATCGTCAAGTAAGGAACTATGTCACCTTCATAACGGCAATTAAGGAACTATGTCACCTTCATAACCTCGAGTAGGGAACTATGTCACCTTCATAACGTCAAGTTGCGAACTGTGCCACCTTCATAACATCAAGTAAGGAACTATGTCACCTTCCTAACGTCAAGTAAGGAACTATGTCACCTTCATAATGTCAAGTAGAGAACTATGTCAACTTCATGTCGTCAAGTAAGGAACTGTGTCACCTTCAAACCGTCAAGTAAGGAACTATGTCACCTTCATAACGTCAAGTAGGGATCTATGTTACCTACATAACGTCAAGTAGGGAACTGTCACCTTCATAACGTCAAGTAGTTAACAATGTCACCTTCATAACGTCAAGTAGGAACTATGTCACCTTCATAACGTCAAGTACTGAACTATGTCACCTTCATAACGTCAAGTAGGGAACTATATCACCTTCATAACATCACGTAGGGAACTATGTCGCCTTCATAACGTCAAGTAGGGAACTATGTCACCTTCATAACGTCAAAGTAAGGAACTATGTCAACCTTCATAACGTCAAGTAGGTATCTATGTCACCTTCATAACGTCAAGAACGGAACTATGTCACCTTCATAACGTCAAGTAGGGAACTATGTCACCTTCATAACGTCAAGTACGGAACTATGTCACCTTCATAACGTCAAGTAGGGAACTATGTCACCTTCATACCGTCAAGTATAGAACTGTGACCTTCATAACGTCAAGTAGGGAACAATGTCACCTTCATAACGTCAAGTAGGAACTATGTCACCTTCATAACGTCAAGTACTGAACTATGTCACCTTCATAACGTCAAGTAGGGAACTATGTCACCTTCATAACATCAAGTACAAAACTATGTCACCTTCATAACATCAAGTAGAAAACTATGTCACCTTCATAACATCACGTAGGGAACTATGTCACCTTCATAACATCAAGTAGGGAACTATGTCACCTTCATAACATCAAATAGGGAACTATGTCACCTTCATAACGTCAAGTAGGGAACTATGTCACCTTCATAACGTCAAGTAGGGAACTATGTCAACTTCATAACGTCAAGTAGGGATCTATGTCACCTTCATAACGTCAAGTAGGGAACTATGTCACCTTCATAACGTCAAGTTGGGAACTATGTCACCTTCATAACGTCAAGTAGGGAACTATGTCAACTTCATAACGTCAAGTAGGGATCTATGTCACCTTCATAACGTCAAGTAGGGAACTATGTCACCTTCATAACATCAAGTAAGGAAGTACGTCACCTTCATAACGTCAGGTGGGGAACTATGTCACCTTCATAACGTCAAGTAGGGAACTATGTCACCTTCATAACATCAAGTAAGGAAGTACGTCACCTTCATAACGTCAGGTGGGGAACTATGTCACCTTCATAACGTCAAGTAGGGAACTATGTCACCTTCATAACATCAAGTAGGGAACTATGTCACCTTCATAACATCAAGTAGGGAACTATGCCACCTTCATAACATCAAGTAGGGAACTATGTCACCTTCATAACGTCAAGTAAGGAACTATGTCACCTTCATAATGTCAAGTAGAGAACTATGTCACCTTCATAACGTCACGTAGGGAACTATGTCATCTTCATAACGTCAAGTAGGGAACTGTGCCACCTTCATAACGGCAAGTAAGGAACTATGTCACCTTCATAACTTCAAGGAAACTATGTCACCTTCATAACGTCAAGTACTGAACTATGTCACCTTCATGACGTCAAGTAGGGAACTATGTCATCTTCATAACGTCAAGTAGGGATCTATGTCATCTTCATAACGTCAAGTAGGGAACTATGTCACCTTCATAACGTCAAGTAGGGTTCTATGTCACCTTCATAACGTCAAGAAAGGAACTATGTCACCTTCATAACGTCAAGTAGTTAACAATGTCACCTTCATAACGTCAAGTAGGGAACTATGTCACCTTCATAACGTCAAGTAGGGAACTATGTCACCTTCATAACGTCAAGTAGGGTTCTATGTCACCTTCATAACGTCAAGAAAGGAACTATGTCACCTTCATAACGTCAAGTAGTTAACAATGTCACCTTCATAACGTCAAGTAGGGAGCTATGTCACCTTCATAACGTCAAGTAGTTAACAATGTCACCTTCATAACGTCAAGTAGGGAACTATGTCACCTTCATAACGTCAAGTAGGGAACTATGTCACCTTCATAACGTCAAGTAAGGAACTATGTCACCTTCATAACGTCAAGTATGGAACTATGTCACCTTCATAACGTCAAGTAGGGAACTATGTCACCTTCATAACGTCAAGTAGAGAACTATGTCACCTTCATAACGTCAAATAAGGAACTAGATCACCTTCATAACATCAAGTAGGGAACTATGTCACCTTCCTAACGTCAAGTAGGGATCTATGTCACCTTCATAACGTCAAGTAGGGAATTATGCCACCTTCATAACGTCAAGTAGGGAATTATGTCACCTTCATAACGTCAAGTAGTGAACTATGTCACCTTCATAACGTCAAGTAGGGAACTATGTCACCTTCATAACATCAAGTAGGGAACTATGTCACCTTCATAACGTCAAGTAGGGATCTATGTCACCTTCATAACGTCAAGTAGGGAATTATGCCACCTTCATAACGTCAAGTAGGGAATTATGTCACCTTCATAACGTCAAGTAGGGAACTATGTCACCTTCATAACGTCAAATAGAGATCTATGCCACCTTCATAACGTCAAGTAGGGAACTATGTCACCTTCATAACGTCAAGTACGGAACTGTCACCTTCATAACGTCAAGTAGGGAACTATGTCAACTTCATAACGTCAAGTAGGGAACTATGTCACCTTCAAAACGTCGAGTAGGGAACTGTGACCTTCATAACGTCAAGTAGGGAACTATGTCCAGGGCCGGATTAAGAAGTCTCCGGGCCCTAGGCTATTCAGATTGGCGGGGCCCCTTTGAGTTACGGGTAAGCGAAGCGACCCCTTCCTGCTTGGGGGTGGGGGTGTGGGGGTGAGCCTGTTTAAGGTCTAATTAAATACATTCTGGCTATTTAGATTAAATTTAATAGGGAAAGTACATCAAGACAACCAAAACCATTTACCAACAGCCATTATAACTATCTCGTTAAATCATGCATTTTAAAGAGAATAAACTCAAGACAGCATAGTATTACTAGATTTGGCTATTAAAGTAGTGACATCATGTACCTATTATATTCAGCATAACCACTACAGCACTATTATTCCCTTTATAAATCACTGACCATTATTGTTATCATTGCATCATGCATAAGACTATCAAATCATATAAACTCAAGAAAGCAAAGAATTGTTTATATTCACAGGCACTTCTTAATAAACTTTTTCTGGATTTCGTATTTGCAAAATCATCAATTATATTCTGAAAATCAATATTTCTTGTTAGATCAGATCTCAATGGTCAACAAGGCTAGGTTACACAATTTGTCTTGGCTCATTGTTGAACGGAGCTGGTTTTTCACTCTTCAAAACAGAAAATGAACGTTCTCCTTCACAGTTAGTAGCTGGAAGTGTTTAGGTAAAGGCGATACACTATGTCAACATTAGGGAAGGTTTCTGAGATACCTGCATTTCTTAAATGTTTCAAGCAGCATGAGGGCGCACATTTTTCAGGTGGAGCTTTAATCTGATTCATATACCCAGAAAAATGAACTATTTCTTCAACAAATGTGTCCTGAACATCTGCTGAAAGGTGTTGTTGCAACTTTAATGCAGCTTCTCTCAATTCTGCATCTGGCACAGTAGTAATTTTGAACAGAAAATCCAAACTTGTCATGAGATTCTGGTAGATTTCTTTTCTTTTCACCAATTCTGTAATCAGTGAATCCAGAATGACGAAGTATGTAGCTGTCTTACATTTCTGCCTTGGTAGCAACACAATTTCATTGTCTGCTGAGCAGGGCACATATTCAGCAAGTGGGTTGATTTGCTTGATACGGGCTTGCAATCCATTATATTTACCCGACATGTTACTTGCATTGTCGTAGCTCTGGCCACGGCAATCCATAATAGAGAGATCATGTTCAAGCAGAGTATTCAGTACTACATTCATCATTGTTTCTCCATCATTGCCTGAAAGAGGAATGAATTTTATAAAGCGTTCTACAGGCTTACTACTGGAGTCGACAAAGCGAACAATGAATGTCAATTATCTGTATGTGAAATATCTGGTGTTGAATCTACACTTATTGCAAAGTATTTTGCAGTTTTCACAGCTGCTGTGATGTTATTGAGGACCTTCTTAGTCATCAGTTCAATAAATTCATTGCATATAGTAGATAACATGTAAGATACAGTGCCTCTTCCTGCATTCCCAAGGCGTGACACATGATTTGCTTAAGAATGGATCCAATTGTGCTAACAGTTCTATGATCCCTAGAAATTGCCATTGTTTTCCGAACCAAAAACCTCATTTTCTCCACGGAAAGCAAGTCCTCTTAGAGCTAAGAATTTTACAACAGCAACAACTCTTTCTAGAACTTTTCTCCAATAAGTGCGCTCTTTTTCAGTTTGATTTTCCAAATGAGAATCCAATAAGCCTTTTTTCTGTGCACGAAATACACTGGCTAAAATGCAGCTCCTCTGAGTGGTGCTGTTTTCATGTTCCTCGAAACGCTTGGAATTTTTCCAGTCATTGAACCCCTGTGTGAAGGTATTTTCTTTGGTAGAAAATAGCTTGCATGCTGAACAGTACACTTTTCCTGAGCTTTCAGAGTATACCATCCATGATCTTTTCACAGTTTCTGAATTTGCAAGCTTCCTATAAAACATAGATGACTTTAAACAACGACGACTTCCATCATCATAAATCCTTGCTGATTTCCTAAAGTCAATGTTCAGAGTTTTGACTGAAGTTTTCTGCAATGAAAGCATTACGTAGAGAATCTGGGATTACATTTGGCCATGAGGCAGGATCTTTTAAGACAAATCCTGTGGATGAAATGTCCGTTGAGACATTGAGAGGAGACACAAAAGAAGTAGACTCTGGCTGAGAAATAATGGAGGGAGGGCTTCCTGTATGATCTGACGTATCTGCAGATTCAACTGTACTGGTAACATCAGAAACTGTTTTCGTGAGCATGTCTCTGATCTTTCTGCAGCTTCCTACATCTTTCTTTTTCTGTTCTTCTACTTGAATTTTCTTCTTTCTTTTCTGTGACCCACTCGCATAAGAACGTCCAACATCACGTTCACGAGATGCCATAATGAGGATGTATCACTGTCTGTAATTATGCAAATACAAATTTTTCATTATCAATTATTATTAATTTTTTAATTATTATTAAAAAAAAATTCTGTCAATTGGGGGGATATGGCCCTTGAAGCCCCCTTTCCTCTGGCTGCGCATCTAAAAATTCAAAACGTTACCAGAAAGGAGTCATATACAGAGCTTTTACCATAGATTAGGTTAGTGATTTGGGCTACGAATATTTTACTAATTCATCCTCCTTGATCTCCAATTTACTTAAACAGAAATCATACTGAGTCCAAGAACAATGCACAATGGTATTTATATCACCATTTTCATAACTAAACTAATCATTATGTTTTGCATGATATATGGCCTACCACCATAGATAAGGACATGAGAATTAAAGAATGCAGGGACAATTTTCAGTTTCACCCAACCAACGATTTTCTGATGTGGCTTATGTGTTTCTGGGGAAATATGTAGTAAATTAATTGATGTTCTACATCACTTCCGTCGCAACTTGAAACTAAGCATTTGCGACGGAAGTGATGTAGAACATCAATCAATTGAGATCTGTTATTGAAATGATAAAGACTTAAAGACAGGACAAAGTGCTTTTAAAACCTACAAACGGAAGTCAGTTTGCGTTTTTAGGCTTTTCTTCATAGTATTTTTACCAAAAATGCGTCTTTACTGGTCCATGCGTCTTTACTGGTCAAGTAACCCTATCAGGCACCTCCCTTAACATTTAGAGGCGAAAACAAACATTTATCCATACACATCAATGTCTTTCAACAACACTTCAGTTAATTTGTTACAGTACAAGTCTACATAATGAGTAATTACTACAGAAAATTGGAGAGCAATCTTCCATATTCACCATTTAGCGGGAAAACACAGCTGTTCTGATGTAAACAAAGGAGTGTTGAGTGTTGCCATCTATGGTTAGGTTTATTTATTTTTATTTTATTTTATTTCATTATTTATTTTTGTTTTGATTAATTTTTAAAAATCAATTTTACTCTCCAAACACTTGAACCTTTTAGGTAGGCACCCCTTTGCACTTGCACCATGTGCGCAGTCTTGGATGAGCCAATGAACCCCTTGGACCACGGGGCCCCCAAATGCGCGGGGCCCTAGGCAAATGCTAGCTTGCCTATGCGGTAATCCTGCCCTGACTATGTCACCTTCATAACGTCAAGTAGTGATCTGTGTCACCTTCATAACGTCAAGTAAGGAGCTGTGTCACCTTCATAACGTCAAGTAATGAACTATGTCAACTTCATAACGCCAAGTAGGGAACTATGTCAACTTCATAACGTCAAGAAGAGAACTATGTCACCTTCATAACGTCAAGTAGGGAACTATGTCACCTTCATAACATCAAGTAGGGAACTATGTCAACTTCATAACTCCAAGTAGGGAACTATGTCACCTTCATAACGGCAATTATGGAACTATGTCACCTTCAGAACCTCGAGTAGGGAACTATGTCACATTCATAACGTCAAGTTGCGAACTGTGCCACCTTCATAAACATAAGTAGGGAACTATGTCACCTTCATAACGTCAAGTAAAGAAATATGTCACCTTCATAATGTCAAGTAGAGAACTATGTCAACTTCATATCGTCAAGTAAGGAACTATGTCACCTTCAAACCGTCAAGTAAGGAACTATGTCACCTTCATAACGTCAAGTAGGGAACTATGTCACCTTCATAACGTCAAGTAAGGAAACTGTGTCACCTTCAAACCGTCAAGTAAGGAAACTATGTCACCTTATAACGTCAAGTAGGGAACTATGTCACCGTCATAACGTCAAGTACTGAACTGTGTCACCTTCATAACGTCAAGTACTGAACTATGTCACCTTCATAACGTCAAGTACTGAACTATGTCACCTTCATAACGTCAAAGTAAACAACTATGTCACATTTATGTCGTCAAGTAAGAACTATGCCAACTTCATAACGTCAAGTAGGGATCTATGTCACCTTCATAACTCCAAGTAGGGAACTATGTCACCTTCATAACGTCAAGTAGGGATTTTATGTCACCTTCATAACTCAAGTAGGGAACTATGTCACCTTCATAACGTCAAGTAGGGATCTATGTCACCTTCATTAACGTCAAGTACGGAACTATGTCACCTCTTAACGTCAAGTAGGGAACTATGTCACCTTCATAACGTCAAGTAGGGAACTACGTCACCTTCAAACGTCAATAAAGGGAAATATGTCACCCCCCATAAAAGAACGTAAGGAAATTTTGTCACCTTTT
>NC_069421.1:40783549-40814000 GCF_026875155.1 Cherax quadricarinatus
CTAGTCCCCTCATAACGTAAGTAGGGAACTATGTCACCTCATAACGTCAAGAAAAGGAACTATGTCACCTTCATCGTAAAGTAGGAACTTTTGTCCCCTTTAACGAAAAGTGGGGAAAATATGTCACCTTCATAAGTAAAGTAGAAAACTATGTCACCTTCATAACGTCAAAAAAGGAATAGATCACCTTCAAACATAAAGTGGCAACTATGTCCCCTTCCTCGTCAAGTGGGATCTTTCCCTAAAAGCAAGTGGGAAATTAGCCCCCTCAAAACGTCAAGTGGGGTTATGTCCCCTTCATAACGTAAAGAGTGAACTATGTCCCTTCAAACGTAAGTAGGGAACTATGTCACCTTATAACACAAGTAGGGAATATGCACCTTCAAAACGTCAAGTGGGTCTATGTCACCTTATAACGTCAAGTGGGGAAATTTATGCACCTTCATAAGTCAAGGGGGAATTATGTCCCCTTCAAAAGTCAAGTGGGGACTATGTCACCTTCATAAGTCAAATAGAGATCTATGCCATTTCATAACGTCAAGTAGGGAACTATGTCCCCTTTTCATAACGTCAAGTAGGGAAACTTTTGTCCCCTTCATAACGTCAAGTGGGGAAAACTATGTCAACTTCCTAACGTAAATGGGAACTATGTCACCTTAAAAGTCGATAGGGAACTGGACCTTCAAAACGTCAATTTAGGGAACTTTGCCGGGGCCCGGGTTTAAAAAGTCTCCGGGGGCCCCTGGGTATTCAGTTTGCGGGGCCCCTTTGAGTTACGGGTAGCAAAGCGCCCCCTTTTCCCCCTTGGGGGTGGGGGTGTGGGGGTGAGCCTGTTTGGGTTAATTAAATACATTCTGGCTATTTAATTTTAAATTTAATAGGAAAGTACATCAAGACAACCAAAACCTTTTACCAACAGCCATTATAACTATCTCGTTAAATCATGCATTTTAAAGAGAATAAATCGACGGGCATGTATTATAGTTTTGGCTATTAAAGTATGACATCATGTCCCTTTATATTCAGCAAAACCCATACGCACTATTATTCCCTTTATAAATCACTGACCATTATTGTTATCATTGCATCATGATAAGACTTAAAATCATAAACTCAAAAAACAAAGAATTTTTATATTCACGGGCCTTCTTAAATAAACTTTTTTTTTTTTTTTTTTCGTTTTGCAAAATATCAATTATATTCTAAAAAATCAATATTTCTTTTAATCGATAAATGGTCAACAAGGTGGTTACAAAATTTGTTGGCTCATTTTTGAAGGAGTGGTTTTTCACCTTCAAAACAAAAAATGAACTTTTCCCCTTCACAGTTTAGCTAAGTGTTAAAAAAAGGCGATACACATGTCAACTTGGGGAAGGTTTCTGAGATACCTGCATTTTTAAAGTTTAAAAAGCAGCTGGGGGCGACATTTTTAGGTGGACTTTAATCGATTCATTCCCCAAAAAATAAAACATTTCTTCAACAAAGTGTCCCGAACATTGTAAAAGTGTTTTGAAATTTAATGCAGTTCTCTCAATCTGCATTGGCATAGTAGTAATTTGAACAAAAAATCCAACTTGTATTGAGATTCTGGTAGATTTTTTTTCTTTCCCCAATTCGTAATAGTAAACCCAAATGACAAAGTATGTGCTGTTTTAAAATTTCCCCTTGGGTGCAACACAATTTTTTTTGCTGCTGAGAGGGAATATTCAGCAAGGGGTTTGTTTTTCTTGATAGGGGTTGCAAATCCATTATTTTTACCCGACTGTTACTTGCTTTGTCGTAGCTTGGCCACGGCAATCCAAAATAGAGAGTCATGTTCAAGAGGATTCATACACTTCACATTTTTCTCATTTGCCTAAAGGGGAAATGATTTTTATAAAGGGTTTTACAGGCTTACAAAGGAGTCGACAAAGCGAACAATGAATGTAAATTTATCTGTATGTGAATATTGGTGTTAAATCTACATTTTGCAAAGTTTTTTGCATTTTTTCCAGTGCGTGATTTATTGAGGACCTTCTTAGTATAGTTCAATAAATTATTGCATAAGTAGATAACATGTAAATCAGTCCCTCTTCCTGTTTCCCCAAGGCTGAAAATGATTGCTAAGAATGGATCCAATTGTGCAAACAGTTCTATGATCCCTAAAATTGCCTTGTTTCCAAACCCAAAAAACCCTCATTTTCTCCACGGGAAAAACAAGTCTCTTAGAGCTAAGAATTTTACAACAGCAACAACTCTTTCTAGAACTTTTCTCCAATAAGGCGCTTTTTTCTTTTGATTTTCCAAATGAGAATCCAAAACCCTTTTTTCGTGCCCGAAATACCTGGTAAAATCCCCTCCTCTGAGTGGTGTGTTTTCATGTTCCTCGAAACCTTGGAATTTTTCCATCATTGAACCCTGTGTGAAAGGTATTTTTTTTTGGGTAAAAAAATAGTTGCAGCTAAACAGTCATTTTCCTGGCTTTCAGGTATCCATCCATATCTTTTCACATTTTTCTGAATTTGAAAGTTTCCATAAAAAAATAGATGACTTTAAACAACGAGATTCCCATCATCTAAATCCTTGCTGTTTTCCAAAATCAATTTTCAGAGTTTACGAAGTTTTCTGCATGAAAGCATTACGTAAGAATCGGGGATTACTTTTGGCCATGGGCGGGATTTTTTAAGACAATCTGGGGGTTGAAATGCCCGTTGAGACATTGAGAGGAGACACAAAAGAAGTAACTTGGCTGAGAAATAATGGGGGAGGGTTCCTGTAGTCATATTGCAATTAACTTAGGTAACATCAGAAACTTTTTTTCGTGAGATGCTTGATCTTTCGCAGCTTCCTAATCTTTCTTTTTCTTTCTTCTATTAAATTTTTCTTCTTTCTTTCTGTGCCCCACTCGCAAAAAGAACGTCCAACATCACTTTCACGAGATCCAAAATGAGGATGTATCATGTCTGAATTATCAAATAAAAATTTTTATTATCAATTTTATTTTTTTTTAATTATTATTAAAAAAAATTTGTCAATTGGGGGGAAGGGCCCCTTAAAACCCCCCTTTCCTGTGGCATCAAAAAATTAAAAACGTTACCGAAAGGAGTATATACGAGCTTTTCCCTAGTTAGGTTATTTTTGGGGTACGATTTTACTTTTTCATCCTCTTGACCCAATTTATTTAAACAGAAATCTACGGTCCAAAAACAATGCCAATGGTTTTTAAAATTCCCCTTTTCATAACTAAATAATCATTTTTTTGATGATTTATGGCCTACCCCCATAGATAAGGAAAATGAGAATTAAAGAATGCAGGGAAAATTTTTTCGTTTCCCCCAACCAACGATTTTTGATGGGGCTTTGTGTTTCGGGGGAAAATTTGTAGAAAATTTAATTGATTTCAAATCATTCCGTCCCCTTAAAAAAAGCATTTGCGACAAGTGATGTAGAACATCAATCATTTGGTTTTGGTTTTGAAATGAAAAAAGACTTAAAGACAGACAAAGTGTTTTTTAAAACTACAAACGGGTCAGTTTGCTTTTTTAGGTTTTCTTCATAGTATTTTTACCAAAAAGCGTTTTTACTGGCCCCATGCGTCTTTACTGGTAAAGTAACCTATCAGGCACCCCCCTTTAAACTTTAAAGGGCGAAAAAAAACATTTATCCTACACATCAATTCTTTAAACAAACTTCATTAATTTGTTACAGTACAAGTCTACAAATGAGAAATTACTACAGAAAATTGGAGGCAATCTTCCTATTCACCCATTCAAAAAAACCAGCTTTCTGATGTAAACAAAGGAGTGTTGAGTGTTGCCATCTATGGTTAGGTTTTTTATTTTATTTATTTTTTTTTCATTTTTTATTTTGTTTTGTTAATTTTAAAAATCAATTTTATCTCCAAAAACTTGAACCTTTTAGGTAGGCACCCTTTGCCTTGCCCCATGTGCGCGTTTTGGATGACCCAAATAAACCCCCTTGGAAAAGGTCCCCCAAATGCGCGGGGCCCTAGGAAAATCCTAGTTTCCTATGGGGTAATCCTGCCCTGACTTGTCACTTCTACGTCAAGTAGTGATCGTTCCCTTCAAACGTCAAGGGGCGTGTCCTTAAAAACTCAGTAAGAATATGCAATTTCAAAAACCCCAAGTAGGGAACAATGTCAATTTCAAAAACGTCAAGAAGAGAACTAGTCCCCTTTTCAAACGTCAAGTGGGGAAACTTGTCACCTTCATAACATAAGTAGGAACTATGCAACTTCATAACCCCAAAGTAGGAAATTGTCCCCTTTATAACGGCTTTTAGGGAAAAATATGTCACCTTCAAAACCCTCAGTAGGGAATATGTCACTTTCAAAACGTAAAGTTGCGAACGTGCCCCCTTATAACATCAAGTAGGAACTATGTCCCCTTAAAACGTAAAGTAAGAAAATTTCCCCTTAATGTAAAGTGGGAAAACTATGTCAACTTCATATCGTCAAGTAAGGAACTATCCCCTTAAAAAACCGTCAAGAAAGGAACTATGTCCCCTTCATAAAGCAAGTGGGAAAATATGTCACCTTCAAACGTAAGTAAGGAACTTTCCCCTTCAAACCGTAAAGTAAGGAACTTTGTCCCCCTTTCTAACGTCAAGAGGGAACATGCACCGTAAAAAGTAATACTAAACTGTGTCCCCTTTAATAACGTCAGTACTGAACTTTCCCCCTTCATAACGTCAAGTACTGAAACTTTGTCACCTTCAAAACGTAAAGTAAACAACTTGTCACTTTAGTCGTAAAAAAAGGAATATGCCAATTCTCGTCGGGGATCTTTTCCCCTTTAAAAACCAAAAAGTAGGGAACTATTCCCCTTTTCATAACTAATGGGGATCTAGTCCCCTTATAACCCCAAGTGGGACTAGTACCTTCATAACGTCAAGGGGCTATGTCCCCTTTAAACTCGTACGGAACTTGTCCCTTTTTACGTAAGTGGGGAAAATTGTCACCTTCATAACGTCAAGTGGGAACACGTCCCCTTCATAACTAAAGAAAGGAAATGTCACCTCCATAACGATCGTAAGGGAAATTTATGTCCCTTAAACGTAAGTGAGAATATGTCCCCTTTAACGTAAGCAAGGAAAATTTAATGTCACCTTCTAAGGGCAAGTAGGGAATTAGTCACCTTCAAAATTTAAAAGTAGGGTCTATGTCAGTTCATAACGTCAAGTAGGGAATTTGTCCCCTCTAACGTCAAGTAGGGAATATGCCCTTCTAACGTAAATTTATGGAACTATGTCACCTTTCAAAACGTCAAGTAGGGAACTATGTAAACTTTAAAAACGCAAGGGGGAACAGTCACCTTCAAAACGTCAAGAAATGAACTATGTCACCTTAAAAAGTCAGTGGGAACCATGTCATTTTATAACCCAAGAGGGAACTTGTCCCCTTCAAAACGAAAGTGGAACTATGTCACCTTCAAAACGAAATTTGGGAAACTATGTCACCTTCAAAAATCTAGGTAATATGTCATTCATAACGAAAAGTAGGGAACTATGTCACTTCAAAACGCAAGTAAGGAACATTCACCTTTTAACGTCAAGTAGGGTTTTGTCACCTTCATAAAAGTAAAGTGGGGGGAACTATGTACCTTCATATCTCAAGTGGGAAAATATGCCACCTTCATAAATCAAAAAGGGAAAATATGTCCCCTTCTAACGTCAAGTAAGGGAAAAACATGTCCCTTCATAAGTAAATAGGAACTATGTCAACTTCATATCGCAAGAAAGGGAAAATTATGTCACCTTCATAAGGGCAATTAAAGGGAATTTTTCCCTTCAAACCTCGATAGGGAACAGTCCCTTCAAAACGTCAATTTTGCGAACTGTGCCCCCTTCTAACATCAATAAGGAACTAGTCACCTTCCTAACGTCAAGTGGGAAAACTATGCACCTTCAAAATGTCAAGTAAAAACTATGTCAACTTCATGTCGTAAGTAGGAACTGTGTCCCCTTAAACGTCAAAAAGGGAAAAACTATGTCACCTTCATAACGTCAAGTGGGGTCTATGTTACCTAATAACGTCAAGTGGGGAACTTCACCTTCATAACGTCAAGTATTTAAACAATGTCACCTTCAAAACGTCAATGGAAATTGTCCCCTTTCATAACTCAAGACTGAACTTGTCACCCCAAAACTCAAGTAGGGAACTATATCCCCTTTTCATAACATCACGTGGGAACTAGTCGCCTTCATAACGAAAAGTAGGGAACTATGAAAATTCAAAAAGTAATAAGGAACTTGTCACCTTCATAACGTAAAGTAGGTACTAGTCCCCTTAAACGCAAGAACGGAACTTGTCCCCTTCATAACGTAAAGTGGGGAAAAATATGTACCTTCATAACGTCAAGTACGGAACATTCCCCTTATAAGTCAAGTAGGGAACTATGTCACCTTCATACCGCAAGTATAGAACTTGCCCTTTCATAACGTCAAGTAGGGAAAATGTCCCCTTCATAACGTCAAGTGGGAAAATTGTCCCCTTTCATAACGTCAAGTACTGAACTATGTCCCCTTTAAAAGTCAAGTAGGGAACTATGTACCTTATAACAAAAGTAAAAAAAACTATGTCCCTTCATAACATAAGTAGAAAACATTCCCCTTTTCATAAACCCCGTGGGAACTATGTCACTTCAAAACTCAAGGGAACTATGTCCCCCTTCATAACATAAAAAGGGGAACATTCCCTTTCTAACGTAAAGTGGGAAAAACTTTCACCTTCATAACGTCAAGTAGGGAATATGTAAACTTCATAACGTAAGTGGGATCTTGTCCCCTTCATAACGTAAAAGTGGGGAAATATGTCACCTTCATAAGCAAGTGGGAACTATGTCCCCTTATAACGTAAGTAGGGAAACTATTCAATTTCAAAACGTAAAGTGGATCTATGCCCCTTATAACGTCAAGTGGGGAACTAGTCCCTTCATAACAAAAGAAGAATACGCCCTTCATAACGTCGGTGGGGAATATTTCCCCTTTTAAAAAAACGTAAAGTAGGGAACTATGTCCCCTTCAAACATCAAGAAAGGGGAGTCGTACCCTTTTTAACGTCAGGTGGGGAACTAGTCCCCTTCAAACGTCAATGGGGAATTGTCACCTTCATAACTTAAAGTGGGAACTATGTCACCTTATAACATCAAGTAGGACTATCCCCTCAAAACCATAAGTGGGGAACTATGTCACTTCATAACTCAAGAAAGGAACTATGTCCCCTTCAAAATGTCAAGTAGAAAAATTTTGTCACTTCAAACGTACGTGGGGAAATATTTTCATTTCATAACGTAAGTAGGGAACTGTGCCACTTATAACGGAAAGAAGGGAAAATATGTCACCTTCATAATTCAAGGAACATGTATTTTATAACGAAAAGTATGAACTATTTTCCCCTTTCATGACTAAAGTGGGGAACTATGTACTTCATAACTAAGTAGGGTTCTATGTCATCTTAATAACGTCAAGTGGGGAAAATTTCCCTTTCATAACGAAAAGTGGGGTTTCTATGTCACCTTCAAACGTAAAAAGGAACTTGACCTTCATAACGTAAAGTATTTAAACAATGTCACCTTATAACGTAAAGTAGGGAAACTTGTAAATTCAAAACTAAGTAGGGAACTATGTCCCCTTCAAAACGTCAAGTAGGGTTCTAGTAACCTTCATAACGTCAAAAAGGAATATGTCCCCCTTTATAACGTCAAGTAGTTTAACAATGTCACCTTCATAACGTCAAGTAGGGAGCTTGTCCCCTTTTCATAACGTCAAGTATTAACAATGTCACCTTCATAACGTCAAGTGGGGAAAACTATGTCACCTTCATAACGTCAAGTAGGGAAACTATGTCACCTTCATAAACGTCAAGTAAGGAACTATGTCACCTTCATAACGTCAAGTATGGAACTATGCCCCACCTTCTTTAACGTCAAGTAGGGAACTATGTCACCTTCAAAAACGTCAAGTAAGAACTATGTCCCCTTCATAACGTCAAATAAGGACTAGATCACCTTCATAACATAAGTGGGGAACTATGTCACCTTCCTAACGTCAAGTAGGATCATGTCCCCTTCATAACGTCAAGTAGGGAAATTTAAATGCCACCTTCATAACGTCAAGTAGGGAATTATGTCACCTTCATAACGTCAAGTAGTGAACTATGTCACCTTCATAACGTCAAGTAGGAACTATGTCACCTTCATAACATCAAGTAGGGAACTAATGTCACCTCAAAACGTCAAGTAGGATCTATGTCACCTTCTTTAACGTCAAGTAGGGAATTATGCCACCTTCATAAACGTCAAGTAGGGAATTATGTCCCCTTCATAACGTCAAGTAGGGAACAAATGTCACCTTCATAACTTTCAAATAGAGATCTATGCCACCTTCATAACGTAAAGTAGGGAACAATGTCACCTTCATAACGTCAAGTACGGAATTTGTCACCTTCATAACGTCAAGTAGGGAACTATGCCCAACTTCATAACGTCAAGTAGGGAACTATGTCACCTTCAAACGTCGAGTAGGGAACTGTGACCTTTAATAACGTCAAGTAGGGAACTATGTCCAGGGCCGGATTAAGAAGTCTTCCGGGCCCTAGGCTATTCAATTGGCGGGGCCCCTTTGAGTTACGGGTAAGCGAAGCGACCCTTCCTGCTTGGGGGTGGGGGTGTGGGGGTGAGCCTGTTTAAGGTCTAATTAAATACATTCTGGCTATTTAGATTAAATTTAATAGGGAAAGTAATCAAGACAACCAAACCATTTACCAACAGCCCATTATAACTATCTCTTTAAAATCATGCATTTTAAAGAGAATAAACTAAAAGAAAAGCATAGTATTACTAGATTTGGCTATTAAAGTAGTGACATCATGTACCTATTAAAATTCAGAAATAACCACTACACACTATTATTCCCCTTTTTAAATCACTGACCATTATTGTTATCATTGATCATGCATAAGACTATCAAATCATATAAACTCAGAAAGCAAAGAATTTTTTTATATTCACAGGCATTTCTTAAATAAACTTTTTTCTGGATTTCGTATTTGCAAAATCATCAATTATTTTCTGAAATCAATTTTTCTTGTTAGATCAGACTCAATGGTCAACAAGGCTAGGTTACCACATTTGTTTTGGGCTCATTGTTGAACGGAGCTGGTTTTTCACTCTTCAAAACAAAAAATGAACGTTCTCCTTCACAGTTAGTAGCTGGAAGTGTTAGGTAAAGGCGATACACTATGTCAACATTAGGGAAGGTTTCTGAGATACCTGCATTTTCTTAAATGTTTCAAAGCAGCGAGGGCGCACATTTTTCAGGTGGAGCTTTAATCTGATTCATATACCCAGAAAAATGAACTATTTCCCTTCACAAATGTGTCCTGAACATCTGCTGAAAGGTGTTGTTGCAACTTTAATGCAGCTTCTCTCAATTCTGCATCTGGCATAGTAGTAATTTTGACAGAAATCCAAACTTTCATTGAGATTTGGTAGATTTCTTTTCTTTTCACCATTCTGTAATCAGTGAATCCAGAATGACGAAGTATGTAGCTGTCTTACATTTCTGCCTTGGTAGCAACACAATTTCATTGTCTGCTGAGCAGGGCACATATTCAGCAAGTGGTTGATTTGCTTGATACGGGCTTGCAATCCATTATATTTACCCGACATGTTACTTGCATTGTCGTAGCTCTGGCCCTGGCAATCCTAATAGAGAGATCATGTTCAAGCAGAGTATTCAGTACTACATTCATCATTGTTTCTCCATCATTTCCTGAAAGGGAATGAATTTTTTTAAAGCGTTCTACAGGCTTACTACTGGAGTCGACAAAGCGAACAATGAATGTCAATTATCTGTATGTGAATATCTGGGGTTGAATCTACACTTATTGGCAAAGTATTTTGCAGTTTTCACAGCTGCTGTGATGTTATTGAGGACCCTTTTTAGTCATCAGTTCAATAAATTCATTGCATATAGTAGATAACATGTAAGATACAGTGCCTCTCCTGCATTCCCAAGGCGTGACACATGATTTGCTAAGAATGGATCCAATTGTGCTAACATTCTATGATCCCTAGAAAAATTTCCATTGTTTTCCGAACCAAAAACCTCATTTTCTCACGGAAAGCAAGTCCTCTTTGAGCTAAGAATTTTACAACAGCAACAACTCTTTCTAGAACTTTTCTCCAATAAGTGCGCTCTTTTTCAGTTTGATTTTCCAAATTTAGAATCCAATAAGCCTTTTTTCTGTGCACGAAATACACTGGCTAAAATGCAGCTCCTCTGAGTGGTGCTGTTTTTCATGTTCCTCGAAACGCTTGGGAATTTTTCCAGTCATGAACCCCTGTGTGAAGGTATTTTCTTTGGTAGAAAATAGCTTGCATGCTGAACAGTACACTTTTTCCCGAGCTTTCAGAGTTTTACCATCCATGATCTTTTCACAGTTTCTGAATTTGCAAGCTTCCTATAAAACATAGATGACTTTAAACAACGACGACTTCCATCATCATAAATCCTTGCTGATTTCCTAAAGTCAATGTTCAGAGTTTTTATGAAGTTTTCTGCAATGAAAACATTACGTAGAGAATCTGGGATTACATTTGGCCATGAGGCAGGATCTTTTAAGACAAATCCTGTGGATGAAATGTCCGTTGAGACAATTGAGAGAACACAAAAGAATAGACTCTGGTGGAAAATAATGGAGGGAGGCTTCCTGTATGATCTGACGTATCTGCGATTCAACTGTACTGGTAACATCAGAAACTGTTTTCGTGAGCATGTCTCTGATCTTTCTGCAGCTTCCTACATCTTCTTTTCTGTTCTTCTACTTGAATTTTTTTTCTTTCTTTTCTGTGACCCACTCGCATAAGAACGTCCAACATCACGTTCACGAGATGCCATAATGAGGATGTATCACTGTCTGTAATTATGCAAATACAAAATTTTTTATTATCAATTATTATTAATTTTTTAATTATTATTAAAAAAAATTCTGTCAATTGGGGGGATATGGCCCTTGAAGCCCCCTTTCCTCTGGCTGCGCATCTAAAAATTCAAAACGTTACCAGAAAGGAGGTCATATACAGAGCTTTTAACCCTAGATTAGGTTAGTGATTTGGGCTACGAATATTTTACTAATTCATCCTCCTTGATCTCCAATTTACTTAAACAGAAAACAAACTGAGTCCAAGAACATGCACAATGGTATTTATATCACCATTTTCATAACTTAAAACTAATCATTATGTTTTGCATGATATATGGCCTACCACCATAGATAAGGACATGAGAATTTAAAGAATGCAGGACAATTTTCAGTTTCACCCAACCAACGATTTTCTGAAAGTGGCTTATGTGTTTCTGGGGAAATATGTAGTAAATTAATTGGGTGTTCTACATCACTTCCGTCGCAACTTGAAAACTAAGCATTTGCGACGGAAGTGATGTAGAACAACATTTAATTGAGATCTGTTATTTAAATGATAAAGACTTAAAGACAGGACAAAGTGCTTTTAAAACCTACAAAAAGGAAGTCAGTTTTGCGTTTTAGGCTTTTCTTCATAGTATTTTTACCAAAATGCGTCTTTACTGGTCATGCGTCTTTACTGGTCAAGTAACCCTATCAGGGACCTCCTTAACATTTAGAGGCGAAAACAAACATTTATCCCTACACATCAATGTCTTTCAACAAACTTCAGTTAATTTGTTACAGTACAAGTCTACATAATGAGTAATTACTACAGAAAATTGGAGAGCAATCTTCCCTATTCACCCATTAGCGGGAAAACACAGCTGTTCTGATGTAAACAAAGGAGTGTTGAGTGTTGCCATCTATGGTTAGGTTTATTTATTTTTATTTTATTTTATTTCATTATTTATTTTTGTTTTGATTAATTTTTAAAAATTCAATTTTACTCTCCAAACACTTGAACCTTTAGGTAGGCACCCCTTTGCACTTGCCACCATGTGCGCAGTCTTGGATGAGCCAATGAACCCCTTGGACCACGGGGGCCCCCAAATGCGCGGGGCCCTAGGCAAATGCTAGCTTGCCTATGCGGTAATCCTGCCTGACTATGTCACCTTCATAACGTCAAGTAGTGATCTGTGTCACCTTCATAACGTCAAGTAAGGAGCTGTGTCACCTTCATAACGTCAAAATAATGAACTAAAGTCAACTTCATAACGCCAAGTAGGGAACTATGTCAACTTCATAACGTCAAGAAGAGAACTATGTCACCTTCATAACGTCAAGTAGGGAATATGTCACCTTCATAACATCAAGTAGGGAACTATGTCAACTTCATAACTCCAAGTAGGGAACTATGTCACCTTCATAAAGGCAATTATGGAACTATGTCAAACCCTTCAGAACCTCGGTAGGGAACTAAAGTCACATTCATAAACGTCAAGTTGCGAACTGTGCCACCTTCATAACATCAAGTTTGGGAACTATGTCACCTTCATACGTCAAGTAAAGAAATATGTCACCTTCATAATGTCAAGTAGAGAACTATGTCAACTTCATATCGTCAAGTAAGGAACTATGTCACCTTCAAACCCTCAAGTAAGGAAACTATGTCACCTTCATAACGTCAAGTAGGGAACTATGTCACCTTCATAACGTCAAGTAAGGAACTGTGTCACCTTCAAACCGTCAAGTAAGGAACTATGTCACCTTCATAACGTCAAGTAGGGAACTATGTCACCTTCATAACGTCAAGTACTGAACTATGTCACCTTCATAACGTCAAGTACTGAACTATGTCACCTTCATAACGTCAAGTACTGAACTATGTAAACCTTCATAACGTCAAGTAAACAACTATGTCACATTTATGTCGTCAAGTAAGAACTATGCCAACTTCATAACGTCAAGTAGGGATCTATGTCACCTTCATAACTCCCAAATAGGGAACTATGTCACCTTTATAACGTCCCAAATAGGGATCTATGTCACCTTCATAACTCCAAGTAGGGGGAAATATGTCACCTTCATAACGTCAAGTAGGGATCTATGTCACCTTCATAACGTCAAGTACGGAACTATGTCACCTTCTTAACGTCAAGTAGGGAACTATGTCACCTTCATAACGTCAAGTAGGGAACTATGTCACCTTTATAACGTCAAGTAAGGAACTATGTCACCTCCATAAAAGATACGTTTAAAGGGAAATTTTGTCACCTTTATTAACGTCAAGTAGAGAACTATGTCACCTTCATAACGTCAAGTAAGGAACTATGTCACCTTCATAACGGCAAGTAGGGAACTATGTCACCTTCATAACTTCAAGTAGGGATCTATGTCACGTTCATAACGTCAAGTAGGGAACTATGTCACCTACATAACGCAAGTACGGAAAATAGTCACCCTTTATAACGTCAATTATGGAACTATGTCACCTTCATAACGTCAAGTAGGGAACTAGTCAACTTTATAACGTCCCAAGTAGGGAACTATGTCACCTTCATAACGTCAAGTACTGAACTATGTCACCTTCTAACGTCAATAGGGAACCATGTCACCTTCATAACGTCAAGTAGGGAACTATGTCACCTTCATAACGTCAAGTAGGGAACTATGTCACCTTCATAACGTCAAGTAGGGAACTATGTCACCTTCATAACATCAAGTAGGTAACTATGTCACCTATAACGTCAAGTAGGGAACTATGTCACCCTTTAAAAACGTCAAGTAAGGAACTATGTCACCTTCATAACGTCAAGTAGGGATCTTTTTCACCTTCATAAAGTCAAGTAGGGAACTATGTCACCTTCATATCGTAAAGGGAAGGAACTAGCCACCTTCATAACATCAAAGAAAGGGAACTATGTCACCTTCATAACGTCAAGAAGGAACTGTCCACCTTCAAAAAATGTCAAGTAGAGAACTATGTCAACTTCATATCGTCAAGTAAGGAACTATGTCCCCCTTCATAACGGCCCAAATTTAAAGGGAAATATGTCAAACCCTTTATAACCTCGAGTAGGGAACTATGTCACCTTCATAAGTCAAGTTGCGAACTGTGCCACCTTCATAACATCAAGTAAGGAACTATGTCACCTTCCTAACGTCAAGTAAGGAACTATGTCACCTTCATAATGTCAAGTAGAGAACTATGTCAACTTCATGTCGTCAAGTAAGGAACTGTGTCACCTTCAAACCGTCAAGTAAGGAACTATGTCACCTTCATAACGTCAAGGAACTGTGTCACCTTCAAACCGTCAAGTAAGGAATTATGTCACCTTCATAACGTCAAGTAGGGAACTATGTCACCTTCATAACGTCAAGTAAGGAACTGTGTCACCTTCAAACTGTCAAGTAAGGAACTATGTCACCTTCATAACGTCAAGTAGGGAATATTGTCACCTTCATAACGTCAAGTACTGAACTATGTCACCTAAAAACGTCAAAATAGTGGAACTATGTCACCTTCATAACGTCAAGTACTGAACTATGTCACCTTCTTAACGTCAAGTACTGAACCATGTCACCTTCATAACGTCAAGTAGAGAACTATGTCACCTTCATAACATCATGTAGGGAACTATGTCACCTTCATAACGTCAAGTAGGGAACTAGGTCACCTTCATAACGTCAAGTAGGGAACTATGTCACCTTCAAAACATCAAGTGGGGAACTATGCCACCTTCATAACGTCAAGTAGGGAACTATGTCACCTTCATAACGTCAAGTAAGGAACTATGTCTCCTTCACAATGTCAAGTAGAGAACTATGTCACCTTCATATCGTCAAGTAACGAACTATGTCATCTTCATAACGGCAATTAAGGAACTATGTCACCTTCATAACGTCAAATAGAGAACTATGTCACCTTCATAGCGGCAAGTAAGGAACTATGTCACCTTCATAACGTCAAGTAAGGAACTGTGTCTCCTTCAAACCGTCAAGTAAGGGGAAATTGTCACCCTTCATAACGGGCAAGTAGGGAATATGTCACCTTCATAACGTCAAGTACTGGACTATGAACATTCATAACGTCAAATACTGAACTTGTCCCTTCATAACGTCAAGTACTGAACTATGTCACCTTCATAACGTCAAGTACTGAACTATGTCACCTTCATAACGTCAAGTACTGAACTATGACACCTTCATAACGTCAAGTACGGAACTATGTCACCTTCATAACGTCAAGTATGACTATGTCACCTTCATAACGTCAAGTAAAGGGAACTAGTCACCTTCATAACGTCAAGTGGGAAATATGTCCCCTTCATAACGTCAAGTACTGAACTATGTCACCTTCATAACGTCAAGTACTGAACTATGTCACCTTCATAACGTCAAGTACTGAACTATGTCACCTTCATAGCGTCAAGTAAGGAACTATGTCACCTTCATGACGTCAAGTACTGAACTATGTCACCTTCATAACGTCAAGTAGGGATCTATGTCATCTTCATAACGTCAAGTAGGGAACTATGTCACCTTCATAACGTCAAGTACTGAACTATGTCACCTTCATAACGTCAAGTAGGGATCTATGTCATCTTCATAACGTAGTAGGGAACTATGTCACCTTCATAACGTCAAGTACTGAACTATGTCATCTTCATAACGTCAAGTAGGGATCTATGTCATCTTCATAACGTCAAGTAGGGAACTATGTCACCTTCATAACGTCAAGTAGGGAACTATGTCACCTTCATAACGTCAAGGAACTATGCCACCTTCATAACGTCAAGTACTGAACTATGTCATCTTCATAACGTCAAGTAGGGATCTATGTCATCTTCATAACGTCAAGTAGGGAACTATGTCACCTTCATAACGTCAAGGAACTATGCCACCTTCATAACGTCAAGTACCGAACTATGTCACCTTCATAACGTCAAGTAAGGAACTATGTCACCTTCATAATGTCAAGTAGAGAACTATGTCACCTTCATAATATCAAGCAAGGAACTATGTCACCTTCATAACGGCAATTAAGGAACTATGTCACCTTCATAACGTCAAGTAGGGAACAATGTCAACTTCATAACCTCAAGTAGGGATCTATGTCACCTTCATAACGCCAAGTAGGGAACTATGTCACCTTCACAGCGTCAAGTAGGGAACTATGTCACCTTCATAACGTCAAGTAGGGATCTATGTCACCTTCATAACGTTAATTACGGAACTATGTCACCTTCATAACGTCAAATAGAGATCTATGTAACCTTCATAACGTCAAGTAGGGATCTATGTCACCTTCATAACATCAAGTAGGGAACTATGTCACCTTCATAATATCAAGTAGGGATCTATGTCACCTTCATAACATCAAGTAGGGAACTATGTCACCTTCATAACATCAAGTAGGGAACTATGTCACCTTCATAACATCAAGTAGGGAACTATGTCACCTTCATAACATCAAGTAGGGAACTATGTCACCTTCATAATATCAAGTAGGGAACTATGTCACCTTCATAACATCAAGTAGGGAACTATGTCACCTTCATAACGTGGGTTCAAGTCCTGCTGACGGTGATCTTTCTCAGTATTTTTCCATTATAGTATTTCTTCACATATTAAATATATTTTTATGATATTTCAGTTCTTCATTTGATATTTTATTTCATATTTATGTTAGGTACTGTAGCATGAATTAATTTTTTGTTAGTGGCAATTGAAAAAGTCATGAATTCAGTTTTCTTATTTTTGGAATAATTTATCTTACAGAGTATATGTCCTAATGTGATTCACTCAGCTAATATGTACAAATAATTAAAAAAAAATGTTAGAAAAATGGAATGTGGTGGTAAGACGTAGGAACCACGAAACTCATAACACAAACTCTTCCCTTGGCAGTTGTGGAGTCATAATTTATTGTTCTATTGCACTCGCCGTCTCTACATGCTGAATTTTTTCAATACTGCCAATCTAACAGTATGCTAAGAATGTTGCGCACATCCCATCACAGACTTCCCAAGTGCTAGGCACACATGTTAGAGATGGAGAGAGAGAGAGAGAGAGACGGGGGGGGAGGGAGACAGAAAAGGGGGAGAAAGAGAAGAGGAGAGAGAAAAGGGGAAAATGAGAAGAGGAGAGAGTGAGAGTAGGAAAAAGAGAAGAAAGGGGTAGAGAGTGGGAGAGACGGGAAGAGAGAATTAAAAGAGAGAAGAGAGGGGTGAGAGAGGGGGCATAGAGAGGACAGAGGCAGATATATAAGTTCATATTTCTGCCAGTCACTTTCTAATAAAAATGGGCCATCATTGTTATATATGCAAGACCTGGTTGACGGAGGTCAAGCGCTCGATACATTGCCTTAGTGTCTAACACTTTTCTGTTGTGAATCCTTCAGTGAGAGGGAAGCGATCTTAAGCAAGTGAAGGACTCTTGATCCAAGAACTGAACTTACCCAAGAATACTTAGATATCATAACACCGTGACTGGAACAAGTCACCAAAACTTGGCACTGAGGAGAGGAGCTAAGAGGACCCGAAACATCGTAACCTAAGTGCGGATTTTGTGAATTGGGGGCTACTCCTCCCCTTCCTCGTCTCAAACCTGATTATAATCTTATACATTTCAAATTTACCCAGGTGTTGTGTGGTTCTCGTGGGTTTGGCGTTTTCCCATGAATATCATAGTAAGTCCGTGTTGTGTTGGGTTCTCTTGTAAGTTGTTTCAATATATTCTTTCAATCAGCAGGAGAGAAGAGCCAGTCACCTCAGTACGCAGTGAGTCGTGGGGACGATTTACACTAGCCCAAAAAACTGGTTACGACTCACTGGACGACCAGAACGACGTTGACGCAGAGTTAGTGAAAGGGAGCGGATACCCGCCTGCAGGCTAGGAAGGTGGCCCGCACTGCTCGCAGTGATTATACATTACCCCAGCTGCCCCCACTGTGCCCCTCCTCTACCACAAAACCCCCACTACTACCACCACCCCTTCCACCACTCTGCCAGAGAGTAAGTTGTATAACACACCAGAAACATAAGCAATGTCATTACTTCCACCTCAAGGACCAAACTGAAAATAAGTAACTGAATTTTTGGGGGGTTAATCCTATTTTAATTAATTAACACTATGTTAATAACTGTATTTACGTGTGCATGTGCCTAAATAAACTTGCCTTCCCACTTTTAAATTACAAGTTATATCAGTAGCATCCAACATCCTTACATCAACCAAGGTTGTGCAACAACACAACAAAAATACAAGCTTCTAAGGAAAAACTTTTTTAAAATCACAGACTTTGGGGATTTGCTAGAGTGTGCATTTTTAAATTATGAACAAAAAAGGATACATCTGATGGTGCCCCCCTCGGCGTTGTTACGTTAGTTGGCGACTGTGTTGGAGCGGCTTGATGTGCCTGAGGACCCACCAGCCCATGAGTGCCTGAGGACCCACCAGCCCATGAGTGCCTGAGACCACCAGCCCATGAGTGCCTGAGGACCCCACCAGCCCATGAGTGCCTGAGGACCCCCACCCTTGAGTGCTGAGGACCCCCAGCCCTTAGTCCCTGACGACCCACCAGCCATGACTGACTGGGACCCACCAACCCATGAGTGCCTGAGGACCCCCCGCCCATGAGTGCCTGAGGACCCACCAGCCCATACTGACGGGAGGACTCACCAGCCCATGGTGCCTGAAGACCCACCAACCCATGAGTGCCTGAGGACCCACCAGCATGAGGCCTGAGGCCCCACCCGCCCATGACTGACTGACGACCCACCAACCCATTGAGTGCCTGAGGACCCCCAACCCATGAGTGCCTTTGAGGACCCATCAGCCCATGACTGCCTGAGGACCCACCAACTCATGAGTGCCTAGGACCCACCAACCCTGAGTGCCTGAGGATCCCTCAATCCATGAGTCCCTGAGGCCCACCAACCATGAGTGCCTGAGGACCCACCAGCCCATAGTGCCTGAGGACCTACCAACTCATGAGTCCCTGAGGACTCACCAACCCATGAGTGCCTGAGGACCAACTAACCCATGAGTGCCTGAGGACCCACCAACCCATGAGTGCCTGAGGACCCAACCAACCCATGAGTGCCTGAGGACCACGAACCCATGAGTGCCTGAGGACCCACCAACTCATGAGTGCCTTTAGTACCCACCAACCCATGAGTGCCTGAGGACCCACCAACCCATGATGCCTGAGTACCCACCAACTCATGAGTACCTGAGGAACCCCAAAAACCCATGAGTGCCTGAGGACCCCACCAACCCATGAGTCCCTGAGGACCCATCAGCCCATGATGCCTGAGGACCCACCAACCCTTTTGAGTGCCTGAGGATCCACGAACCCATGAGTGCCTGAGGACCAACAAACCCATGAGTTCTTGAGGACCCACCAGCCCATGACTGCCTGAGGACCCACCAACTCATGAGTGCCTGAGTACCCCCCAAACCCAAATGAGTGCCTGAGGAACCCCCAAACCCCATGAGTTGCCTGAGGACCCACCAACCCATGATTCCCTGAGGCCATCAGCCCATGACTGCCTGGGACCCCCCAACTCATGAGTGCCTAAAGGCCCCACCAACCCATGATGTGCCTGAGGACCCACCAACCCTTGAGTGCCTGAGGACCAACTAACCCATGAGTTCTTGAGGCCCACCAGCCCATGACGGGCCTGAGGACCCCCACCAAAACTCATGAGTCCCTGAGGACCCACCAACCCATGAGTGCCTGAGGACCACCAACCCATGAGTGCCTGAGTACCACCAACCCATGAGTCCTGGGGCCCCACCAACGCATGAGTGCCTGAGGACCTGCCAACTCATGAGTGCCTGAGAACCACCAACCCATGAGTGCCTGAGGACTCACCAACCCATGAGTGCCTGAGGCCCACCAGCCCATGACTGCCTGGGAACCCACCACCCATGAGTGCCTGAGGACCAAACCAACTCATGAGTGCCTGAGGACCACCGACCCATGAGTGCCCGAGGACCCACCAGCCCATGACTGCCTGAGACTCCCCAACCCATGAGTGTCTGAGGCCCCACCAACCCATGAGTGCTGAGGACCTACCAACCCATTAGTGCCTGAGGACCCACCAACCATGGCTGCCTGAGGACCCACCAGCCCATGACTGCCTGGGGAACTCACCAACCCATGAGTGCCTGAGGACCCACCAACCATGAGTGCCTGATGACCCACCAACCCCATGAGTGCCTGAGGACTTACCACCCATGAGTGCCTGAGGACCCACCAACCCATGACTGCCTGAGGACCCACCAACCCATTAGTGCCTGAAGACCCCCAACCCATGAGTGCCTGAGGACCCATCAACCCATGAGTGCCTGAGGACCCATCAACCCATGAGTGCTGAGGATCCATCAACCCATGAGTGCCTGAGGACCCACCAACCCATGAGTGCCTGAGGACCCACCAACCTATAAGTGCCTGAGGACCCACCAACCCATGAGTCCCTGAGGACCCACCAACCTTTAAGTGCCTGAGGACCCCCCAAACCCCATGAGTGCCTATTACCACCCAGGAGTCCAAAGACCTGTTATCCGGGGTATAAAGGGGAGAAAAATAAACACATTCAGAAAAACTTTGACTTATATTATCCTTCACCAAGTAAGAACAGAATTACGTACTTTTTTTATACATCTGTACAACAATAGGCATTAGTGCACTCCACGGTAAGCCACTAGAGAGCAGACTGTGCTTCAGCCAGCTCTAGAATGGGAATGACAAGGCAGACGGGTGTGTGGTACCCACAACACCTCTGCGATTGCCAAAACCTTCTTCTCATTGGCTGGAACCCGGGTACTGATCGAACGAAAGGGGCCCCATCGTCGACCCTAGTTTCTGGTTCGCTGGTTGGGGGAGATAGCCTTTCAATGAGGGTGTGTACATGCGCTGAATAAAGGTTACGTAATCTTTGCATGGCACAGTGCCTGAGGACCCACCAACCCATGATCAACCTTTATTACAACCCAGGTTCAATGGCCTGTTACCCCGGGTTGTAATGGGAGCAAATAAACACAGTAGAAAAAGTTTAGACTTATATTATCCTTCACCAATTTATAACAGCAATATGTACACTATGTACAGTGATAAGTATAGTGCACTCCCGGTAAGCCAAAGCAGAAATAGAAGCCACAAGATAGCAGACCGTGCTTCAACCCGCTCAGAATGGGAATGACAAGGGCAGACAGGAGAGCGGTACCCACATAACCTCTGCGATTGCCAAAACCCTCTTCTTATTGGTAGAAACCTGGTCACTAGTTGAACGCGGGGCCCCATCATCAACTCTTAGCAACCTGGTTCGCTGGTTGGGGGAAATAGCCTGAAATGGGGGTTGTGTACGTGCGCCAAAATAAAGGTTCGTACTTTTTGCATGCCACAACCTTCAGAGTGACGACAAATTTTTCCCTTTACCCCCAAATTTTGCTTCACTTACCATTTCGATTGGAAAAGAATTTTTAAAGTACTGCTTCACGTTGTAATGTTTTTTTGTTAATAATAATAAAATAAAATAAAAATAATAAAAATTATTATTATTTTTATTATTATTATTATTATTATTATTATTATTAAAAAAAAAAACAAAATTAGAATTCTGATTATATTGCGATTAAAATATAATTAAAAATTTATGGATTTTCCAAAAAAAGCAGATCTTTTAGTTGTAGATATAATAATCCCAGCAAAAAAAATTTTTAGCACCTTACATAAGCACAAAATAAAAAGGGGTTCTACTCAACACGGGTTCAATACATTGGTGTGATAGGGGGGTCACGGCCCCCGGACCCCCATAGAGTGTGGGGGACAATTCATAATAGGGTTTTCATTAATAACCTACAGGAAAAAAAAAACTGAAGGTTAATTGATCATATATTTCGACCCCCTTTTGGGGATCATCCTATCGCTGAAGAAACCTTAAAGGGGGTCGAAATATACGATCAATTAATTTTCTTATTTTTTGTTTTTCATGTGGGTTATTACTAAACCGACAAGTGTTCATTACCTTCAGCTATTCTTTAGCAATAGGTTACATAGTAGGGCACTTAGATTTGCATTCCTCGTGAGTCAGCATAAGTCAGATGATACATCCATTCACTCCACAGACATTCCATAAATACCATTCCTCAGTCTTGTTAAATTTCCCCTTCGAAGATATTGATTGACTAGGTGATCCCCAAAAGCGATCCGGAAATGTGAGCAAGCGCCCGGGTACTGTGACCACGACCGGTCTGTGCCCAAACATGGGTTTACGTGACCACGCCCAGGTACTGTGACCAGCGACTGCTTCAAAGATAATTTCAGTTCGGATGGGTTTATGACCTGGTGGGTTCCCCCACACCTGGGGACCTTGTTGACTAGCAGACAAAGCTGAATAACTGTGACCACACAACACAAGAGATGAATTTGGGTGAAAAATATAGTAAGTTAAGATGAAAAAAGACAACGAATAAATCTAGCTTGAAGTAATTGTAATTAAAAAACGAATGTAATTAAAAAAAAATTACTAATAGTAATTTATATTTTTAGATTAAAAGAGAAAATTTTAAATGATTTTGAATTTGTTACCAGCTTAAATTGTATAATAAAATTGGGGCACTAAAATTAGCTAATACCAAAATGACAGTACACATGTACACTATGTACATTCAAGTGGTTCCCCTTGTTTGAGTCACGTCCAGCACTTTTTACTACTGACAGTCTGTTTCCATGAGTGCTTGTAAACTAAATTGACTTTGACTGGACTCCTGACTCAGTCGCAGTTCAGACTTTTTTGACAAATGGGACCCATTGTTTCGTGGGGGAAAATATGCAAGTTACAATAATTTTGTGTCAAAAGTTTAATTTTTATATAATATTTAAATGAGTAAATTTTAAAAATACTTTGAGATTTTATGAGCGATGTTGATTTTTAAAAACAGGGAGTCACTGGTTTTAAAAAGTGTTCATGGCTTACTCCCAACAATTTTGATTCAATTACATCTTTGGATGAGTTATAAAATGAATGTGGAGAAGCCATTTTATATTATATTCATAATTTGGTAATATGGATGTCCTATTGGGGGGTTTATAACATAATTGACTCCTGGTTATTTTTTGTAATATTTTATGCAGTATCATGAGAGAAAAGGTCAAGGAAGGACAGTTAAAGGCCAAACGTTTTTAAATTATATTTTTCACCACTTTTGTTTATGAGTGATATTGCTTGATAAAAATAAACAGATTCATGAATTTATATAAGTGTAAATGGGGACGGTCAGTAATGAAACAGTATGTTGTGTGTGATAAATGGTTTTGAACACCGACAAGTTGAAGATTAAGACACTTATGCAGCATATGGGGAATCTTTAGGGGGAAACGTTTCGACACACAGTGGCTTCATCAGTCCAGACAAAACAGAAAGGTGTAAGGAGAGGAGGAGCTTGAGGTAATCAGTCCCTCAGCTTGAATCAATGTGTTCAGTCCATCACTTATAGAAAGTACAGCTGTGGCCGGAGAAATGGCTTATTAACTGTAGTCAAGTGAGTGGAAGCAGGAGGAAGGCGGGATCACAGTGGGACCTTTCCACTAGTGTAAGTAGGTCTTGTCCTAAGGTTGGACAAGATTGAAAAAGTCTTTGTATCAAAGATCCCATGATGTTGCAGTGTCCTGGGCAGGTATGTTGTAAACAGTGTTATACATTTACAACGTAGTCAGCTCCCCGCCAACTGGACTGTGCTTGTGAGAAAACTGTTTGCTTCTCCTTTTACACTGTTGGTCTTCATTTATTGGTTGGAAATACTTTCTGAAGTACTTTAGTCTTCGTCAAGTAGGGGTCAGCCAGGGTGGGCAGAGAGAAGGAAAAGCACAAAAGTTACTGAAAGAAGATTAAGACTTCTGTGAAAGTTACTTCAAGCTTCGTCACACAACTCAAAAATGTTTTTAATAAAAAGGAGAAGCAAAATGATACACAGAATAAAATGGCAGAGCTGCTGGAAGTGGCCAGCAGTACACAGAAACTACCATCTATATTATCATATTTCAAGAGTAAGAGAAAAAATTAGTGAACTTTACCGTAAATGATTCAAGGCCGACTGTCCGCTGAATAATATGGAGAATTCTAAATGTCCGAGATCTTCTAAATGCAGAAACTGAAATTTGATTCGTGCAAGATCAACAATTAGAAATACTTCTTCGAGCATACTAAACAATTAAGACTGCAATGAAGGATGGGTAATACAGTGCATAATATATTAAACTAAAAAAAATAAACTGCAATGAAGGAAGAATTTCAAGGTCTCACCCGAGTTTAATCTAACTTTGTCCCAGTGGTGAGATTACTTCCTTAGGGCAACAGTTCACTTTACAGACAGAACGGAGAACTGAAATCAAGCGCTCTTGCTTGTGAAAATATCTGAAGAAGGTATATGCCTATAACATAGAATCTTCACACGAGTTCTTTGACCGTTATTCTATCAGAGATAAAGTTAAGAAAGTTGTTTGCAGACAATGCCTTCTCAATAAATTTAAAAGCTTTTGATGTCCGTCTTCCTGGTTTTCACGTCGCTGGACCAGAAGATGTAACTTATCAAGACCAGAAAAATGCAGATAACAGCGAGCAGGAAATAGGGGTGGATAGTGTTCTCATTTTTTTTTTTTTTTTTTGCCAGAAGGTACGAGACGGTTGGTCACACTCATCAACTATGAGTTAAAGATGGTCTCGGGATTCCAGAGGTTAATAATTCTTTTCTGTCTACAGGAATTCAAAAAAACATTTTCTTATGATTTTAGTACTTAAGTCAACCTCTGATGCACTATCCCTCTAAAAGAAAGGTGTTTACTTTCAATATCCAAATGTAACAAAATGGAATTCACAATTGAAAATGAGAGTCAGTTCTGAAAGGAAAATCAACATTCCCAAAAAGATGGTAGAGAGAAAAAAAAACAAGAAATTATTTTAATGGAGATTACGGTACTAAAGGAGGTTGTGACAGTTCTTAATCCACTGAAAAGGGCCCCAAAGGAACACCTGAAAGGAGAGAAAATCTCACCATCTTAACAACTGGACCAGTAATTATTGGTCTACAGCAATCCCTGCAGCAGTTACTAAACTCTGACCATTCCTACTGTGAAACTTTAAACCAAAGTCTCCCATGAAAAAACTGAAACGAAGACTTAATACATTTTTGGAGATGACTGACATAACGGCAGCAGTTCATTTTCATCCTTTCTTCAAGCTGGATTGGCTTCATCAGAATAAAAAAGAGAACAAGTGCTTCAGGAGATCTGGATCCTTGTTACAAGTATGTCTGAGAAAGAAGAAACAAATGCGATATTATCCAAAGATGAGTCATCTGAGTCTAATTAACCTAAGAGCCTCCGCCTTTTTGTTCATGGCCCGACAGTTGGAGGTGAACGGAAATTACCCACTGATGAACTAGAACCAGTTTTAAAAAGTATATACAAGACCATTGTAATCCATTTTGACGGAGATCCCTTGACCTATTAGATAAATTCTCCTCCCAAGATGCTCCCTCTGAAGAACCAGCAAGATGAAGGATGGGTTGCAGTAGGACGCAAACCCTTTGGGCTGTAGGACGCAGCTTGGTCCTGTAGGACGCCAGCTTGGTCTGTAGGACCAGCTTGGTCCTGTAGGACGCAGCTCGGTCCTGTAGGACGCAGCTCGGTCCTGCAGCCATCAGCCAACCTCTCCTGATTAAGTGCAGCCCAGAAATTTACGAGTATCTACCCTGCTTGAATATTAATAAAATCTAATATGTGAAAATGGGCGTAACTTATGCAAGTTTGTGTACACCGCCAAAATCAATATTATTTTCATTGTTTTACAAGTTGTGAAAAAAACTTAGTTGCAACTTTCTGTTCCAAATCATCTAATTTTGTACAGTTTCCCATATGTAGTTTCCTTGCAGGAATTGTAGTGAAGACGAAAAAATATATTAATATTATGTCTTCGATCTACCATGTTAAAGTACATCATGTAAAATGAAGCTTTTTTTGTTATTTTGTAATCTTGTTGGATCTTTGGCCGATTTAGGCAACAAATATTATGAATATGAAAATGGTATAAAAATACCGAAGGTTGATAAGACACATGTGCAACAGTAAGGTATCTTTATTCCAAACTTTCGCCTTCACGGTAGGCTTCTTCAGTCTAGACAGAAGGGTTAGCAGAAGCAGTAGAGGATGATGGTATTTTTGTACATTCTTCGATTACTTACATTTAAATACTCAATATGGGCCAGATGTTTGCTTATCTTTCCAACATAAAACAGAGATTTCATATATTAGTGAAATTTGAAGTCCCCAAAGAAAATAATTTAATACAAAATTTCATGTGATTGTAACTGAAAATCTGGAAGAGCAACTGAAATTAAAACTGTAATTGACTCACTCATGTAATTACTCTAAGCCTTTCAACGTCCACAACTTGTTTCATTCGCAAAAAAAGACACGAATGTTTAAAAATTTAAAAAATATTATGATTATTATTATTATTTGAAAAAAAAAAGCGCTAGCCCCCAGAGGTCGTACTCTGATACACTCTCTTCTTATTATTAAAATAATTAGAGGACAAGGGGGGGGGATTAGGATGTGGAAAATTCAATGACTATAAAAAAAACTTATTTTGCCAAATCTTTTCTAGCATTTGGGTTTTTAATAATAATAATAATAATAATATTTTATATTATTATTATTATTATTATTATTATTATTATTATTATTATTATTATTATGAGGATCTGTTAGGTGGTGTTTTGAACCATAGAGTTTTGGCTTTCTGTGATGTGGTGTTTAATTTTTTTGCAGGGTACTGTCTGGTGGAACGCCCCCTGGATACCTCATCTCACGTCATTGAGGCAGAAGCAGCATGCGGGTGAGAGAGGAACATTCATAGTACACTACTGAAGTACCCGTGTTATAGAGTTCAACAAGAATAAAAACTTAAGTGCTGGATTGTAGCACAGACACAGAGATGGATGTGTAGGCAAGACCCAAAACACCAAGACCTGTGCATCTAAATATTGCTTTATTATCTGCAGCTTAGAGTAAACTAGAGCCTTTCGTGTTATCCATGTTTTGCATGCGTCAAGGATTTTTTTATATTCTTCAACATATGTTACTTTTGAAAATGTTAATAATGATGTTTACCACTTTTAGCTGTACAAGGAAGGAGATGAGGACTGTTCTGAGCTGTGTTTCTGTGATCTTGGGGGAGCAGACAAAGTGTAGGTGAGTACTGTTGAGACACTCACTCAATTTTTCGCTCACTAACTACTCACTCTCACACAGCCAGGGCACAATGAAGCCTCGAAAAACTTATACCCCCGCTAAACACTCATGCTAACACACACTTTTTCATACTCGCACACTCACTCTCACTTCTGCTTCTCTCTCACTCACATTGTCAACAGTCCAAACTTGTATAATACGCCAAGCCTTAGTCACGTGACCCCTGTTAGTATCACACACACATAGGGCATTTTCCAGAGGCCTCTCCCGCACTCTCGACCAGACCTAGGAGGCCTGGGTTTGCCACGAATATTAATACATCGCCTCCAATAACAGTTCAACAGTTGTATTCTTCATACTATTATTTCCTAAACACGAACCCTTTTTAACACTAACACACACACTAAAACAAGCACTAATACACGCGCACACACCACACACACACACACACACAAGTGCAAAGGGTTTGCAACAAGACTAGTCCCCGAACTATGGGGTGTCCTACGAGGAGAGATTAAAGGAATCGACCTGAAAGACACTGGAGGACAGGAGAGATAGGAGGGACATGATAACGACATACAAAATTTCTGAGAGGAATTGACAAATTGGACAAAGACAGATGTTCCAGAATTGGGCACAGTTAAAAAGGGGACAAAAGTTGGAAGTTGAAAACAAAGATGAATCACAGGGATTTAGGAAGTATTTATTCAGTCACAGAGTAGCCAGGAAGTGGAATAGTTTGGGGAAACGATTTTAAAGGAGGCAGGATCCATACATAGATTTAACAGAGGTATGATAAAGCTCCCTGGTTCAGGGAGAGTGACCCAGTAGCGACCAGTGAAGAGCGGGGGCCAGGAGCATGAATCGACCTCTGCAACCACAACTAGGTGAGTAAAAACACACATTTCACACACACACACACACACACACACACACACACACCCACACAACACACACACACACACAACCACACACAACACAAAAAATCAATCATTCAGACACTGTACACCGTGTATGTCAGGCCCATACGGAGTATGCCAGCACCTGTTTGGAACCGCACTTGATAAAGCACGTCAAGAAACTAGAGAAAGTACAAAGGTTTGCGACAAGGTTAGTTCCAGAGCTAAGGGGAATGTCCTATGAGGAAAGTTTAAAGGGGAAAATTCGGCCTGACCACACTGGGGGGACAGGAGGGTCAGGGGAGACATGATAACGACATATAAAATACTGCGTGTAATAGACAAGGGGACAAAGACAGGATGTTCCAGGGAGGGGCCCACAGAAACAAGAGGCCACAATTGAAGTTGAAGACACAAATGAGTCAGAGAGATAGTAGGAAGTATTTCTTCAGTCATAGAGTTGTAAGGCAGTGGGGAAATAGCCTAGAAAATGACGTAGTGGAGGCAGGAACCATACACAGTTTTAAGGGCGAGGTTTGATAAAGCTCATGGAGCGGGGAGAGAGGGCCTAGTAGCAACCGGTGAAGAGCCCGGGGCCAGGAGCTAGGACTCCCACCCCCGGGAACCACAAATAGGTGAGTACAAATAGGTGAGTACACACACACACACAACACACACCGTGGAGGATCACGCGGTTTGAGCTCGGTTTTGGTGTGATTTCGACTGTACCATAAAGAATAAAGTGTGGGATATAGGCGTGTGCACGATAAGAGTGAATAATCACTTAAGCCCCGAAAAAAGGAAACATTAAGTGATCAAAAGAAAAGCAATTTAGTAAATGGGTGACAGTTACTATGTGGGGGCCGTTGGAAGGAAGGGTGAACGGTTGTGTCGGGCCCTAAATAGTGTTCCCATAATAACGCATTTGGGTATTTGAAGAATAAGTGCGACTCAAGATCAGGGAGATAAGAATATGTATAGATGTTCCAGTAAAACAGTGAGTGAGTGAAAAAAAAAAATAGATGAGCTAGAGACTACAGTGCCCTACGGGGAAGTTAGTGGAAAAATTACGGAGAAGCATCAAGCATTTTCATACTGGGACCCAGGACAGACGACAACATTACTCCACTGCCAGCCGCACGTAATATTCACCTAGTTTGAGTTGCATGGGGTCAGCACCAGTCTCTAGCTGGAAAATTGGGGGTCACTCTCTCGAGCTATCAGAATTAGAATAAGCAGCATTTACTGGTATTTAATAGAATTATTGGGGTTTTTAGGAGAGTTTAAGCAGTTAATGATAGATAGCCTAGTATGAGAGGTAGCCTAGCATACAGAATTGAACGTAATTTTAGGCACAAGACAGTACAGTGGGAACCAAGAGATTGGGTACATATGCAAAACATATGTAGTACTACGAGGGAAATAAGGACTGCTTACATAAATACAATGCATACACACACACACACACACAACACACACATACACACACATACACACACACAACACACACAAACACACCCCACAACACACACACACCCCACACACCACACACACACACACAACACACACACACACACACACACACACACACATACAAAAACACCAACACACACGCGCACACTCGTGGAGGGTGTCACGCGGTTTGAGCTCGTGTTTGGTGGTAATTTCTGACTGGCCATAAGAAAAAGAGTGGGGATTAGGCGTGTGCACGCATAAGAGTGCATATAATCACTTAAGCCCCGAAAAAAGGAAATTTTAAGTGATCACAGAAAAAAAACAAAGGAAATATTGGCTGTTGGAAGGGGAAGAACGGTTGTGTCAGGCCTAAATAGTGTTGCCATTATAACGAGGGGGGGTATTTTGAAGAATAAGTGCGACTCAAGACCAGGAGATAAGAGATATGTATAGATGTGTCAGTAAATACAGTGAGTGGAGTGAGTGAAAAAATTAGAAGAGCTAGAGACTAAAAGTGCATACAGGGAAGTTTTGTGGAAAAATTACCGAGAAGCATCAAAAATTCTTCAAATTCTGGGACAGGACAGACCCGCTAAAGTTACTCCACTGCCAGCCCAAGTAAAATTCACCTAGTTTGAGTTGCAAAGGGGTCAATAGTACCTGTCTCTAGCTGGAATTGGGGGTCACTCTCCCCGAGCTATCAGAATTAGAATAAGCATGCATTTACTGGCATTTAATAGAATTTAGAGGTAGCGGCATATAGGCGAAGCCAAATGTATTTATTTTTAAAAGTTTAAATTTTTAAAAGCATAAGACAGTACAGTGGGAACCAAGAATCGGGTACATATACAAGACATATGTAGTACATACGTGGGAAATAAGGACTGTTTACATAAACATATGCACACACACTAGTGAGGACAGCTCTGC
>NC_069421.1:40814500-40848923 GCF_026875155.1 Cherax quadricarinatus
GACCACATTCCCGGACCCCACTGAGCACCATATGTGACACCATCACTGAAGCACCAAAAATTCACCACACTGTAACCATATGTACACCTCACTGTAACCATATGTACACATCACTGTAGCACCATATGTGACACCATCACTGTAGCACCATATGTGACACCATCACTGTAACACCATGTGTGACACCATCACTGTAGCACCATATGTGACACCATCACTGTAACACCATGTGTGACACCACTGTAACACCATATGTTACACCATCACTGTAGCACCATATGTGACACCATCACTGTAACACCATGTGTGACACCACTGTAACACCATATGTGACACCATCACTGTAGCACCATATGTGACACTATCACTGTAGCACCATATGTGACACCATCACTGTAGCACCATATATGACACCATCACTGTAGCACCATGTGTGACACCACTGTAACACCATATGTGACACCATCACTGTAGCACCATATGTGACACCATCACTGTAGCACCATATGTGACACCATCACTGTAACACCATGTGTGACACCACTATAACACCATATGTGACACCACTGTAACACCATGTGTGACACCATCACTGTAGCACCATATATGACACCATCACATTTTTTGTGCTTTGTTGCAGCTACGACATTGTTTGTTATGAATTATTTCACACTCGGAATTGTGTATAATTTTAGAATTTTTGTAGTCACGGAATTATGTATTATTTATGAATTGTTGCAGAGTCCAAACTGTGTTATTTGTGAATTATTTCAGCTACTCTATTAGGTATTAATGCTCACTGATGCTGTCTGGGATTTGCGTGGTATTGTGCGGTGCTATTTGTGAATCTACAAATTAGACTCTAGTGCAACACTTGCGAATCTTTATTGAGGGAACGTTTCACCAGCCAGTGGCTTCGTCAGTCCAATGCAGAGAAGAACGGTGAAAGATGAGGAGGAGAATGATGTAATTAGTCCCTCATGGATTCCAGGCTGAGGGACAGATTACCTCATTCTCCTCATCTTCCAGCTTTCTTCTCTGTATTGGACTGAGGAAGCCACCGTGTGGTGAAATATTTCTTCAGTAAAGATTCCCATATGTTGAGTAAGTGTCTCATTCTTCAACTTGGGTTTCAGAACCTTGTGTATTACTAAAACCACAGTATTGTGTAAGATACGAATTGTACGTGCAAGTTATTTTGTAAGTGAAATGCTGCAGCTATGGTATTGTGTAAGTTGGGAATTGTTGCAGCCTCGGTACTGTGTAAATAGTGAATTGTTACAATCACGGTATTGTATAAATAGTGAATGGCGCCAGCTATGGATCGTGTAAATAGTAAATTGTTGTAGGTACGGTATTGTGTAAATAATGAATTGTTGCAGCTACGGTATTGTGTAAATTGTAAACTATTAAAGCCACAGTATTGTTGCTGCTGTTAAGACTAAAGTCACAATAACGTGATTGCAACAGTACACAAATAACCCGAAACATCGCCATAAGTGCTGAAGTCCACCTCCAGTTGTGAGTGCTAAAGTAAGCCTCCAGTTGTGAGTGCTAAAGTCAGCCTCCAGTTGTGAGTGCTAAAGTAAGCCTCCAGTTGTGAGTGCTAAAGTCACCCTCCAGTTGTGAGTGCTAAAGTAAGCCTCCAGTTGTGAGTGCTAAAGTCAGCCTCCAGTTGTGAGTGCTAAAGTCAGCCTCCAGTTGTGAGTGCTAAAGTCACCCTCCAGTTATGAGTGCTAAAGTCACCCTCCAGTTGTGAGTGCTAAAGTCAGCCTCCAGTTGTGAGTGCTAAAGTCAGCCTCCAGTTGTGAGTGCTAAAGTCACCCTCCAGTTATGAGTGCTAATGTCACACTCCAGTTGTGAGTGCTAAAGTCAGCCTCCAGTTGTGAGTGCTAAAGTCAGCCTCCAGTTGTGAGTGCTAAAGTCACCCTCCAGTTATGAGTGCTAAAGTCAGCCTCCAGTTGTGAGTGCTAAAGTCACCCTCCAGTTATGAGTGCTAAAGTCAGCCTCCAGTTGTGAGTGCTAAAGTCAGCCTCCAGTTGTGAGTGCTAAAGTCAGCCTCCAGTTGTGAGTGCTAAAGTCACCCTCCAGTTGTGAGTGCTAAAGTCAGCCTCCAGTTGTGAGTGCTAAAGTCAGCTCCAGTTGTGAGTGCTAAAGTCAGCCTCCAGTTGTGAGTGCTAAAGTCACCCTCCAGTTATGAGTGCTAATGTCACACTCCAGTTGTGAGTGCTAAAGTCACCCTCCAGTTATGAGTGCTAATGTCACACTCCAGTTGTGAGTGCTAAAGTCACACTCCAGTTGTGAGTGCTAAAGTCACACTCCAGTTGTGAGTGCTAAAGTCAGTCTCCAGATGTGAGTGCTAAAGTCAGCCTCCAGTTGTGAGTGATAAAGTCAGCCTCCAGTTGTGAGTGCTAAAGTCAGCCTCCAGTTGTGAGTGCTAAAGTCACCCTCCAGTTATGAGTGCTAATGTCACACTCCAGTTGTGAGTGCTAAAGTCACACTCCAGTTGTGAGTGCTAAAGTCACACTCCAGTTGTGAGTGCTAAAGTCAGTCTCCAGTTGTGAGTGCTAAAGTCAGCCTCCAGTTGTGAGTGCTAAAGTCAGCCTCCAGTTGTGAGTGCTAAAGTCACCCTCCAGTTGTGAGTGCTAAAGTCAGTCTCCAGTTGTGAGTGCTAAAGTCACCCTCCAGTTGTGAGTGCTAAAGTCAGCCTCCAGTTGTGAGTGCTAAAGTCACCCTCCAGTTGTGAGTGCTAAAGTCACCCTCCAGTTGTGAGTGCTAAAGTCACCCTCCAGTTATGAGTGCTAATGTCACACTCCAGTTGTGAGTGCTAAAGTCACACTCCAGTTGTGAGTGCTAAAGTCACACTCCAGTTGTGAGTGCTAAAGTCGGTCTCCAGTTGTGAGTGCTAAAGTCAGCCTCCAGTTGTGAGTGCTAAAGTCAGCCTCCAGTTGTGAGTGCTAATGTCACACTCCAGTTGTGAGTGCTAAAGTCACACTCCAGTTGTGAGTGCTAAAGTCACACTCCAGTTGTGAGTGGGTAAAGTCAGTCTCCAGTTGTGAGTGCTAAATCACCCTCCAGTTGGGAGTGCTAAAGTCACCCTCCAGTTGTGAGTGCTAAAGTCAGCCCCAGTTGTGGGGTTTTTAAAAGTCACCCTCCATTTGTGAGTGCTATAGTCAGCCCCATTGTGATGCAAAGTCACCCCCAAAAGGTGCTAAAGTCAGCCTCCTTGTGAGTGTAAAGTCCCCTCCAGTTGTGAGTGCAAAATCAGTCCCCATTGTGAGTGTAAAGTCAGCCTCCAGTTGTGATGCAAAAGTCAGCCTCCATTTGTGATGCAAAAGTCACCCTCCATTGGAGTGCAAAAGTCAGCCCCCAGTTGTAGGCAAAAGTACCCCCGTTATAGTGTTTAATTCCACTCCAGTTGTGAGTGCTAAAGTCCCCCCTCCAGTTGTGAGTGCAAAAGTCAGCCTCCGTTGTGAGTGCTAAAGCACCCTCCATTGTGAGTCTAAAGTCACCCCCAGTTGTGAGGCTAAAGTCACCCTCCAGTTGTGAGTGCTAAAGTCAGTCCCCAGTTGTGAGTGCAAATCAGCCTCCAGTTGTGATGCAAAAGTACCCCCAGTTGTGATGCAAAAGTCAGTCCCCTTTTGGAGTGCTAAATTTCACCCTCCATTGTGAGGCTAAAGTCACCCTCCATTGTGATGTAAAGTCACCTCCTTTTTGTGAGTGCTAAATTCCCCTCCAGTTGGGTGCAAAAGTCTTTCCAGTTGTGAGTGCAAAAGTCTCCCAGTTTGAGTGCTAAAGTCAGCCTCCAGTTGTGAGTGCAAATCCCCCCTCCAGTTGTGAGTCTAAAGTCATCTCCAGTTGTGAGTGCTAAAGTCACCCCCCAGTTTTTAGTGCTAAAGTCAGCCTCCAGTTGTGATGCTAAAGTCACCCTCCATTTGGAGTCAAAGTCACCCTCCATTTGTAGTGCAAAATCACCCTCAAGTTGTATGCTAAATCAGCCTCCAGTTATGATGCAAAAGTCAGTCCCCTTGTGGGGTGTAAAGCCCGCCTCCAGTTGTGACAAAAAGTCATCTCCAGTTGTAGTGCAAAAAGTCGCCTCCATTTTGTGGGCAAAAGTCAGCCCCCCAGTTGGGGTTGCTAAAGCAGTCTCCAGTTGTGAGTGCTAAAGTCAGCCTCCAGTTGGGGGTGCTAAAGTCGCCTCCATTTGTGATTAAAGTCACCCCCAGTTGTGAGTGCTAAAGCACACCCCAGTTGTGAGTGTAAAGTCACCTCCATTGTGATGCTAAAGTCAGTCCCATTGTGAGTGCAAAAAGTCACACCCCGTTTGATGTAAAGTCCCCCTCCAGTTGTGAGTGCTAAAGTCGTCTCCAGTTGTGATGCTAAAGTCGTCTCCTTTGTGATGCAAAAGTCACCTCCAGTTGTATGTAAAGCACCCCCATTTTGTGATGCAAAAGTCAGTCTCCGTTGTGAGTGCAAAAGTCAGTCTCCGTTGTGAGTGCAAAATCACCCTCCAGTTGTGAGTGCTAAAGTCACCCCCAGTTGTGAGTGAAAAAGTCCCCTCCGTTTGAGTGTAAAGTCAGTCCTCCAGTTGGAGTGCTAAAGTCACCCCCAGTAGTGAGTGCAAAGTCAGCCTCCAGTGTAGTGCTAAATCATCTCCATTTGTGAGTGCTAAAGTCAGCCTCCGTTGTGAGTTTTTAAAGTCACCCCCCATTGTGGGGGTAAAGTCAGCCTCCATTGTGAGTGAAAAAAGTCACCCTCCATTGTGAGTGCAAAAGTCAGTTCCAGTTGTGAGTGCTAAAGTCACCCCCCAGTTGTGAGTGCTAAAGTCAGCCTCCTTTTGTGAGTGCTAAATCACCCTCCTTTTGTGAGGAAAAGTCGCCTCCGTTGTGAGTGCTAAATCCCCTCCATTGTGAGTGCTAAAGTCAGCCTCCATTTTGTGAGTTTAAAGTCACCCCCCCAGTTGTGAGTGCTAAAGTCAGCCTCCAGTTGTGAGTGCAAAAACACCCTCCATTTTGTGAGTGCTAAAGTCCCCTCCATTGTGAGTGCAAAGTCACCTCCAGTTGTGGTGCAAATTCCCCCTCCAGTTTGAGTGCTAAAGTCACCCCCAGTTGTGAGTGTTTGTCCATCCATTGTGAGGGCAAAGTCACCCCTCCAGTGTGAGTGCTAAAGTCAGCCTCCAGTTGTGAGTGCTAAAGTCAGTCTCCAGTTGTGATGCTAAAGTCACCCTCCAGTTGTGAGTGCTAAAGTCGCCCCCATTTTGTGAGTGCTAAGTCACCCTCCAGTTGTGAGTGCTAAAGTCAGCCTCCATTGTAGTCTAAAGTCACCCTCCAGTTGTGGTGCTAAAGTCAGCCTCCAGTTGTGAGGTTAAAAGTCACCCTCCAGTTGTGAGTGCAAAAGTCAGTTTTCCATTTGTGAGTGCTAAAGTCACCTCCGTTGTGAGTGCTAAAGTCACCCCCCCATTGTGAGTGCTAAAGCAGCCTCCATTGTGATGCTAAAGTCACCTCCGTTGTGAGTGCTAAAAGTCACCCTCCAGTTGTGAGTGTTAATGTCCACTCCATTGTGAGTGCTAAGTCAGCCTCCGTTGTGAGTGCAAAAGTCACCCCAGTTGTGAGTGCTAAAGCCCAGTCTCCTTTTGAGTGCAAAAGCACCCTCCAGTTTGAGTGCTAAAGTCACCCTCCATTTGTGGTGCAAAATCACCCTCCAGTTGTGAGGTTAAGTCACACTCCAGTTTAAGTGCTAAAGTCCACCCATTTTGTGAGTGCAAAAGTCACCTCCAGTTTGAGTGCTAAAGTCAGTCCCCAGTTTGATGTAAAGTCAGCCCCCCAGTTTGATGCTAAAGTCACCCCCAGTTGGGTGTAAAGTCAGCCCCCAGTTGTGAGTGCTAAAGTCACCCCCATTTGGAGGCTAAAGTCATTCCATTTGGGATGCTAAAGCACCCCCCATTGTGAGTGTAAATCGCCCCCATTGTGGTCAAAAGGGTCAGCCTCCCAGTTGTGGTGCTAAATTTCCCCCTCCAGTTGTGAGTTAAAAGTCACCTCCATTTGTGGTGCAAAAGTCAGCCTCCTTGTGAGTGCTAAATTTACCCTCCATTTGGGTGAGTGCAAAAGTCACCTCCATTTTGTGAGTGCTAAAGTCACCCTCCAGTTGTGAGTGCAAAAAGCACCTCCTTTTTGTGAGTGAAAGCAGCCCCAGTTGTGAGTGTAAAGTCAGTCTCCATTGGAGTGCAAAAGTCGCCTCCAGTTGTGGTGCTAAGTCCCCCTCCAGTTGTGAGTGCAAAAGTCACCCTCCAGTTGTGAGTTTAAGTCACACTCCAGTTGTGAGTGAAAGTCCACCTCCATTTGTGAGTGAAAAGTCAGCCTCCAGTTGTGGGCAAAAGGGTCAGCCCAGTTTGAGTGCAAAGTCACCTCCAGTTTGTGATGCTAAAGTCGCCTCCAGTTGTGATTAAAATCAGCCCCCTTGTGATGCAAAAGTCACCCCAGTTGTGAGTGCTAAAGTCAGCTTCCATTGGATGCTAAGTCCCCCCCCAGTTGTGAGTGCTAAAGTCAGCCCCCAGTTGTGATGCTAAAGTCACCTCCATTTGTGGTGCAAAGTCACCCTCCATTTGTGATGCTAAAGTCATCTCCATTTGTGAGTGCAAAAAGTCAGCCTCATTGTGAGGTAAGTCGCCTCCATTGGATGCAAAAGTCACCCCCCAGTTGTGAGTGCTAAAGTCAGCCTCCATTGGAGTGCTAATGCAGCCCCGTTGTGAGTGCTAAAGCACCCCCCAGTTGGGGTGCAAAAGTCACCCTCCATTGTGAGTGCTAAAGTCCCCCCCAGTTGTGATGCTAAAGTCCCCCTCCAGTTGTGAGTGCTAAAGTCACACTCCGGTAAAGTGCAAAGTCCCCTCCATTTTGTGAGTGCTAAATTTCAGCCCCCGTTTTTGAGGGGGAAAAGTCAGCCCCAGTTGTGAATATTTGTTGAAATATGGGAAAAAAAGTAGATAGTTTTTGGTAAAAATCCTCTCAGTTTATCTAGCGCGATAACCTTTTTGGGCCCTTTTTGGAACGTCAGAGGTCAGTGGATGGGAGGGGGGTGTGAGGGGGGTGTGAGGGGGTGTGAGGGTGGTGTGGGGGGGTGGTGTGGGGGTGGTGTGAGGGGTTGTGAGGGTGGTGTGAGGGGGGGAGGGTGGGTGAGGGGGTGTGGGGGTTTTTTGTGGGGGTGGTGTGAGGGTGGTTTGGGGTTTGGTGTGGGGGTGGTGTGAGGGTGGTGTGAGGGTGGTTAGGGTGGTGTGGGTGGTGTGAGGGTGATGTGGGGGTGCTGGAGGGTGGTGTGAGGGTGGTTTGAGGTGGTGGAGGGTGTTGTGAGGGTGGTGTAGGGGGGTGGAGGGGGGGTGTGAGGGTGGTGTAGGGTTTTGTGAGGGTGGTGTGGGGGGTGGTTGGGTTGGTGTGGGGGTGGTGTGAGGGTGGTGTGAGGGTTGTGGGGGTGGTGTGAGGGTGGGTGGGGGTGATGGGGGGTGCTGTGAGGGTGGTGAGGGGGGTGTGAGGGTGTGTGGGGGTGTTGTGAGGGGGGTGTGAGGGGGGTTTGAGGGGGGTCTGAGGGGGGTGTGGGGGTGGTGTGAGGGGGTGTGAGGGGGGTGGGGTGGTGTGAGGGTGGTGTGAGGTGGTGTGAGGTGATTGGGGTGCTGTGGGGGTGCTGTGGGGGGGTGTGAGGTGGTGTGAGGGTGGCGTGAGGGTGTTGTGAGGGTGTGTGGGGGTGGTGTGGGGGGGGTGGGGGTGGCGTGGGGGGTGGTGTGGAGTGGGTAGGTGGGTGAGGGTGTTTGAGGTGGTGTGAGGGTGGGTGAGGGGGTGGTGAGGGTGGTGTGAGGGGGGTTTTGGGGGGTGTTGTGAGGGTGGGTGGGGGGTGTGGAGGGTGGTGTGAGGGGGGGGGGGTGTTGTGAGGGGGGTGTGAGGGTGATGTGAGGGTGGTGTGGGGTGGTGTGCGGGGGGTGGGGGGGGGAGGGGGTGCCTCCCTTGTTACTGTACACCTAGTACTGTCTGCCTTGTTACTTGTACCCTAGTATGCCTCCTTGTTACTGTACCTAGTACTGTCTCGCCTTGTTTACTGTTACCTAGTACTGCTCCCTTGTGGTTACTTTGACTCCCTAGTACCTGTTTGCCTTGTTAAGGCACCCTAGTATCCGCCTCCCTTGTTTTTACTCTACCCTAGTACTGCCCTCCCTTGTTACTCGTACCTAGTACTGCCGCCCTTGTTACTGTACCCTTAGTACTTGCCTGCCTTGCTACTGTCCCCAGAGTACGTCTGCCTTGTTACTGTTCCCTAGTACTGTCTGCCTGTTACTGTACCCTTTCGTACTGTCTGTTTGTACTGTACACTAGTACTGCTTCCGCCTTGTTAACTGTACCCCTAGTACTGCTCCCCTGTTACTGCACCCTGTACTGCCTCCTTTGTTACTGTCCCTAGTAACCCTTGTTACCTGTACCTCAGAACTGCCACCCTTGTTATGTACCCTAGTGCACCCCTAACTTGTTATGTACCCTTGTACTCCCTCCCTTGTTTACTGTACCCTAGTACATTCCCCTTCCCTGTTTTCTGTACCCTAGTACACCCTCCTTGTTACTGTTCCACAAGTTACTGTTTTCCTGTTGTTTACTTATAACCCTAGCACACCTCCCTTGTTACTCTTTGGTCGCACAGTCACACTCAAATGTATTTCTTCTAGTCGCCACCGCGTAGGAAAAACACTGGCTCTTGTTTCCGGAGCAAACCTTACATAAACCTTAACCTAATCCTAACCTAACCTGACCTGACCTGACCTGACTGAGCCTTAACCGAACCTCCTACTATTACAACCCCAGGAATCCAAATTGGCCTGTCTATCTGGGTGGAAAGGGAGCAAAAATAAACACAGCAGAAAAAGTTTATACTTATAATATCCTTCACCATAATTTAGAACAGCAATATGTACACTATGTACAGTGATAAGTACAGTCCGCACTCCACGGTAAGCAAGGCAGAAAATAGAAGCCATAAGGATGCAGGACCGTGTTCAACCAGCTCTAGACAGGAGAGGTGGTACCCACATAACCTCTGCGATTGCCAAAACCCATCTTATGGCTGGAACTGGTCACTGGTTGAACGAAGGGGCCCATCATCATCTTCAGCAACTGGTTCGCTGAGTTGGGCGGAGACAGCCTAGTCTAAATGAGGGTGTGTACATGCGCCGATAAAGGTTACGTACTCTTTGCATGCCACACCCCCACCCGAAGAAGGCTCGGAATTAGGCCTGCCACCTCCAAGTGTAACCGTTGCCGCCATGGCACAATAAATAATGGGGGACCGCCTTTCCTCTCACATTCCAACTCTTAAGATAGGGTCAGCTTTATTTTTTATTATTTTTTTATTACAACACTGGCCGATTCCACCAAGGCAGGTTGGCCTGAAAAAGAAACCTTTCACCATCATTCACTCCCATCACTGTCTTGCCACCCTTTATATACAAACAAGGTGTCACAGTACTATCACCAATCATTGCACACCACTCTTTAACAAATCCATTGAATCCTCCACCTCCCTACAGCTCTCAAAATAGCAAGGGTCTCACCCCGATCATAAGGAGGAGACCAAACAGGAGTTGAATAACTATAGGCCAATATCCAATTTACACCCTACTCTCAAAAATCTTCGAAAAATTAATTCATAAACGAATTCTACTCCCTACCCACTCCCAAAACATTCTCAACCCCTGCCCAACTTTGGACTCAGATAGTTTTCCGCTAATAATATGAGCAAATACTAGTGATGGCTATTATACACATGCTCAGAAACAGTATATACACTGCAAATAGAGTAAAAAGAAGTCCCACTGGGATCTTCATTGACTTACGTAAAGCTTTTGATACAGTTGACCACGACTTGCCTCCACGTAAAATTGTCCACACTATGGTATTTGAGGGCACTCAATCAACTACCTCAAGTCATACCTCAGCACAGAAACCCAATATGTGTACACAAATGGGGCAAACTCTTCTGCTAACCATATTTTGCAGTTGGGTGCGGGTGGTGTGAGGGTGGTGTGAGGGTGGCTTGTGCAGGGTAGGTGGGAGAGTGGTGTGGAGGGTGGTGTGAGGGTGTGTGTAGAGGGTGTTGTGAGGGTCGGTTGTGCTGGGTGGTGGAGGGTGGTGTGAGGGTGGTGTGCGGGTGGTGTGAGGGTGGTGTGAGAGTGGTGTGAGGGTGGTATTTGAGGAGTGGTGTGCGCGGTGGTCGGAGGGGTGGTAGTGGGGTGGTGTGAGGGTGCGGTGGTGTGAGGGTGGTGTGAGGGTGGCTGTGAGGGCAGGTGTGAGGGTGATTGTGAGCCGGTGGTGTGAAGAGTGGTCGTGAGGGAGGTATGTGAGGGTGGTGTGTGGGTGTGTGAGGGAGGTGTGAGGGTGTGGTCGTGGGGAAGAGGCGTGAGGGAGGTGTGAGGGAGGTGTGTGGATGGTGTGGAGAGAGGCGTGAGGGTGGTGTGAGGGAGCGTTGAGGGAGGTGTGAGGGAGGTGTGAGGGTGGTGTGAGTGGTAGTGTGTGCGGTGGTTGTGAGGGAGGTGTGAGGGTGGTGTGAAGGAGGTGTGAGTGAGGTGGTGTGAGGGCAGGTGTAATGGTGGTGAGTGGAGGTGTGAGGGAGGTGTCTGAGGTCGCGTGTGAAGAGAGGTGTGAGTGATGGTGTGAGAGAGGTGAGTGGGGAGGCCAGATGTGGGTGGTGTGAGGGATGTGTGAGGGAGGTGTGAGGGGCAGAGTAAGTTGGTGTGATGGTGTGAGAGAGATGTGAGAGAAGGTGTGAAGGAGGTGTGAGTGAGAACTGTGAGGGGAGGTTGTGAAGTGGGATGTTGAGGGAGGTGTGGAGGGAGATGTGAGGGAGGTTGCATGTAACTCGTGAGTGAGATCGTGAGGGAGGTTGAGGGGAGATGTGAGGCGAGGTTGTCTGAGAGAGGTGGTGACGGTGGTGTAAGGGAAGTGTGAGCTTGTGAGCATAGTTGCTGATCCCCTTCATATGTCGTGTGGCATATCCAAGTACGTGTTAGTACCACATCCATATGTATTTATATAGACGACTCTGCTGACTTAGGGGCTAGCATGTGAGACGTCACGTGATGGAACATGTGAGAGTGAGACGCTCTGCCTCTCTCTCAGTTCCCAGTTAGACCTATAGGCAGGCTGGGCCTCATTACCTTCACAACTCTGCTACTAGTAAATGTATACTAACCCAAACTAGTGTATTTATCTCCAACCATCACATCTGCACGGAACCCATCACAACAAATGGTCGGCAGCGGTGGGATCCGTAAATTAATGATATTTACGGAGATGTACAGAGATTAACTTTCTACCAGCCGACAGACATCGTGAGTTTACTGGCGGGACAGCAGCGCCAGCTACAATAAACACTCCTGCCGCAAACTCCGCACCATCAACTCATCTCAATGTGATACTAAAAAAAATTTTTGCTATGTATATAAAGACATTTTCAATGTGTTTGAGGAATTTTTCTCCAGTTTACAGGAGAAAAGTTTTCTTAGTGGAATTCAGTGACTTTTGATTAGACTCAGTGTTCATTACATTCTGTTTGCAATATTTTTTTCCTCAGTGTTTAATATTTCATGCTTTATTTTTATGTGTGTTTTCCTTTTTTTTTTAATTCTTGAAGTAAGTACTTTTTTCCTTTTTCCCTGTTGTGTTGCAAAATATTAGCCAGAGTAAACTTGTGTTTACACGTTACAAATTCATCTTGTGTTCACAGTAATGTGCTCCTTGCCTGGTAATTCAATGCAGCAAAGTATTTCAGTAACTGTTTACCTTTTCTTCTGCACCACCAAACTCAGTGTTGTGTCTCTTTAATTTTTTTCACAGAATTTCTTATGTGTCTTGCTGATTTTGTAAAAATAATTCATTTTCCAATTTTTACCCCAGTTTGCTTTTATTCCCATTTTTGTTGTGTATTACCATTCTTTTTGTTACCATTATTGTCCTTTTTGCCAGTGTCTAATTCGCCATACCTCCACAGTCAATTAGTGTCATTGTGTTTGTGTGCAAATGCAAAGTGATTTATTTCCAATTTTTGTCAACATAAGACCTATATTGCAAGAAAATATCTTAGTATTGTGCATAATAATTGTTTGTGTTGCCATGCCACCATTGAAGTGCTAACCTTTCTCTTTTGGATTTTTATGTCCTGTATTTTTTATTTATATATTATATTTCAACTGAGAACAAATTCACTCTTAGTGTAAGGTTTAATGTTTCAGATAAAAGTTTGACTTAAGTTGCAATTAAGAGTATAAAGGTGTTCAGCAGTTCATTCCTCGATAATTTTTTTTATTGTTTTGTAAACAGCATTTTCTTGACTGTTGTGTGCTGTTTTATTATTGAAGTGTTGATTCATTGTGCAATGATCTGTGCAATTGTTGTGCTGCCATTATTTTTTTCTTTAGAATTATTTATTTTGTTGTAGTGTTGTGTTGTGCAGTAATTTTCTTGATTAGTAATTGTTATTGGTAACCTAGTGCTAAACGTTGTATTTCAGTGCTATATTCTATGATTTCAGTTTCTCATTTCTTGTGTTCTGTGCATAAATATTTTTCTTAGTGTGTCAAAACTTTTTTTTTAAATTTTTTTTCTCTTTTTTTTTTTTTAGAGAGGAGAATTGCTTCTCAGTCCATTTTAATTTTGCACAAGACTTATTGATTCTGTTTTATCAGATTTTGATTGATTTACATTTATTGTTGAATTTCTTTTGGAATTGAGAGTAAAGTACTGTGCCACTAATTCAACTTAAAGTTAAATCTGAGTTAAAATTGTTCTGAGTTCACAAGTACAATTTCTATGTTATTATCAAAGTGTTGCCTTATCCAGTTGAGTGGTTCTTTTTGTGAGTTTTCTTTGCTCTACAGTGTCTTGTACATTCTCTTTACTTATGCAGAATAGTTAAGCATTTTCTCTCCCATTTAAGCTTTATTGTGTCGTACATTACTTTATTTTTTCTTGTTTACTTTTATGTTTTTGAGTAAGTTCCCTGAAGAAGATGTCCCAGTCACTTTTGTTTGCTCACTTAGTGCATCATGTCAATCAAAGTATAAAATATGAATCGTCCACAGTACCAATATTCCCTTACTGAACCGAAATGACATTACCTAGCCTTGAGCAATGTGTTTGTTCTCTACAGTTTGTATCTATGATTTGTCAAAGTGCTGCGAAATGTATGCAAGTTCAGATTAATGGTCTCTATAGATCGTGGAATTATTAATTGTAGCCGAGCGGTTCAGGCACTAGTTGAGTACTGTCACTCCCTGTCTGAAATCAACAGCCACAATATCATGCACCCGGATAGGTGCTTACAGTTACCTTGGGTTTTCAGAGGAACCTCAGACAACACGGGGTGCTGAGATTTACTATCCTGCTCGATGGCAACTTGGTTCAAGTAGTCAGTTCTTCTAGGGGATGCTTTGCGAAGAACATTACTTGGCAACAAGCTATGCCATCTCTTGTTGATGTCACAAGCCGTTGCAGAAAGACGCAGATTTTTGTGGCTAGTGTGCTCAATTGAGATGTTGTTGCTGTCCCTTGTGTTCCAGATGGTGGATACTATCCTAGTTGAAGTAATCCTTGGCATGTAAAAAATTATTTCTCTCAAATAACATTCACATGTTGTTAACGTTTGGAAGTGCATTTTCTCTTTATAGTTAATACCTCGTCTCACAGTGTTTGACTCAGAACCAATACCGGTGTTGTTGTAGGCATGCTCATTTCTCTTTTCCACTGTGCTTGGCACTGAGAGGAGAGACTAGTTAGAACCGTTCTTCCCTTGCTCATATGTGTGTTATAGATTCTTTTTATTCACCCAGAGAGAGGACAGATCCTTGTGTGTATTAGATTACTTTCAATGATTCAGTTTTCAAAACATTTTTTTAGTGTTCACGTTCCCTCTCTCCGATCTTGAGATTTAGCATTAATGGCCTGTGGTGCCAGGCCTGCCTTTGCTGTAAATTTCTTTCTCCTTTGTAAATATTATATTCTTCCTTAGAATCCATAGAGTGCGATGAATACAGGTCAATTGTTCAATTCTATCTTTTATTATTGTTCTCTTCTAATAGTCGGGCAATGCATTTATGTAATCACCATCCGTTAATATAGCATCCATTCAATGTTAATCCTTTCATGAGTTTATCCCATAACAATTTCTGTGATTAGTTCTAAGTTACATATGTCTGTGCTATTGTATAGGAATCAGCCCAGCAGCACACCTGCCTGTCGCCTATAGGAGTATGGGTATGTTGGACGACCATACGTACACATGACCGAGCTCGTCAGAATAGTTGCTGATCCCCTACATATGTCGTGGTGGCATATTGAGTATCGGGGTTAGTACCATCCAATAAGTATAATATATGACCCCTTGCTTATGACTAGCGGCTAGCATGTGATGTGCTGTCGATGCGAACATGTGAGCACGACAGCCATTCATGCCTCCCTCAGTTCCGGATAGCCCTACAGGTAGCTACAGGCAGCTGGGCCATTCCCTCCAAAACTCTGTTAATATAAGTGTATACAAAACCCAACAGTGTGTTTATCTCCAACCATCAAATCTCTCCACGGAACCCCTCAACAACATGGAGGGTGGTTGTGAGGGTTGGTGTGTCAAGGTGGTGTTAGGAGTGTGAGGGAGGTGTGAGGGTGGTGTGGAGGGTGTGTGAGGGATGGAGTGAGGGGTGGTGTGAGAAAGGGTGTGAGGGTGGTGTGAGAAAGGTGTGAGGTTGGTGTGATAGGAAGTAATAGGGAGATAGTGAGGGAGGTGTGAGGGTAGGGGTTGAGGAGGTGTGAAGGAGTTATTATGGATGTGTGAGGGAAGTGTGTCAACAATGCACTTTAGTTATCTGCCCCCTTAAAATCCTCAGTTCCTTTTGGCAAGCTTGAAGAGCTCTGTAAGAAAGATGACAAGTAAACAGATGCAAAATCTTAAGGATTACAGGTTCATGACGGTGACAGGTCCACTGACGAGACAGGTCCATGACTGGCGGACAGGTCCATGAAAAATGATGTGTTCCAAAAAGATGACAGGTACCATGAAGACGACGGGTCCATTAAGATGACAGGGTTCTTGCAGATAAGAGGTATGAAGACGACAGGTCACGACGATAAACAAAGATACAATAGAGCGCTGGCAACGAGAGACTAGCTTCCATTAAGGTTTTACTATACAAATAGAAGGAGTCTAAGAAATAAGTAGGATGAGCAAAAATTACTTGCAGGGTGCAGGTAATATAGTTATTATTACTATACTCGATCCTGATTCAACCTGAAAGATAGAGAAATGGCAATCTGAATGCAACATACAGGGTTACAAACTAATTCCACACTGAGAGGGTCATTTAGGAAAGACAGAAATCAATATATTCAATTAAAGAGAGAAATAAAAAAAAGGAATACAGAGAAGCAAAAGGGATTATGAGGCTCTAAAGTCGCAATTAGGGATTCGAAGAACTAACCAAAAAGGGTTCTCTTAAGGTACTACAGCAGAAGTAAGATTAGGAATAAGAAAGGCCCACTAAGAGTTACTCGGGTCAGATCACGACAGTTGACAAGGGGAAATGTGTTAACTTTTCAATACCGACTTCTCATTCACGTTTTTACTTCAGGATAAGATACTAGCGAAATTCCAGAAATAATCATAAATTATGTAGAACTGGACGATAATAAAGATGTATGATGGGAGCCAACTAGTGACATGGTCTCAGACAAACAGAGAAATTAAAACCTAACAAATCCCCAGGCCCTGATGAACTGTTTGCAAGTGTGTTAAGAAATGTAAAGAGAAATTAGTATACCTTTGGCTAATCTTTTCAACATTATCACTAACAAACTAGCCACGTGCTGACTAAATGGTAAAATGGACCCAAATGTTATACCTATTTACAAGCAGCGTGACAGGTCCCTCTGGCTTCAACTATATACCATTAAGCCTTACCTCCATAGTTGGGGAAAATTTATGGAATCCAATAATTGCCGAGTAATTCGTAGTCCATCTTGACCAAGGCATAAATTGATTAATGAATCTTAGCACGCTATTACAAAGGGCGTATCCTGACTTACGCAATTTACTAACTTTTTCACTAAACTATTTGAGGAGTAAGATCATTGTATGAATTATGATATTGTGTTATGGACTTCAGTAAGGCCTTCGATAATAGAGGCTATTTGAGGAAACTTAAGGCACAACGAAATAGCGACGGAGAATTTTTACCTGGGTAGAGGCATTGTTGACAAATAGGGCAGCAGGAGCTTGCATAAAAAGGGGATAATAAGAATGGGGGCACGTCACGCGGTGTTCCCACAGGGGTCTGTGTTGGGCCCCTTGTTGTTTCACTTTCTTACATTAACGACATAGATGAGGGATATAATTAGCGACATAAGCAAATTTGCTGATTCACCAAAATAGGCCGTCACTCTAATGAGGACATTAGAGCACTCCAGGATGATCGATTTGAATAGCTGAATGCAGTGGTCGCGGAGAAGTGGCAGATGCAGTTTAATATAGGACAAAAGCAAAGAAGTTCTAAATATTGGACAGGAAATTACCACTGCCAAATATAAAAACTAAATATGTAGAATTCATTATTACAAGATGGAAAAAGATTTAGGAGTTCTGGTTAGCAGTAATCTGAAACCTAGACAACAGTTGTATAAATGTTTGAAACTAAAGTAAAAGAATCCTTGGTTCTTAATCATGACAGTATGTAAATTAAAGAAGGTCCTCAGTTATGCTGCCGCATTTTTGATCCGCCGTATTACAAAATGGATATAAATGAATTGGAAAACGTACAAAGGGGAGGATGACAATGTTGACCCATGTTATCAGAAATCGTCACTATGAGCATAAGGTAGGGCCCTGCTTCTGCAATCTCTAGAAACGGCGTAGATTAGGGGCATTATGATTGAGGTTGTATAAATGGAAAACAGGCAATGATAAAAGGTATATAATAGCATGCTAAAAATGTCTAAAATAGACGGACTCCGCAGCAATGGTCTTTTAAATTGGAAAAAATCGGATTCTGGAAGGATATGTAGGAAAGTATGGATTGTAATAGAGTTGTGGTAATGAGTGGCAACAAATCCCGAGTACCATCATAGAAGCAAAACGTTGATGTAGTTTTAGGTATTGGTTAGATTAAATGCTTGAGTAGGTGTGGGCTCTGTGGTGTGAGTTTGAGTTGGACCTAACTAGCTTGTGCTACTAGGGCGGATGCCTTGTCTCCCCTTAGTGGCGTTTATGACCTCATAGGGTCAGTGAGGTAAGACGGTCAGTGGAGCTTAAGGTCACTAGTCAATGACCTTAAGCGGTGGAGAGATTTGGGACCTACCTCGATAGGCCAGTAGGCTTCGATGCTTGTTCCTTCTTTTTTTCCTTGCGTTCTTATGTTTTTTCTTATACACACATTATTGTGCCTACTAATATATAGAAATTTTAATATTCCACTTGTTGTATACCCCCACCAATTGAACTTCTCTTGATAGTGTACAACAGAAATGCACAGTCACAATTACTACGGCATATAAGGCACGCTTAAAAATTCCTCGTGTCAGTTATCACTATGCAAAACGCTATGTACAAAACCGGCCAGAAAGATCTTCAACTCTACTGGAACCGTAAAGGATCCCCTTGAATACTCATTAAAGTTAGGAACTTTGCAAAAAAAAAAAAATCATTTTATTCTCTCAATTACTAACCCAAATTCAAACCATAAAACAAACTTCTAATTAGACATATATGTGCTCCAGACTTTTAAACATCGGCCAGTCCATGAAATATTACTTCTTGAAAACCAATAATTTTAATATTTACTTTTACTAGGTAGAACTTCAAGATTATTATTCTTATTAAATCATCCACCTCGACTACGTTCACATTAGTATTAGATTAAACACGATTGTAAATTTCGTTAACGCTACTTTCTTGGTCTAGGTTATGTTACTATGTACGATTAATCTGTCTAGTTTTAAGTAGTTTCTATTTTATTAGGATTAGTATGCCAGAAAATGCCCCGGCATGATAGTGGCTTTTCCTTGTGCCTTAGCAACTTAACATTGCAATTACAATTGTAATCTTTATCTTCATATCTAAATTATGACCTAAGTCAATATTCTAATAAGCCAGACTTTGCTAGATTAAAAATATGTATTATTATTATTCAATATAAAATTACCTTAATAAGATATTTCCCAATTCCAGGAACAAGATTCAGAATATTTATAAGTGAAGAAAAATTATTATAGTTAAAATTTCCATTCAATAATATTTGTTTGTTTTCACTGAAAAAGATTATTTAAGTGTAGATGAAACGTGAGTAGTGAATGTAGGTGATTCCCCTAGTACCTTGCTTCCCTTGTTGCTGTACCCTAGTACTGCATTCCCTTGTTAACTGTACCCCTAGTACTGCTTACCGTGTTACTGTACCCTAGTACCTGTCTGCCTTGTTACTGTACCCTGTACTGGATTCCCTTGGTTACTGTACCCTAGTACTGCTTCCCTTGATATACTGTACCCTAGTATGCCCTTCCCTTGTTACTGTACCCTAGTACTGCTTCCCTTGTACTGTACCCTAGTACTGTCTTCCTTGTTACTGCTTACCCTAGTACTGCTTCCCTTGTTACTCTGACACCCTAGTATCTGCTTCCCTTGTTTACTGTACCCATGTACTGCTTCCCTTGTTACTGTACACTAGTACTGCTTCCCTCTAGTTACTGTAGACCTAAGTACTCGTCTCCTTGTTACTGTACCTAGTTCTGCTTCCCTTGTTACTGTACCTAGTACTGACTTCCCTTGTTACTGTACCCTAGTACTGCTGCCCTTGTTACTGTACCATAGTACTGCTTTCCCTTGTTACTGTACCCTAGTACTGCTTTCCCTTGTTACTGTACCCTAGTACTGCTTCCCTTGTTTTACTGTACACCTATACTGTCTGCCTTGTTATTGTACCCTAGTATGCTTCCCTTCTTACTGTACCCTAGTACTGCTTACCTTGTTACTGTACCCTAGTACTGCTTCCCTTGTTACTGTACCCTAGTACTGCTCCTTGTTACTGTACCCTAGTACTGTCTGCCTTGTACTGTACCCTAGTACTGCTTTCCCTTGTTACTTTACCATAGTACTGTTTCTGCTTGTTACTGTACCTTAAGTACTGCTTCCCTTGTACTGTACACTAGTACTGCTTCCCTTGTTTACTGCTACCTGTACTGCTTCCCTTGTTACTGTACCCTAAGTACTGCTTCCTTGTTACTGTTACCCTAGTACTGTCTGCCTTGTTACTGTACCATAGTACATGCCTTGCCCTTGTTACTGTACCCCTTAAGTACTGCTTTCCTTGTTACTCGTACCCTAGTACTGCTTCCCTTGTTTACTGCTTCCCTAGTACTGCTTCCCTTGTTTACGTACCCTAGTACTGTGCCCTGCCTTGTGACTGTACCCTAGTACTGCTTCCCTTGTTACTGCTACCCTAGGACTGCTTCCCTTGTAACGTACCCATAAGTACTGCTTCCATTTGGTTATGTACCTAGTACTGCTTCCTTTGTTACTGCTACCCTAGTACTGCCTCCCTTGTTACTGTACCCTAGCTACTGCTTCCCTTGTTACTTTCGCCTACCCTAGTAGGCTTCCCTTGTTACTGTACCCTAGTAACTCTATCCTCTTGTTACTGTACCTAGTACTGCTTCCCTTGTTACTGTACCCTAGTACTGCTTCCTTTGTTCTGTACCCTAGTACTGCTTCCCATGTTACTGTACCCTAGTACTGCTTCCCTTGTTACTGTACCCTAGTAACTGCTTCCCTTGTTACTGTTACCCTCTTAGTACTGCTTCCTTGTCAACTGTACCTAGTACTGCCTTCCTTGTTTACTGGTACCCTGTACTGCTTCCACTTGTTACTGTACCCTAGTATGCTTCCCTTGGTTACTGTTAAAACCCTTTAGTATTGCTTCCTTTGTTACTGTACCTAGTACTGCTTACCTTGTTACTGTACATATGAGTATTGCTTCCCTTGTTACTGTACCCTAGTAATGCTTCCTTGTTATATGTTACCATAGTATTGCTTTTCCTTGTAGCTGTACCCTAGTACTGCCTCCCTTGTTACTGTTACCCCTAGTACTGCTTCCCTTGTTTACTCGATACCTAGTACTGCTTCCCTTGTTACGTACCCTAGTACAGTACTGCTCCCTTGTTACTGTACCCTAGTACTGCCTCCCTTGTTACTGTACCCTAGGACGCCTTCCCTTGTTACTGATACCCTAGTACTGCCTCCCTTGTTATTGTACCCTAAGTTACTGCTTCCCTTGTTACTTGTACCCTAGTATAGCTTCCTTGTACTGTACCCTAGTACTGCTTTCATTGTGTACTGTACCTAGTATGTCTGCCTTGTAATGTACCCTTAGTACTGCACTCCCTTGTTACTGTACCCTTGTACTGCTTCCCTTGTTACTGTACCCTAGTACTGCTTCCCTTGTTACTGTTCCCTTAGTCTGCTTCCCCCCTTGTTACTGTACCTAGTACGCTTCCTTGTGTACTGTACCCTAAGTAATAGTCTGCCTTGTTACGTACCCTAAGTACTGCTTCCTTGGTACTGACCCCCTATGTACTGCTATCTGCCCCCTTGTTTATTTACTGTACCCTAGAATGCTCTTCCCTTGTTTCTGTACCCTAGTTACTGCTTCCTTGTTACTGTACCCTAGTACTGCTTACCTTTGTTACTGCTACCCTAGTACTGCCTCCCTTGTTACTGTACCCTAGTAACTGCTTCCCTTGTTACTGTTCCCTAGTACTGCTTCCCTTCGTTACTGTACCTAGTAATGCTCCTTGTTACTGTACCTAGTTACGCTTCCCTGGTTACTGTACTCCTAGTACTGCTTCCCTTGTTAGTCTGTACCCCTAGTACTGCTTCCCTTGTTACTGTTCATTGTACTGCTTCCCTTGTTACTGTACCCTTTAGTTCTGTCTGCCTTGTTACTGACCCTAGTACTGTTCACTTGTTCTGTACCTGTACTGCTTCCCTTCGTTACTGTACCCTCAAGTACTGTTCCCTTGTTACTTACCCTAGTAACTGCGTTCCCTGTTACTTATACCCTAGTACTGCTTCCTTGTTACTGCCTACCCTAGTACGTATCTGCATTGTTACTGTCCCTAGTATGTCTTTTTGGCACTTGTTACTGTACCCTAGTACTGCCTCCCTTGTTACTGTACCCTTAGTACTGCTTCCTTTGTTACTGTTACCCTAGTACTGCTCCTTGTTACTGTACCCTAGTACTGCCTTACCCTTGTTACTGTTCCCTAGTACTTGCTTCCTTTGTTACTGTACCCTAGTACTGCCTTCCCTTGTTACTGTACCCTAGTACTGCCTCCCTTGTTACTGTACCCTCAGTCTGCTTCCCTTGTTACTGTACCTAGTACTTCCTCCTTGTTACTGTATCCCTAGTATGTCTGCCTTGTTACTGTACCTAGTACTGCTTCCCTTGTTTCTGTACCCTAGTACTGCCTCCCTTGTTACTGTACCCTAGTACTGCTTCCCTGTTACTGTTCCCTAGTACTGCCTCCCTTGTTACTGTACCCTAGTACTGCTTCCCTTCGTTACTGTACCCTAGTACTGCCTCCCTTGTTACTGTACCCTAGAGTATGCTTCTTTTTTACTGTACACTAAGTACTGCTTCCCTTGGTACTGTACCCTGTACTGCTTCCCTTTGTTACTGTAACCTAGTACTGCTTACCCTTGTTACTGTACCTACTATGTCTTGCCTTGTTACTGTTCCCTAGTACTGTCTGCCTTGTGAACTGTACCCTAGATACTGCTTCCTTGTTACTGTTCCCTAGTACTGCACCTCACCTTGTTACTGTACACTGTACTGCTTCCTTTGTTCCTGTACCCTAGTACTGCTTCCCTGTTACTGTACCTAACGTACTGCTTCCCTTGTTACAGTACCACTAGTATGCTTCCCTTGTTACTTGTACCCTAGTACTATCTCGCATTGTTACTGTACCCTAGTACTGTCTGCCTTGTTACTGTACCCTAGTACTGCTTCCCTTGTTACTGTACCATATACTGATTCCTTTGTTACTGTTACCTAGTACGCTTCTTTGTTACTGTACCCCTAGTACTGCTTCACCTTTGTACTGTGTACTAAAGTACTGCTTCCTTTTTTTACTGTACCCTAGTGCTGCTTCCTTTGTTACTGTACCTTAGTACAGCTTCCCTTGTTACTGTACCCTAGGTACTGCCTCCCTTGTTACTGCCACCCTAGTACTGGATTCCCTTGTTACTGTCGCACTAGTATACTGCTTCCCTTGTTACTGTACCCTAGTTCTGCTTCCCTTTTTACTGTACCCTGAGTACTGCCTCCCTTGTTACTGTACCTTGTACATGCTTCCCTTGTTACTGTACCCTAGTAACTGCTTCCCCTTGTTATGTAACCTAGTACTTGTCCTCCCTTGTTACTGTACCCTGTACTGCTTCCTTGTTACTGTACCTAGTACTTGCTTCCCTTGTTACTGTACCTTAGTACTGCTTCCCTTGTTACTGCTACCCATTGTAAGTGCTTCCCTTGTTACTGTACCCTAGTACTATCTGCCTTGTATACTGTACCCTAGTAACTGTCTGCTTGTTACTGTACCCTAGAATACTGCTTCCTTGTTACTGTGCCCTCAGTACTGCTTCCCTTGTTACTGAACCCTAGTAACGGTCTGCCTTGTTACTGTACCCTAGTACTGTTGCCTTGTTACATGTACCCTAGTACTGCTTCCCTTGTTATGTACCTCCCCAGTACTGCCTCCTTGTTACTGTACCCTAGTACTGCTTCCTTGTTACTGTACCCTAGTACTGTCTGCCTTGTTACTGTGCCTAGTTACTGACTTCCCTTGTTACTGCTAACCTAGTACTGTCTGCCTTGTTACTGTACCCTAGTATGCTTCCCTTGTTACTGTACCCTAGTACTCTTCTTGTTACTGTATCCTAGTTACTAATCTGCTTTGTTACTGTACCCTAAGTTCTCGATTCCTTGTTACTGCTACCCTAGTATTCTTCCTTGTTTACTGTACCCTAGTACTGTCGGCCTTGTTACTGCCTAACCCATAGTACTGTCTCTGCCTTGATACTGTACCCTAGTACTGTCTGCCTTGGTACTGTACCCTAGTACTGCTTCCCTTGTTACTTTACCCTAGTATGCCTTCCCTTGTTACTGTACCCTAGTACTGTCTGCCTCTGTGACTGTACCATTAGTACTGCCTCCCTTGTTACGTACACTAGTACTGTCTGCCTTGTTACTGTACCCTAGTACTGACTTCCTTGTTTACTGTAACTAGTACTGTCGCCTTGTCTTACTGTACCCTAGTATGCTGCCTTGTTACTGTACCTAGTACTGTCTGCCTCGTTACTGTACCCCTAGTCACTGTTCCCTTGTTACTGTACCCTAGTACTGCTTCCCTTGTTACTGTACCCTAGTACTGTCTGCTTGGTTATTGTACCTAATACTGCTCTCCTTGTTACTGTACCCCTGTACTGCTTCACCTTGTTACTGTACCCTAGTACTATCTGCACTTGTTACTGTACCCTGTTACTGATTCCCTTGTTACTGTACCTGAGTACTGTGTGTCTTGTTACTGTACCCTAGTACTGCTTCCATTGTTACTTTACCCTAGTACTGTTCTGCCTGGTTACTGACCCTAGTACTGCTTCCTTGTTACTGTACCCTAGTACTGCTCCCTTGGTTACTGTACCCCTGTACTGCCTCCTTGCTTACTGTACTAGACTGCTCTCCCTTGTTACTGACCTAGTACTGACCTCCCTTGTTATGTAACTCTAGTACTTGCCTCCCTTGTTACTGATACCCTAGAACTGCCTGCCTTGTTACTGTACCCTAGTATTGACCCCCTTGTACTGTACCCTAGTACTGCCTGTCTTGTTTACTGTACCCCTAGTTACTGCCTCCCTTGATTACTGTCCTAGTACTGTCTGCATTGTTACTGTACCCTAGTACTGTCTGCCTGTTACTGTTACCTCAGGTACTGCCTCCTTGTAACTCGTACCCTAGTTACTGCCTCCCTTGTTATGTTGTACCCTAGTACTGCCTCCCTTGTTACTGTACCCTAGTTACTGTCTCCTTGTTACTGTACCCTAGTACTGTCTGCCTTGTTACTGTACCCTTAGTACTGCTCCCTTTTACTGTACCCTAGTACTGTCTGCCTTGTTTACTGTACCCTAATACTGTTCTGCCTTGTTACCTGTACCTAGTACTGGTCTGCCTTGTTACTGTACCATTAGTACTGTCTGCCTTGTTACTGTACCCTAGTACTGCCCCGTCTGCCTTGTTACTGTGCCCTAGTACGGCCTCCCTTGTTACTGTACACCTAGTACTGTCTGCCTTGTTACTTGTACCCTAGTATGCCTCCTTGTTACTGTACCTAGTACTGTCTCGCCTTGTTTACTGTTACCTAGTACTGCTCCCTTGTGGTTACTTTGACTCCCTAGTACCTGTTTGCCTTGTTAAGGCACCCTAGTATCCGCCTCCCTTGTTTTTACTCTACCCTAGTACTGCCCTCCCTTGTTACTCGTACCTAGTACTGCCGCCCTTGTTACTGTACCCTTAGTACTTGCCTGCCTTGCTACTGTCCCCAGAGTACGTCTGCCTTGTTACTGTTCCCTAGTACTGTCTGCCTGTTACTGTACCCTTTCGTACTGTCTGTTTGTACTGTACACTAGTACTGCTTCCGCCTTGTTAACTGTACCCCTAGTACTGCTCCCCTGTTACTGCACCCTGTACTGCCTCCTTTGTTACTGTCCCTAGTAACCCTTGTTACCTGTACCTCAGAACTGCCACCCTTGTTATGTACCCTAGTGCACCCCTAACTTGTTATGTACCCTTGTACTCCCTCCCTTGTTTACTGTACCCTAGTACATTCCCCTTCCCTGTTTTCTGTACCCTAGTACACCCTCCTTGTTACTGTTCCACAAGTTACTGTTTTCCTGTTGTTTACTTATAACCCTAGCACACCTCCCTTGTTACTCTTTGGTCGCACAGTCACACTCAAATGTATTTCTTCTAGTCGCCACCGCGTAGGAAAAACACTGGCTCTTGTTTCCGGAGCAAACCTTACATAAACCTTAACCTAATCCTAACCTAACCTGACCTGACCTGACCTGACTGAGCCTTAACCGAACCTCCTACTATTACAACCCCAGGAATCCAAATTGGCCTGTCTATCTGGGTGGAAAGGGAGCAAAAATAAACACAGCAGAAAAAGTTTATACTTATAATATCCTTCACCATAATTTAGAACAGCAATATGTACACTATGTACAGTGATAAGTACAGTCCGCACTCCACGGTAAGCAAGGCAGAAAATAGAAGCCATAAGGATGCAGGACCGTGTTCAACCAGCTCTAGACAGGAGAGGTGGTACCCACATAACCTCTGCGATTGCCAAAACCCATCTTATGGCTGGAACTGGTCACTGGTTGAACGAAGGGGCCCATCATCATCTTCAGCAACTGGTTCGCTGAGTTGGGCGGAGACAGCCTAGTCTAAATGAGGGTGTGTACATGCGCCGATAAAGGTTACGTACTCTTTGCATGCCACACCCCCACCCGAAGAAGGCTCGGAATTAGGCCTGCCACCTCCAAGTGTAACCGTTGCCGCCATGGCACAATAAATAATGGGGGACCGCCTTTCCTCTCACATTCCAACTCTTAAGATAGGGTCAGCTTTATTTTTTATTATTTTTTTATTACAACACTGGCCGATTCCCCCAAGGCGGGGTGGCCTAAAAAAGAAAAACCTTTCACCTTCATTCACCCCATCACTGTCTTCCACCCTTTATTACAAAAAAGTGTCACAAGACTTCCCCAATCTTTTGCAACATCTTTAAAAAACCCTTTAAATCCCCACCTTTCCCCTACAGCTCTAAAAAATGAAGGGGTCACCCCGACCCATAAAGGAGGAGACCAAAAGAGTTGAAAAAACTATAGGCCAATAAAAAATTTAACCCTCCCCAAAAAATCTTCGAAAAATTAATTATAAACGAATTACTCCTACCTCATCCCCAAAAATTTAAACCCCCCTGCCAATTTGGACTCAGCCCTAATGAAAATACTGTGATGCTATTATACACATGCTAAAAATATTTTACACTGCAATAGAAAAAAAAAGAAGCCCATGGGGTTTTCTTTGACTTACGTAAAGTTTTTGTTTACAGTTGCCAGACTTGCTCCCCGTAAAATTGTCACACTTTGGTTTAGAGGGCACTCAATCAAATACCCCAAGTCTTCCTCAGCACGAAACCAAAAAGTGTTCAAAATGGGGCAAACTCTTTGCTCAACCAATTCAGTTGGTGTCCCACAGGGAAGTGTCCCTTGGCCCTTTTTCCCCTTTTTTCCCCTTTCATAAGACCTACCAAAAAGTTCGCAATTACTCAAAACCCCCCACTTTTTGCAGATGCACACATACGTCTTTTTCTCCCGAGCCCGTCACGTAGAATACTGTAAACACCGAATTACAGAAAAAATTTTTCCTGGATGAGGATAACAAACTTCACTAACATTTACAAAACCTTTTCATCTTTTTGGAAAAGACTCAGATGTACCTTTACATTCGATAAACGATCACCTATCACAAAGCTTTCAGAGGGAAATTCTTAGGAAAACCACCTTGTTAAAGCTCAAAATTTTTGTAACTATACAAAAATTTCTAAGAAAAAATTTTCCCAAGACTTTTGGATTTCTATCGAAAAAACGGTACTATGTTCCCCAGTCAGCCCTCCTGACCCATATCACTTTTATTTACCCCCTATCTACCTATGGAATTTGTGCTGGGGTCAACAACAAATTTTTCCCTCCGACCATATTACCCCAAAAAAGGTGCAGTTGAATGATAACAAAATTTTATACAGGCAGCCACTCCCCCAATATTCAAAACACTCAACTATACCCTACAAAAACATCCATACTTTTTACTGCACATTACATACATAGAACACTTAACTCTGAAATTTCCCTCCCCCCCAACATCTCCTTGCAACCTAACAGAAAATGACCCCTAACCAAGGGGGCCCGATCACCTTTGAGTTCCTGTGTCCCTTTACGCTTGCAAAAATCAATGCACTAAAAGGCCCTAAATCTGGAAATTTATTACCTGTAAATATAAAGAAACACTACCCGTTTATAAATTAAGTCTCTTTCAAAGATCACTTCTCATCAAAAAAAAATACTGAATAATGAACCTTATAATTGTATATCCTTTGTTACTCACAAATTTTATCACACAAATGTTAAAACCCAGGACCCATTAACTTTGTTATTTTTTTAAATACACTACCTAACAGAATACTCCATTCGACTGAATGTACAGCACTGCAGCAACCATATGACCTGTCTTTGTAATACTCATTTGTGCTTTATAGTTATCTGTTTACAATAATGTTTTATCACTGATTTCATCATTGCTTAATCTTAAGTTAATTTTAAGCCAGCCCGTAATGCTATGCATATAAGTGGCTTTGGCAATGCTGCTCTTACCTGTATTTTTGTACCTCTGTATGTATGCTAAATTACTAAAATAAATAAATAAATAAAGGGTGCTTTACACTACAGTTTTAAAACTGCAACATTAACCACCCCTCCTTCAGAGTGCAGGCACTGTACTTCCCATCTCCAGGACTCATGTCCGACCTGCCGGTTTTCCCTGAACCCCTTCATAAATGTTACTTTGCTCACACTCCAACAGCACGTCAAGTATTAAAAACTATTTGTCTCCATTCACTCCTATCAAACACGCTCACGCATGCCTGCTGGAAGTCCAAGCCCCTCGCACACAAAACCTCCTTTACCCCCTCCTCCAACCTTTCCTAGGCCGACCCACTACCCCGCCTTCCTTCCACTACAGACTGATACACTCTTGAAGTCATTCTGTTTCGCTCCATTCTCTCTACATGTCTGAACCACCTCAACAACCCTTCCTCAGACCCTCTGGACAACAGTTTTGGTAATCCTGCACCTCCTCCTAACTTCCAAACTACGAATTCTCTGCATTATATTCACACCAAGCTTTTCTCGTGACAAAAAGCCAAACCCTAAACTCAGAGTGAGACAGCATTCAGTCGGGCTAGCATAGGTCCAAGATACAGCGGACGGTAGCCCGCATCCCTCACTAAAAAAAAAAACCACACCAGGGGATCAAAAAAAAAAGCGTGGAAAGGGTTACCACAAGTAACCTAACTTCCTAACCTAAGTAAATAGAATATTAGACTCTAGATAAAGTCTGCCAACACACTTTCTTTGCGACAATATGTACAATTTTGATATTATAGGGCTGCAGCCTTAGCGTCCAGCGCATGAGCCTTGTGGTGTGGTTCTTCATGGTTTGGAGATATACTAGAGGATTGTGATCACTGTAGACTGTGATCACCTGCGAGTCTGGCCCACATAAACATCGAAATGCTCCAAAGCCAGTACCAGCTCGAGGGCTTTTTTTTTTTCGATGGTAGGGTAAGCCCTCTGATGCGGCTGGAACTTGGCTGAAAAGTATTGCTACAGGCTGCAACTCCTCATTCTCGTTTTGTAATAGTACTGCCCAACCCCAGACTCACAAGCATCAACCTGTAATGAAAAAGGTTTGGAGAAGTCTGGAGACAAGAGAATGGGTGCAGTACACAATATTCTTTTTGCTTTGTCAAAAGAAGTTTGACAATCTGGGGTCCAATTAAAGGGAACTTTGTGACTGGTAAGAGAGGTAAGAGGGGCCACAATATCTGAGAAATTTTTACAGAATCTTCTGTAAAATCCTATCATGCCTAGGAAAACGTTGAAGAGATTTCCTATCATGAGAACTGGATAATCTTTAATAGCAAGAACTTTAGCAAGTTTTAGGGGCAACTTTGCCACTACCTACTTCATGGCCTAGAAAAGTGATAGTGGCCTGGCCAAAGGAAGATTTAGATAAAATTAACTGTTAAATGGGAACTCTGAAAGGTCTCAAAAAGAGCCTTAAGTCTAAGTAGGTGTTGATCCCAAGTATCAGACACCACAACATTATCATCTAGGTATGCTGCCGTGCCTTCAAGTTCTTTAATAGCCTGATGGATAAGTTTCTGGAATGAAGAGGGGGAATTTTTCATTCCGAAGGGGTAACTGTGTATTGAAAATGACCTCCTGGAATTACGAAGGCAGAGATTTCCTTCACCTTATCCGTCAAAGGTACCTGATAGTAGCCTTTAAGGAGATCTAACTTGGACACAAAAGTAGCCTTACCCACAAAGTCAATTACGTCATCCAGACGAGGAAGAGGGTAAGCATCTGTAATTGTGACCTCATTCACCTTACGGTAGTCTGTACACATACGAAACCCTCCATCAGCCTTCTTCACAAGGATGCACGGTGAAGCCCATGGACTAGATGACTCCTCCACTAAACCATGCTTTAACAAAAATTCTACTTCCTGCTGAAGTAGCCTCTGCTTTTCAGGATTAGCTCTGTAGGGGGAGAGTTTAATAGGGTTAGAGTTTCCCACATCTACATCATGATAACCTAACGTACATTTTTTCGGCACATCCGAAAAAATTTTTAGGATATGACTGTAGAAGCTCAGTTAAACTTGTTGCTTGCGTTTCAGATAGTCCCTCCATTAAAGGGCTAGGATCCTTGAGGAGGACAGAATTTGAAAGTTTAATATTAATTTCAGAGATAGAGTGCAAAGAATCAGAGTCGTCCTCAGAGGTAGAGGACAGAGTCATTACTGAGACTTTATCTGGTGTATGAAAAGATTTTAATTGATTGATGTGGTAAAATTTTAGTTTTTGAGGTCTTATCAATGGGAGCTACCACATAATTTACATCAGATAATCTACTTACAATCTGCATAGGTCCCGTAAAATCTAGCTTTCAGTGTGGCCAGGTATAGGTTCCTGCACCAACACCTTGTCTCCTGGATGGAAGGAGCGGAATTTTGCACTTCTGTCATACCTCTGTTTCATCTTACTTTGAGCTGTCTTTAGGTTAGCCTTTGCTAACTGACGTGCCACCTGCAACCTTGAAGACGGGTTGTAGAGTGTCGAGCTAACGTCTTCTCCCATCCATCCTTCTTTGAGCACCCGAAGAGGACCTCGTAAATTGTGCCCAAAGATCAGCTCAAACGGACTATACCCTGTAGACTCTTGCACCGTCTCCCGTACTGAGAACAGCAACAAAGGTAGTGATTCATCCCAGTCTGTAGGAAAGTGCCTGCAAAAAGTTCTCATCATGGTTTTTAATGTCTGATGGAATCTTTCCAAGGCGCCTTGGGACTGAGGATGATAGGCAGTGGATAAGTTGTGGATTATCCCTAACCTAGTTAATACTTCCCTAAATGCTTTGGCAGTAAAGTTAGTACCTTGATCACTTTGAATAGTTTTAGGAATGCCAAAACAAGAAATGAAATTTGTTAAAGCTTTGAGAATTGCTTTAGTATTAATACTGCGCATGGGAATTGCTTCAGGATATCTGGTTACTTTATCCATAATCGTAAATAAATATTGATTTCCAGACTTTGACCTGGTAGTGGACCTACACAATCTATAATTAAATCTGCAAAAGGTTCTCCATCAGCAGGTATAGGTTGGAGAGGTGCAGGTTTATGGAATGTCCAGGTTTCCCTACTTGCTGACATTCTCGGCAACACCTAATATGATTCTTCACATCTTTCTTTAATTTTGGCCAATAAAATTCTTTTGTGATTCTATACAAGGTTTTAGTAATTCCTAAGTGACCTCCTAATGAAGTATTATGAGCTATATTTAATATTTGAGGTCTAAACTTGGTTGGAACCACTAACCTGTCATACAATTGCCGGCCCTCTATCTCCTTACCAGTCTCAGTGCAGATCAAATAATCGTTTTTAACTTCATACTTGACCGGATGACCCAAAGAGGATTTACCCATGGCTGCCTCAAAAGCGAATTTTAAAGAAGGGTCCTTTCGTTGTTCCTCCCGGAAGGACAGTCCCTCGGGCATGGAAACAGAGACATCTGGCAATCCTGCAACCTGGGAATAGGAAGGCTTGATCGGGGTCTGTTCACTTGATTTTACGAGGCTCCGGCCCGTGATGTGCCTCATAAAACAACGTGGCTATTCCGAGATCGGAGTCGTCCAAGGATAGGTCAACATTCTCTCCATACAACCCTTGGGATGTTACCCGAGTTATGGCCAACACCGGAGAAGAATTACTCATTATAGGTTCAGGACACGCACTAACAGTAGTAATGTTATTACCCAGTAATAACATGGCATCTTTCATGGGGAATCCTTTTGAGACACCTACAGTCAAGTACCCAGTGTAATATTTGCACTGTACATAAATTGTATGCAAAGGGACAGAATATATAGCTCCTCCAAATGCTTCCAATAAAACAGAGGAATTCAAGGAAGTGTTCTCTGAAAGGGGTAATATTCCTTCTCTTACAAGTGAGCAATATGCTCCAGTATCTCTAAAGGTTTTAACTTCAGTTGTTTCTGAGTTTTCCTGATGGAAATAAGACTCTTACAATAATAAGGGGCCATACCTTTTTCTACTTCTCTCGGGGACATGTTACTAGGGATATTAGAGATTTTCCCAATGGGTTGGGGTTTGTGGGGGCAGTTGGGACGGATATGGCCTACTTTGTTACAGAGGAAAGCAGACGACAGGCTTGTCCTTTACTCCCTGCGGACGTTGCAACTGGTGTCGCTCTGGCTGGTGTCTCTCTGGATAATGTTGTCGAGATGCGCCATGTTGAGTAGTTTGTCTCTTAGCAGGTAGACCATAAGTTGAGAAGCGTGGCTCACCAGGTGACTTAGTTGGCTGACGTAGACGTTCTCCCTCCGGCTGGCACTTCATTCTCCCAAGGTTGACGATCTCTGCTCATGCCAGGCTGTTGAAAAGAGAGACGGGACCGCTCGGACAAGGAGCGGTTAGTTTCGAAGGTATCAGCCAACCTGGCTGCCTCCAATGCAGTGGTTAAGTCACGATCCTGCAGAAAGACTCGAACCTCTGGTCCCACAGACTCCAGCAGGTTATCAATCAGAATAAGCTGTACCAAATCTTCTAAGGTAGAGACACCACTTGCTTTATACCAGCTGGTAAAAGCTTTGGTTTGCTGTCGTACAAAATCCACCAGGGATTGACCAAGCTGCCGCCTGCTTAGTTTAAAAAGCTTACGGTATTTGGCTGGGATACATGTATATGCTCCCAACACTGTGGTCTTCACTACTTGATAATCAGAAAATTCAGCATCATTTAATACTGACGTAAATTCCTGTGCCTTACCAAACAATGCTGTATGAACCAACGATGCCCAATGCTGTTCCGGCCACCTCAAGGCTCGAGCCTGATTTTCGAAGCTTTCGAAAAATTGTTCTGGTTCGGCCTCATTGAAGCGGGGAACAAGCTGTACTGCTTTTTGTAAAGAAAATCATTTACAGAATGCGAAAACTGCCTCCTTTCTCTTTCCCTATCAAATTCTTCCCTTGCGAATGCTCTCTGTTCCTAGTTTGCTCAAGATTGATTTTTGCCAGCTCAAGTGCCAACGACGCTGATTCACCTTGAGACAACCCAGCTGCACTATACTGACTATTTGCTCCGTAGGTGTATCATCTTCCTCTGCGAGAACATAGTAGTTTTTGCCTTAGCTCCCGTAGAGGGAGGAGTCTGATGTGCCATCTCTTCTTCTCGAAGTTTGTCCAGCAATCAGTGAACGCAGTTGCGCAGCTTTGAGCGTGCATTTATATTTAATGCCAATGGAACGAGCAATTTTCCAACAACGCTGTTAGGGACAATTTAGGTAGGTTATGCAAAGTATATGCCGACATCAAACGTCTGACTCGTCTAGGTGGCATAAGTTATTCGCTATGCACAGTACGATTGCAGAATACCCCAACGTAACACATAATTTGCAGAACACGCTTTGTTATGCACAGTACGATTGCAGAATACGCATACAAGCAAAGCTGACTGCAAAATTCTCCACACCGAACAGGCTAGTAACAACTGACACGCAAAATTTGTAAGCAATGCCAGACAGCTACACTGTTCTAGAAGATTGACCGTAGCGAAGCGAGCACACCGAACAAGCTAGTAGCGAGCTGTTGAACGATCACACAATAACAAGGCTGACCATAACAAAGTAACTGACACGCAAAATTTGTAAAGTGTAGGCAAAGCTAATGCAATGCCAGACAGCAAGCTGCACAATGTTCCTGCTACGAGCTTCACCCTAAGCTCAACCGTTTCTCTAAGTCCAGCTCCAGCTCTCGGACAGGCTACCCATATTACAACCCAGGAATCCAAATGGCCTGTTATCCTGGGTGTAAGGGAGCAAAATAAACACAGCAGAAAAAGTTTAGACTTATATTATCCTCACCAATTTAGAACAGCAATATGTACACTATGTATAGTGATAAGTTAAGTGCACTCCACGGTAAGCAAGGCAGAAATAGAAGCCACAAGATAGCAGACCGTGCTTCAACCAGCTCTAGAATGGGAATGACAAGGGCAGACAGGGAGTGGTACCCACATAACCTCTGCGATTGCCAAAACCATCTTACTGGCTGGAACCTGGTCACTAGTTGAACTACGGGGCCCCATCATCAACTCTCAGCAACCTGGTTCGCGGTTGGGGGAGACAGCCTGTAAATGAGGGTGTGTACATGCGCCGAATAAAGGTTACGTACTCTTTGCATGCTACACTAACCTAACCCTAACCTAACCTAACCTAACCTAACCTAACCTAACCTGACCTAACCTAACCTAACCTAATCTAACCTAACCTAAACTAAACTTACCTGACCTAACCTAACCTAACCTAACCAACCTGACCTAACCTTAACCTAACCTGACGTGACCTAACGTAACCTAACCTAACCTAACCTAACCTGACCTAACCTAACCTAACCTAACCTAACCTAACCTAACCTAACCTAACTTAACCTAACCTGACCTAATCTAACCTAAACCTAACCTAACCCAACCAAACCTAACCTGGCCTGACCTGACCTGGCCTAACCTAACCTAACCTAACCTTACCTAATCTAACCTGACCTAACCTAACCTAACCAAACCTGACCTAACCTAACCTAACCTGACCTAAAACCCAACTAACTTAACCTAACCTAACCTGACCTAACCTAACCTAACCTAACTTAACCTACCTAACCTGACCCGACCTAACCTCACCTAAGATAACCTGACCTAACCTGACCTAACCTAACCTAACCTAACCTAACCAAAGCTAACCTGGCCTAACACTTGCCTGTTTCTTGACAAACCTTACCTAACCTAACCTAACCTAACAAAACCTGACCTGACCTAAACCCAATCTAAACCCAACCTAACCTAACCTAACCTAATCCTACCCAACCAACCTAAAAAACCTAACCATAACCC
>NC_069421.1:40849423-40877421 GCF_026875155.1 Cherax quadricarinatus
ATGCATTACTCTAACAAGTAAAGATCAAACCACGGGGGGATGTGCACAACCATTGAGTCGTCAAACTACACTTGCAGCTGTCGTAGTGGGCAGGCTGCAATCAAATGTAATGTGATTTTATCGCTCAAGGAGCCTTTGTTTGTCGTCTGTACACCGACGACACAGAGGCTGAGAAACTACTTACCAACTACTGCCTACTACCACTCTACGAGACCAGAATTTCTTGTCTTGACTTCCCACACTGAGGGGCAGGAAACTGTGTTCCTCAAGCGACTCGACCAACCTTAATCACTGTATCAGGCAACTGAAGAATATCAAGTCATCTATCGAAGCAAAGAACCCTTGGCAAGTGGACTTCATTACTAAAATAACCCATGCTTCATCCATGCGAAGTCATCTTCAGTGCGTCAACAAGGCTGCCAAGCTCTCGCTGAGGGCCTGCTATTTCACTACTTCCATAGACAACCCAGCCTTCCATCGAAAGCAGAGAAATTTCCAACATATCTCAAGAAATTCCCAACATATCTCACAGTGCTATAATTGGTTATTCATACTTACAACACCACAAAGGATTTTCCTACCAAGGACAAGAAGTTCTGCTCCACTGTGCGTGAGGTCATGACTTCAAGAAATGCACTACTGCTTCACAAACCACATAGCCTAAATGCTTGAACTGCAGGAATGACCCACCATACTCTTGCGCTGCACGTCCCCTACCAGAAGGAGACTACTCTAAAACAACAACAACAAAAGAAACACAACCCACAACAACCACATAGGCTGCTATCAGTCACCAAGCTTCAAGCAACACTACCAGATACTACAAGTCCCTGCAAGCTGCTCCCACCACTTCCCTGCCAGGCAGCTACTGCCGACTCCACCAAGATTCTTTATTGCATTATGTATCTCATTACACAGAATGCAGCTGAACCTGCTTCCTTCACACCCACCATCAATGAACTTTTTCAAACTAAATAATATGCCTGCTCAAATATCGTGCATCACCACCTTCCACTGAGATCCTAAAATCTACTGCAAATTACCAGTCATCACCGCTGCTCCACTGCTGTCCACAACCTCCACTAGACACAGAGATGACCAATCCAGACCACTGATACGTCGGCCAACCCCACCAATGAGATCCACTACCACTTCCATCCACTTCTAGAGCAAATGAACCATCGGAAATCTCGCCTGCGCCAGTTCAGCCACCAGCCAAGAAAGCGAAAACACAAGAAAAACTGCGGATGCACCACGGTGCCACTGCCACTGACACTGCTGCAACCACAACAAGTCCGATCTGAAGGGGTGTATACTTCTACACAACCCAGCGTATAAAGAACAGAATGCTGTCCACAGAAATCCATCAGCACCTCCAGGATGAACAATCAAGTATACCTAATGACCCAAACTGTTACATACACCACTGCAACATGAACCAACGAATCACTCTGCCACTCACCCAACACCTTGGTGGAGTCTAGTACACATCAAAGAGGAAAATCAGGATGCTTCAAATTGGGGATCCTTGAAGTTCCGGTAACTCTCCACTAGCACGAGATCCATGACCATTTCACCATGAAGATAAGTTTCCCCAAGCACTTTGCTGTCCCTAAAGCTTGGCGTGTGGCTCAATCGAACCGGTAACTGCTGCCTCTGCCCGACTGTGCTTCTCTTTCGGAAGTCAGCACAAAGATAGAAAACGACGACAGCCCTCCAAACTGGAAGGGTCAAAAAGAAAGAAAGAAGATGATCCGACACCCCCACACCCCCGGGGGCTACTGCTGTCGACCATCTGGGAGAAGATCCGGGCCAGAAGTACCGCGAATCAACATGAATGAACTCAAGCGTCACAAATCACGGTGCTGCATTCCTCGTTTGTGACTTAGCTCGAGTGTGATGTGTGCTTACCTAACACATCTCTCACACATCGACGATTTCCGCCTCTCTCGAATTACCCTCCGTGCTGGGAGAGACTTCGCTTAGAGTAGTGCTTGCTGGACCCTTCGTCTTCCCTCTCCACCATCGGATTGGTGCAATCGTGGTTGCCTACGCAAGGGCAGGAAGCCTGTTTTGCCTGAATTTTCTCGTTGCCTTTATGACTGAACACGCCATATAGCCATCTCGCTGCCACTCAAATATACATTGCGCCTCAAAGAGATAGTTCATCTCCTCAGTGTCCTGTGCCAGGCAAAGACGTGTGTCTACTTACACGTACTGCCTACTGAGTACTCTCCACTTTTTGGCCGATTATCCGCCCCCATTAACATCTTTCTACTTAGCGATGCGTTCGTTGCTGCCACCTCCCACCCCCCTTCTACTTTCCCCCAACCTCCCACATCCTGCCTCTGCTTCTTCAAATCCCAATTCCTTCTCGCTAAACCTCAAAAGCTCTATCTGATGCCACTATCTGTCCCTGAAAAATTTATTATATCAAATCACTGGTGCACCTCAACTTAAAGTCCTTCAAAACCAACTACAGGTCAAACTCCTCGTGCAACATTCCTACGAAGCCTACACCACAAGCGATACCAGACAAAATCTTCTCAATGCAGGCTTCAACCATTATTTGGACTCCTAGCACCGAGCCAAAAGCACATTTTGCAAACATGTAGACTACTCTCTCCTGACAGCCTATGACACAGACAAAGGAGACTTAATAAAAGAATATCAGTACTAAGAACAAAGTCTCTGTTGATGATATTTACAGACCAGAAAACTCTACCATTCATCAAAATATGCTGTTCTACTCCTGCTGACGCCCTCTACAACAGCTCTTCAGTCAAGGAATCTTTGCCAAACCATACCGCATTCCTCCAAACACTGCTCTTCACTCCGAACTTCCACCAATCACACAAATGTATTCAATGCTACAAATTCCAGCCACGACAAAACACATGGACAGTCTACACAATCTGATCCAGATGTTTCAGCAACTGGCCACTTATGGAATACTTGCGACCTCCCCTTAAATGTTCTAACTTGCTGAGGTTCACACACTGCAGTTGCAAATTCCTGCCCTTCTAGAAGCACATTCTCTCCCACCCTCAGAGCAAGCCAACCTCCCTCCCACCCCAACCCCTTCCCTGGCACCTCCCTCCCTTCCATACCTCCCTCCCCCACCCCAATGCTGGGCCACCCCCACGCAATTGGTCTACCTCTTCTACCGCGACACCATCAAAATCAACACACAGACTACAACCTTCTCCTTCTACACTGACACCCACACTAGACACAAAACCTAACTGGTCAACTCGCCCCGCCCGCCCACTCTGCGATGGTAATCTCTCAAGCCTACAAACAGACTACTCACATGCCCTAACCTATTCTGTCTGTTAACAAACTCCCTTCTTTAAATTATCCCTCCTTCCTGCTTCTCTCTAAGCCTTTTCACCTCTACAACCTCTCCCTCCTCCAAACTCCCACCCCCCACTTCCTAATCCCACCTGCTCTCCTCCTCCCCTCCCCCCTTCACTACATTCACCCCCACCAACCCCCTCTGCTGCTGCTACGCCCCCACCCCCCCCCCCCCCCACTTCCTTACTCATTTCCTTTTTCCCCTCCCAAAGTTTCCTTCCTCATCCTTACCTAGCTTCCCCTTTCCCCATCCCCTACCAAACTTCCATTCCTCTGCATCCACCTTCGCCACTCCTCCACCACAACCAAAAATTCATCAGGCCCAAACCCCCCCCCCAGACAAAAATTTACTATACCTAAACCCGCCCCAACTTCTGACAGACAGCCAAAAAACAAAAAACGCCATCTCTTTCCTCCCCCCCCAGGGAAAGGGGGCTTAACCTACAAACCAATCCACTGATTGCACCACTATCACGGCTTTAATCCAAATTCCTCCCCCACTTAACTTTGAATGACGAAACCATTAAAACAGTTTAAGGTGATTCAGTTCAATACTTCTTACTTTACCAAGAAAACCTGGCCGAGTCCAGAAGCAAGAGGCCAGATATTTTTTTTCTAAACATTTCCGCCTCAAAGCCCCTCAACGAAACCGCCTTAGGTTATATGCATACAGTCCCCTATGACCCCCCCAAAGGGGTTTTCCATCCTTGTCAAAACCAAAATAAAAAAACGAATTTCTCCCAATCCCTTTTTTTACAACAACACGTCTTTCGGGAGAATAACCCCACCTTTGGGCCCCTTTATCTTTTTCACCCCCTATGCTTGCCCAAAAAATATCTCAACTACATGATCTTTCCTTAGTCTTCAATTACACCAACACCCAACATACCTACTAGCTGATTGAATGTCAAAAACCCGCCTTCGTAACCCAGAACAACCAAATTGGTCACCATTCTCAACTTTTACAAAAACCCCCAAAAAAACCCCGTTCACCCGCCCCAAATTAACACCTTCTACAATCACACTGCCAAGGGGAAACCCACACTTTCTGGGGATATTTTCCCTCTTTACCACTCCCCAACCCCTTTCCTCATCCCCCGGGCCCCACCTTCCTTCTCCTACAAGAACGCTGACTGGGGGCCTTTAGACAACACTGATAAAACTAACCTCTCTAGACTACAAAAAAACAAACCCCCTCAGACATTGAAAACCAACTTTCTCTCACCAAACACCATTACACAAGCAGCCAAACACCGCAATACCAAAGAAAACCCACACCACTCTATTTCCCTTTAACCCTCAATCAGAAAAAGAAGACTAATTATCTTTACCACCCAACCCCTTTCTCAAAAACACACATGATTTAAAACAAGCGATTAATCTCACTTACCTCAGAAACAACCCTTTTACACAGTCAGACCAAAACCACAACAATCAGGGCCAGCTCATACACAAGGGACAAACAGCGTGTCAAAAAAACCAAACCTTCGGAAATTTATCAAAAAAATCAGAGGCACCACTCCCACAAAAAAATTAAACACTTTACCCACAACAAAACCCCACATCTCAGACCCGAGGTGCTACTAACATCTTCAAAAAAACATCGGGGGAACCTCTTCCACCCTCACCCACCTCACCCCAAATGCAAATTTAACCATTCGAAATGAACATGGAAAACACACACACACACACGAAACAACACCAACAGCCACTCCTCTGGACTCTCTTACCCCCTCCCAAGAACTTACACTCCTTTCACCAACACAGACGTTAAAACTCTCCTCAACCCCTTTTCCCCCCAAAGGGCCCCTGGTGCCTCTGGCCTAAACCAAAATTACCTAAAACCCCTTTCCCCTGACTATTCATTAATGCCTACCCCAAACCTCAATCCCTTTCCCTTTGGCCTCTTAATTTTCCCTTTCCCCTCTTCAAAGTTTGCTATTTGCTATCCTCCATCCTAAACCCAATAAAGACCCCTTTTTGACCCTTTGAAAATATCGCCCCTATCAGCCTCCTCGAAAAATTTAAAGGGAAAAACCCCTTTTAAAAAATCATCAAACCCTCGCCTTCGAATACCTGGGAAAACAATTCCACTTTTTCTGATGGCCATTTGGGGTTCAAACAAACAGATCCACACAGGATGCCATTTTAAAATCATTCTCAACTAAAATCACATCAACCCCAAAGCAAAGAAACAGGAAAAGCCCGGTTGCAAAAAAACGTTTGGAAAAAACCTTTGACCCCGGGCGGGGACAAAGGGGGCCCCGGGAAAAAACCTGCACTAAAATTCAAAAACCCGCCTCTCAAACCGTAAACTCCCCCCTGCAACTTCCTAGACGGGCCCTCCCCCCAGAATCAAATTCCAAGGCTGTTACTCCCGACTACTTCACACTAAATGCCGGATTAAACCCCCGGGGTCTGCCCCCTCCCCCCACCCCCTCCTTTCCCCCTTTTTTTTACACTAACGAATTCCAACACCCCTTTTACCCCCCTAGCCTTCCCAACGAAAAATTTAACCCAAATTAATTTACTCCCTGCCCCAAAATTTGAATATACTCCCCCACACCAAAAAAAACCAAAAAAGGTCGCAGGGTAGCCATCGGGGAACAAAAAAAGGATCAAAACCAAAGCAGCTAAACCCAGCATTAACGTATTTTTTTTCTACAGGAAACGGTCCCCCATTACCTTCCGAGCCTCAGAACACTGACACCCGCCTTTCATCCCCCTCAAACAATCGTCACTGTCCTTGACGTTAATCCGACTACCCTTCTTCGGGTTTTCATGGGCACATTCACCCAGGGATGCAATAGAAAGGGAAAAAGGGCCCTTTCGGGCCCCCCTACAAAACTGAAAACCTCCCCAAAAGCACCAAACTACAAAACCCCTACAAATCCCTAATACTTTCCCCTTATAACTCTTTCCCCTAGCCCCCTCCCCCCATGCAGCAAAAACAAAAATTCCCTTTAAACCTGCAGCATTTTCCCAAAAAAGGGGCTGCAAAAAAGGTTTTCTTTATGTCAGATGGGAGGGAAAATTCGCTACAAACGAGTCCCCTCCAAAGGCCCCAAAAAAGACATCCCCGCGCTTTAATCTGAAATGGAAGACGCCCCCAGGGACAGACAGACAAAAATTTAGACCAAAAACAAGAAATAATTTACCCCCTCTCCTTGACGAAGACATTTGCAGACCCACAAACCAACACAACCTTTTCTACTCCTTGCATGATCCTGCTCCTAACCTTATTTACAAATAACCTTAGATTCGCTGACAGGCACCTTCTATGACAGGTACCATTCTCTGACCCACGTTGGCCTTAGCTTTTGGGTTAAGACATGACCCAGTTCTACACTCCTCTCTAGAGGAAAAGTCTCCAGTTCTGACAAGCTTAACCATGCAGCCAGAGAATACAGAAGGATGGATCAATGTGAAAAGTAAGACACGCCGTCCCTCAAAGGAGCAGGTAAACCAGCTCAAATCACCTTCCAGATTCAAGGTAAAGGCTTATGGGGAACACAAAACCCACAATAGCATGGTTACACACCTGGAAACACGGCACAAACTGAGGTTCAAGATATGGTTCAACCTGAGGGGAGAACCAATACTGACTCCTATCAACAGGGAAATGCATATCACCTTGAATAAAGTCATGGAGACAGACCGCTCCTTCCCCCTGGAGGAACTGGATTCTCGACAGGTCACCAAGGGTGTAGTGATGCGATACCCGCTGATGATGCCCATCGAGGCATCAGCAGATCACCCCAGTGTCGTGTCAGCTCAGCGTCTCAAGGCAAAATCGGCAGAAACGCACTAACCCGGCAGGTCCTCATTCAGCATGTAGGACCGCTGCCATCCCAGCTGGACCTCGGTTCTTGGGGCAGGTACGATGTCAGGACCTTTACGGCATGTGGCATGCAAAGAGTACGTAACCTTTATTCGGTGCATGTACACACCTTCATTTACAGGCTATCTCCCCCAACCAGCGAACCAGGTTGCTAAGAGTTGATGATGGGACCCCGTCATTCAACTAGTGACCAGGTTCTAGCCAATAAGAAGATGGTTTTAGCAATCGCAGAGGTTATGTGGGTACCACTCTCCTGTCTGCCCTTGTCATTTCCATTCTAGAGCTGGTTGAAGCACGGTCTGCTATCTTGTGGCTTCTATTTCTGCCTTGTTTACCGTGGAGTGCACTATACTTATCACTGTACATAGTGTATATGTTGCTGTTCTAAATTGATGAAGGATAATATAAGTCTAAACTTTTTGTGCTGTGTTTATTTTGCTCCCATTACACCCTGGATAACAGGCCATTTGGAATCCTGGGTTGTAATATGGGTAGCCTGTCCGAGAGCTGGAGCTGGACTTAGAGAAACGGTTGAGCTTAGGCTGAAGCTCGTAGCAGGAACATTGTGCAGCTTGCTGTCTGGCATTGCATTAGCTTTGCCTACGCCTTACAAATTTTGTGTGTCAGTTACTGTTATGGTCAGCCTTGCTATTGTGTGATCGTTCAACAGCTCGGTACTAGCATGTTCGGTGTGCTCGCTTCGCTACGGTCAAATCTTCTAGAACAGTGTGGATGTCTGGCATTGCTTTACAAATTTTGCGTGTCAGTTTTTACTAGCCTGTTCGGTGTGGAGAATTTTGCAGTTGGTTTTGCTTGTATGCGTATTCTGCAATCGTACTGTACATAGCTAAGCGTGTCCTGCAAATTAACGTGTTACGTTGGGGTATTCTGCAATCGTACTGTGCATAGCGAATAACTTATGCCACCTAGACGAGTCAGACGTCTGGTGTCGGCATATACTTTGCATAACCTACCTAAATTGTCCCTACAGCGTTGTTGGCAAATTGCTCGTTCCATTGGCATTAAATACAAACGCACTCTCACAGCTGCGCAACTGCATTCACTGATTGCTGACAAACTTATAGAAGAAGAGATGGCACATCAGACTCCTCCCTCTATGGGAGCTAGGGAAAAAACTACTATGTTGTCGCAGGAGGAAGATGATACACCTACGGAGCAAAATGGTCAGTATAGTGCAGCTGGGTTTGTCTCAAGGTGAATTAGCGTCGTTGGCACTTGAGCTGGCAAAAATCAATCTTGAGCAAACTAGGGAACAGAGAGCATTTGCAAGGGAAGAATTTGATAGGGAAAGAGAAAGGAGGCAGTTTTCGCATTCTGTAAATAATTTTAGTTTACAGAAAGCAGTACAGTTTGTTCCCCGCTTCAATGAGGCCGAACCAGAACAATTTTTCGAAAGCTTCGAAAATCAGGCTCGAGCCTTGAGGTGGCCGGAACAGCATTGGGCATCGTTGGTTCATACAGCATTATTGGGTAAGGCACAGGAATTTACGTCAGTATTAAATGACCCTGAATTTTCTGATTATCAAGTAGTGAAGACCACAGTGTTGGGAGCATATACATGTATTCCAGCCAAATATAAAAAAAAAATTCATACTGGGCAGACGGCAGCTTGATCAATCCCTAGTGAACTTTGTGAGACAGCAAACCAAAGCTTTTACCAGCTGGTATAAAGCAAGTGGTGTCTCTACCTTTGAGGAGCTGGTACAGCTTATTCTGACTGATAACCTGCTGGAGTCTGTGGGACCAGAGGTTCGAGTCTTTCTGCAAGATCGTGACTTAACCACTGCATTGGAGGCAGCCAGGTTGGCTGATACCTTCGAAACTAACCGCTCCTTGTCTGAGCGGTCCCGTCTCTCTTTTCAACAGCCTGGCATGAGCAGAGATCGTCAACCTTGGAGAATGAAGTGCCAGCCGGAGGGAGAACGTCTATGTCAGCCAATTAAGTCACCTGGTGAGCCACGCTTCTCAACTTATGGTCCACATGCTGAGAGACAAATTACTCAACAGGGTGCATCTCGACAACAGTATCCAGAGAGACACCAGCCAGAATGACACCATTTGCAACGTCAGCAGGGAGTAAAGGGCAAGCCTGTCGTCTGCTTCCTCTGTAACAAAGTAGGTCATATCCGTCCCAACGGCCCCACAAACCCCAACCCATTGAGAAAATCTATAATATCTCTAGTAACATGTCCCCGAGAGAAGTAGAAAAAGGTATGGCCCCTTATTATTTCAAGAGTCTTATTTCCCTTCAGGAAAACTCAGAAACAACTCAAGTAAACACCTTTAGAGATACTGGAGCATATTGCTCACTTGAAAGAGAAGGAATATTACCCCTTTCAGAGAACACTTCCTTGAATTCCTCTGTTTTATTAGAAGCATTTGGAGGAGCTATATATTCTGTCCCTTTGCATAAAATTTATGTACAGTGCAAATATTACACTGGGTACTTGACTGTAGGTGTCTCAAAAGGATTCCCCATGAGAGATGCCATGTTATTACTGGGTAATAACATTACTACTGTTAGTGCATGTCCTGAACCTATAATGAGTAATTCTTCTCCGGTGTTGGCCATAACTCGGGCAACATCCCAAGGGTTGTCTGGAGAGAATGTTGACCTATCCTTGGACGACTCCGATCTCGGAATAGCCACGTTGTTTTATGAGGCACACCGGCCGGAGCCTCGTAAATCAAGTGAACAGACCCCGATCAAGCCTTCCTATTTCCAGTTGCAGATTGCCAGATGTCTCTGTTTCCATGCCCGAGGGACTGTCCTTCCAGGAGGAACAACGAAAGGACCCTTCTTTAAAATTCGCTTTTCAGGCAGCCATGGGTAAATCCTCTTTGGGTCATCCGGTCAAGTATGAACTTAAAAATTATTATTTGGTCTGCACTGAGACTGGTAAGGAGATAGAGGGCCGGCAATTGTTTAACAGGTTAGTGGTTCCAACAAAGTATAGACCTCAAATATTAAATATAGCTCATAATACTTCATTAGGAGGTCACTTAGGAATTACTAAAACCTTGTATAGAATCACAAAAGAATTTTATTGGCCAAAATTAAAGAAAGATGTGAAGAATCATATTAGGTGTTGCCGAGAATGTCAGCAAGTAGGGAAACCTGGACATTCCATTAAACCTGCACCTCTCTTACCAGTCACAAAGTTCCCTTTAATTGGACCTCAGACTGTAACACTGCTTTTAATAAAGCAAAAAGATTATTGTGTACTGCACCCATTCTTTTGTCTCCAGACTTCTCCAAACCTTTTTCATTACAGGTTGATGCTTGTGAGTCTGGGGTTGGGGCAGTACTATTACAAATCAAGAATGAGGAGTTGCAGCCTGTAGCATACTTTTCAGCCAAGTTCCAGCCACATCAGAGGGCTTACTCTACTATTGAAAAAGAAGCCCTCGCGCTGGTACTGGCTTTGGAGCATTTCGATGTTTATGTGGGCCAGACATCGCAGGTGGTCACAGTCTACAGTGATCACAATCCTCTAGTATATCTCCAAGCCATGAAGAACCACAACACAAGACTCATGCGCTGGACGCTAAGACTGCAACCATACTCACTCAAAATTAAATATATTGCCGGCAATGAAAATGTGTTGGCGGACTCTTTATCTAGAGTCTAATATTTTTATTTATTTAGGTTAGGATATTATATTATTTGTGGTAACCCCTTTTCACGCTCTTTTTTTTTTATCCCCTGGTGTGGGTTTTTTTTTTAGTGAGGGGATGCGGGCTACCGTCCGCCTGTATCTTGGACCTATGCTAGCCTGACTGACTGCTGTCTCACTTTGAGTTTAGGGTTTGGCTTTTTGTCACGAGAAAAGCTGAGCTCTATCTATGAGTTGGATGGTGCAGAGGAAAGGCGGTCCCATTATTTTGTGCCATGGCGGCACGGTTACCACTGGGAGGTGGCAGCCTAATCCTGAGCCTTCTCGGGGAGGTGGTGTGGCATGCAAAGAGTACGTAACCTTTATTCAGCGCATGTGCATACCCTCATTTACAGGCTATCTACCCCAAGCAGCGAACCAGGTTGCTAAGAGTTGATGATGGGGCCCCGTCATTCAACTAGTGACCAGGTTCTAGCCAATAAGAAGATGGTTTTGGCAATCGCAGAGGTTATGTGGGTACCACTCTCCTGTCTGCCCTTGTCATTTTCATTCTAGAGCTGGTTGAAGCACGGTCTGCTATCTTGTGGCTTCTATTTCTGCCTTGCTTACCGTGGAGTGCACTATACTTATCAGTGTACATAGTGTACATATTGCTGTTCTAAATTGGTGAAGGATAATATAAGTCTAAACTTTTTCTGCTGTGTATATTTTGCTCCCATTACACCCGGGATAACAGGCCATTTGGAATCCTGGGTTGTAATACGGCAGAACCAGTTCACTGTTTCAAGTGCCAGCGTTACAGACACCTGGGCGCACTCTGTCCAAACAGAGTAATCTGCGGTGTCTGCAGCCAAGCCAACCCTTCCGAGGAATGCATCACCAAGCTGAAGAATGCATCACCACCCACTCCACGATGCCCGAATTGCAGGCAGAAACACCATGCATGGAACCCTCGATGCCCTGAGAGGCTCACTAGAATTCGTGAGGCCTCGAAGACACAAACGACGAGACAGCAGGCTATGGCAGAGCATCACCCTCAGCAGACGATGGGTGCAGAGAATCCTGCCATACTGCAGAACTCTCATCAGGCAACCCAACTCAATGCCCAGGAATTTCCGACCCTTGAAGACTTGACCAGGCATCATGAACAGGAGCATCCTCCCCGACTACCGCAACAAAGAAACAAAAACATGAGGAACAAGCGGCGCCAACAGGAAACATCTGGGCAATGCAATCAACAGACGGCACTACACGAGCCCCCACCGACCTCCTTGCCAGGCACACCAACCATGCAGGCTGTGGCTGCACCTCACCAGCAGATGCTGGGTACACAGCTTGGCATACAGCAACAGGCCATGGTGTGCACAGTGAAGAAATACAACCCTCAGCAGTCCCCACAGATTACAACAGCCCATATAATATCCACTGCTTCGAACCCACCGACAATGCAGGCCCTCAACAGAGAGGATCTCTTAACACTCATCAAGGCATTCACGGATATTATCTGCAACACAATCACCTCCACGGAACAACAGAGCATGTTCCGGCAAATGGTCAGCACACTTCTGAGGGTGTGCTTACTGACAGAGCTGAAAACAGTGGATGCCATAAATCTGCAGATTATCAGAGAGGAGAGAGCCCAGTCCCTAGCTCAGGAAACAGCTGAGATGGAGTAACCTCAGTCGCTTATGAGGAACACTAGCTGAACTGTCTGGAACAGTGCTTGAGCAGCATATGCTGCAAAAGTGAAGAATCAGCTCTCCCTCAGGAGCCAGAGACGGGTCATCTCAAGATTAAGACCCGTGCCAGGACCCTGGTCTTGGCGAACATTATACATACATACATACATACTTCAACTCCATATTGTTTCAGACTATGGAACAATACTCTTCTTCAGACTGAGGGACTGACCACCTCAAAACTTCAAGGGTGATGGACTGATTACATCGTCTTCAAGTATCTTCTGTTTCTATAAACTTTTCTGTACTCGACTGAAGAAGCCTACTGTGTAGGCGAAACGTTTCGAAATAAAGATACCTAACTGTTGCATATGTGTCTTACCTAACAACCTGTCGGTCTTTTATACCATTTTAATGTTCACTCTGTCAGACACTGCAACACAAGGGTATCTTGATACAGACCTGAAATCAACTTTGTCAACTTCTACTAGTGAGAATGGCTAGATTTGAAGGAGACCTGACCTTCCAACGACTACATTCTTACCTCTACTAGTGACCTACATCTCACCTCCTATCGTTATATAAGGCTCCATCCTGTCACTTCAACTCCAGGTCAACCATACACATTAGTTCAGCATCACAGTCCAGCACCACGTGGACAGACACATGGCTTCTGCCGAGAGGAAGAGGTCACGATGTTCCAGGTACACGACAGATGACTCGAATTTAGAAATGGATGACTCGGATTTAGAAATGTGGGGCGCAATCCTAGTGAAAAAGTTGCGAGACCACTCCATGTCATCAGAGGAAAAGTCTCCGGTTCTGACAAGCTTAACCATGCAGCCAGAGAATACGGTAGGATATATCAATGTGAACAATAAGACACGCCGTCCCTCCAAGGAGCAGGTAAACCAGCTCAAATCACCTTCCAGATTCAAGGTAAAGGCTTATGGAGAACACAAAACCCACTATAGCGTGGTTACACACCAGGAAACACAGCATAAACTGAGGTTCAAGATATGGTTCAACTTGAGGGGAGAAGCATTACTGACTCCTATCAACAGGGAAATGCATATCACCTTGAAGAAAGTCATGGAGACAGACCGCTCCTTCACCCTGGAGAAACTGGATTCTCGGCAGAAGGTCACCAAGGGTTTAGTGATGCGATTCCCGCTGATGATGCCCATCGAGGCAGTAGCAGCTCAACGCAGTGTAGTGTCAGCTCAGAGTCTCAATGCAAAATTGGCAGGCAACGCACCAACCCGGCAGATCCTCATTCAGCATGTAGGACCTTTGCCATCCCAGCTGGACCTCGGTTCTTGGGGCAGGAACGATGTCAGGACCTTTACGGCATAACCAGTTCGCTGTTTCAAATGCCAGCGTACGGACACCTGGGTGCACTCTGTCCAAACAGAGTAATCTGCGGTGTCTGCAGCCAGCCCCACCCTACCGAGAAATGCATCACCAAGGTGAAGAATGCATCGCCACCCACTCCACGATGCCCGAATTGCAGGCAGAAACATCATGCCTGCAACCCTCGTGCACTGAGAGGCTCACTTGAATTCGTGAGGCTCGAAGACACCAACGACAAGACAGCAGGCTATGGCAGAGCATCACCCTCAGCAGACGATGGGTGCAGAGAATCCTGCCATACTGCAGAACTCTCATCAGGCAACTAAACTCAATGCCCAGGAATTTCCGACCCTTGAAGACTCAACCAGGCGTCATGAACAGGAGCATCCTCCCCACTACCCAAGAAGAAACAAAAACATGAAGAACAAGCGGCGCCAACAGGAAACATCTGGGCAACGCAATCAGCAGACGGCACTACACGAGCCCCCACCGACCTCCTTGCCAGGCACACCCACTATGCAGGCTGTGGCTGCACCTCACCAGCAGATGCTGGATACACAACGGGCAAACCAGCAACAGGCCACGGTGTACACAGTGAAGAAATACAACCCTCAGCAGTCCCCACAGATTACAACAGCCCAGATTATATCCACTGCTTCGAACCCACCGACAATGCAGGCCCTCAACAGAAGATCTCTTAACACTCATCAAGGCATTCAGGGATATTATCTGCAACACAGTCCCTCCACGAAACAACAGAGCATTTTCCGGCAGAGGGTCGCACACTCTGAGGGTGTGCTTATGACAGAGCAGGAAACAGTGGATGCCTAAAACTGCAGATTACCCAGAGGGGGCAGAGCCCAGCCCCCAGCTCAGGAAAACAGCTGAGAGGAGTAACCTCAGTCGCTTATGAGGCACACTAGCTGAACTGTCCGAAACAGTGCTTGAGCAGCATATGCTGCAACAGTGAAGAATCAGTTCTCCCTCAGGGGCCCGAGACGGGTCCCTCTCCAAGATTAAGACCCATGCCCGGGCCCTGGTCTTGGCGAATAAATTTTAATACATACATACTTCAAATCCATATTGTTTCAGACTGTGGAACAATACTCTTCTCCAGACTGAGGGACTGACCCCCTCAAAACTTCAAGGGTGATGGACTGATTACATCGTCTTCAAGTATCTTCTGCTTCTATTAACTTTTTTGTACTCGACTGAGGAAGCCTTCTGTTTTAGGCGAAACGTTTCGAAATAAAGATACCTAACTGTTGCATATTTTCTTACCTAACAACCTGTCGGTATTTTATACCCTTTTAATGTTCACTCTGTCAGACACTGCAACACAAGGGTATCTTGGTACAGACCTGAAATCAACTTTGTCAACTTCTAAGTGAGTATGGCTGGATTTGAGAGGGACCTGACCTTACAAAGACAACATTCTTATATTTTACTAGTGGCCTGCATCTCACCTCCCGGGGTCATATTGTCACTTGTTCCCATTTGTCACTTGAACCCATATTGTTTCAGACTATGGAACAATGCTCTTCTCCATCTGGGGAACTGACTACCTCAAAACTCCAAGGGCGATGGACTGATTACATCGTCTTAAAGTATCTTCTGCTTCTATCAACTTTTTCTGTACCGACTGAAGAAGCCTACTGTGAAAGCGAAACGTTTCGAAATAAAGATACCTAACTGTTCCCTATGTGTCTTACCTAACAACCTGTCGGTCTTTTATACCATTTTAATGTTCACTCTGTCAGAAAACTGCAACACAAGGGTATCTTGGTACAGACCTGAAATCAACTTTGTCAACTTCTACTAGTGAGAATGGCTGGGTTTTAGAGAGACCGGGACCTTCCAACGACTACTTTCTTACATTACTAGGGGCCTACATCTCACCTCCTATCGTTATATAAGGCTCTTTCCTGTCACTTCAACTCCAGGGCAACCCTACACATTAGTTCAGCATCACAGTCCAGCACCACATGGACAGACACATGGGTTCTGCCGAGAGAAAAAGGTCACGATGTTCCATGGAACGACAGATGACTCGAATTTAGAAATGGACGACTCGAATTTAGAAATGTGGGACGCTATCCTAGTGAAGAAGTTGCAAGGCCACTCCGTGTCATCAGAGGAAAAGTCTCTGCTTCTGACAAGCCTAACCATGCAGCCAGAGAATACGGAAGGATGGATCATTGTGAACACTAAGACAAGCCGTCCCTCCAAGGAGCAGGTAAACCAGCTCAAATCACCTTCCAGATTCAAGGTAAAGGCTTATGGGGAACACAAAACCCACAATAGCATGGTTACACACCTGGAAACAAGCAAAAACTGAGGTTCAAGATATGGTTCAACCTGAGGGGAGAACCAATACTGACTCCTATCAACAGGGAAATGCATATCTCCTGGAAGAAAGTCATGGAGACAGACCGCTCCTTCACCCTGGAGAAATTGGATTCTCGGCAGAAGGTCACCAAGGGTTTAGTGAGGCGATGCCCGCTGATGATGCCCATCGAGGCAGTAGCAGCTCAACCCAGTGTCGTGTCAGCTCAGCATCTCAAGGCAAAATTGGCAGGCAACACACCAACCCGGCAGATCCTCATTCAGCATGTAGGACCTCTGCCATCCCAGCTGGACCTCGGTTCTTGGGGCAGGAACGATATCACGACCTTTACGGCAGAACCAGTTTGCTGTTTCAAGTGCCAGCGTTGTGGACACTAGGGAGCACTCTGTCTGAACAGAGTAATCTGTGGTGTCTGCAGCCAGCCCCACCCTACCGAGAAATGCATCACCAAACTAAAGAATGTATCGCCACCAAGTCCACGATGCCCGAATTGCAGGCAGAAACACCATGCCTGGAGCCCTCGATGCCCTGAGAGGCTCACTAGAATTCGTGAGGCCTCGAAGACACCAACGACGAGACAGCAGGCTATGGCAGAGCATCACCTTCAGCAGACGATGGGTGCAGAGAATCCTGTTGCATGTGTGTCTTACCTAACAACCTGTCTGTATTTTATACCTGTGAGGGAAAAGTTCAATAGATAGGAGTAGCGAGGGAGTATATAGTAACAATAGTTTCATTGCCGGCTACTTGTTAAGGTAGGGTAAGTCAAGCTCCCGCTATTCCCACCTTTTTTCCCCTCCCCGAAAGTGATATTTTTCATTGCCGGCTACTTTTTAAGGTGGGGTTTAAGTCAAGCTCCCCCCTATTCCCGCCTTTTTCCCCCCACCCCGAAAGTGATAGTTTGACTGCCGGCTGCTTGTTAAGGTAGGGTCAGTCTAGCTCCCGCTATCCTTCCCCTCCTTCTTCCCCCCCCCCCCCGAAAGGTGACGTGTGGGGGCTCCAGTCCAAAACAGTAATCACTAGACTCACAGCTCCCAGCACTACTGCAAGTACATGCCTGCCTTGTATTCAGTGGATTTATTGGTTGAAAGTTTCACTTTTGCCCAAAAAATAAACTTAGTCTTTTCAGTCTTGCTCTGGGTTTGACTGTTGAAATAATCACCACATCTTTTAGGTATTGTTACTTATCATGGAGAGTGATTTTTTAGCAGTGGGTAACCTGTCTATCTTTCCAGCTTGGATGACAGAGAGGGTCACCTGCCAATCAACGAGCAGAAATGATGGAGATGGAACTAACGTCCTGAGACTTCCCCCTTTTTTGGATTTAATTACCTGTGCACCTGTATGAAATTGCAGGACGAACCCCTCATCATTGCAGCGGTAAAGAACCTGCTTTCCTGTCATTGGGATATAATACTCAAGGCTATACTGTGAAGAACGAACCGGGGGGTAGTAACCAAACCTGCGACCCCCCCCCATCATCAGCACTTTCTACAATTTCAACAGCACTCAGTGTCACCAACACCCGACACCCCCCAAAATATTAGCGGAATTCAGTTATCATTTTTTATTTTTTTTCATTTTTCATTTTTTAATGTAGGGTTAATATTTAAGTGTTTTATATTTCTATATAATAAAGTGTTTATGTTTTTTTCCCGTTATTATTTCTTTTTCTATTCACTAATTTCCGAGGAGGAGCCAGCCTTTGGGAATACCCGTCTGAAGTTGTTACAGGGCTGATAAGCCTTTACAAGTGGCGACCTTTCCAGGATCAACTCTACTGAATCAAGATTCAACTGCATCTCGAATCTACCATTGGAACTTCAACGCCTCATACCACAGATGGTTACCACCACCATGAGCAATCATTCTCTATGGTAGGACTACATTACGGTATTAAAAAAATTTGGTGATTGTTATAGTCTCAAATTATTTTTAAGTCAATCAAGGCAGGAATACTAGTTAATTCTGCCATCTATTTTTGTGTGAGCTTGAAACACTTTGGAGGATTAGACTCTAGGGACCCGAGATTTTCCAGTGACAATTTGTTTCATTGAGCTCTTTATTATATCAAGGGAACTCTCATAGGACACTCTTGATTTGTTGGTGAGAAGATTGGATGGTCGAGGGACCCCATTCTACTTACTGTTTGCTCGGAGCCGGCATAGAACCCTTCGTTTTAATTAATGCATATTGTTTAATTGTAGCAGGGATCGAGCCCTCTGATTTATTTACAGTTTGAGCAGAGCAGGAATTGAACCCTCCATTTTCTTTAATACCCATTTCATTTCCCCTGATAGTTTAAGTTATTCTTGCAAGTATGGATGAATACTAGTTTTTGGATGAATGCTGGAAGTAAGTTAGGAATAACAGGGAAAAAAATTATAATCTTTCATTAGTGCTAAGATCCAGGAAAGACTTGAAAGAGAGAGAATTGAGAGAGAAGAAAGACAGTTAGAAAGGGAAAGAGAAGAAGAAAAGGAGAGAGAGAGAATAAAAGAGAAGAAGAAAAGGGGGGAAAGGAGAATCGAAAGAGAAGAAAAAAAGGAGAGGGGAGGGAATTGAGAGTAAATCCAAAAAAAGACATTTAGAAAGAGGGGAGAGAAGAAAAAAAAGGCCCTTTGGTTTAGCCTTGATCATGAGGAAAAGGTAGAGTACGTGAAGAACAATTTTAAATTAAGGGGAACTTGAGGAAAGAGCAAAGGATGGGGAACGTGAGGAACAAGTAAAATACTTGAGGAACGGTTTAAAATTTAAGGGAGAATTTGAGGAAAGAGCAAAGGATAGGGGGGGAAAAGTTGAGGAAAAAGTTAGAGAACTTGATTTAAATGGAGAGAAAAAAGGAGCGAGTCGATAAACCCTCCCCCTTGAATTAAGAAAAAAAATTTTTTAAAATTTTACACAACAACAATTGGGGAAAAGGAGAAAATGGGAAAACGTGCAGTAAGTGAAACATTTTCCCAAACCCCTTTTTTACCCCCCTTCAAAAGGGGGGGAAGACAAATTCATACTTTATCAGGTTTAAAAAATACCGTTACCCTTGTAAAATTCCCCTGCTGACACCGGGTACCAGGTTGGGAAAATGTTATTTTCCGGTACAGTTTTGGGAATATCAATGCAACTTTGTCGCAGGATTTTAATATGTAATTTTAAAACCCTATAAAGGGAAGGGCCCAATTTTTTAAAGAAACAAAAAGCCCATTTAATTCTTAAAAGGAAAGATTTCATTATGCCCCCTTCAGCGGGCCGAACTTCCATTCAGGTAACTTTTTCGTTTGTTGACTTTTGGATAGAGAGTTCGGGAAATTTAAATCACAGTTATAAACCCTTTAGAGACTTCAGGGTTTGGAAAACCAAACCGGGAAGTTTTTTTTCCCCCCCAAAAAAGGAACTTTCCCACAGAGAACGAAACCTTTTAAAAAGCTGGGGAAAGTTGTGGGGGCCCCGGGACCTGTATGCTGAGGTCAAAATTCCTATAAAAACCAAAAGGGACAAACCCCTTAAGGGAAGGGGGTCATCAAAACCTTAAGAAATCAAACCCTTAGTGGAAATTTAAAATGACTTCTTTTTTTCCCTGTTTGTCATTTTGGGGTTTTTTAAGGGGAAACATAAACGCCCAGATTGCCCTTTTTAAAAATGAAAAAAAAGGGGAAAAGATGCTTTAAAAGAATGTAATGCCCAAGCCCCCTTTTCTGTTCGGGAACATTTTAAATTTGGATTTAAAAGGGATCTCCCTTTTTAAAACGAGACCTGGAGGAAAAGTATGGGAATTTCTGATAACTGTTCCCAAACCTTAAAAAAATTTCATTCCTCTGCTATATTTCCAACTACTTGGGTGTACGGGACATTTTTCCTACCATCCGTTTTTTAATTGGGTTCAAAAAGGGTTTCCCTTTGGGTTTGGTTAAAGCCGTACAAAAGCCCCCCACCATTTTCTTGTCCATAATAATGGGTTAATGTAAAAGGTGCCATTCTTCCTTTGGGGTTGACCTTTCTTTCCCCAAAAGGTACAAAAGGTGTTTCAGATCCTTTTCCCTTTGGGATTTCGAAAGCCCCTCGAAATTTTCAGATGAGACAATGTCTCGTGAGATTATTTTGGGGATTTAAAAACCAGTGAGCTACTCTCAAAAGCGAGGTAGTGGGATCCCCGGGTTCACTTGTTAATGAAATTTGAAGATATCACCTCCGATACCATAAATGTCTTGAAAGGGTTTCAAAACCAAAAAGCCCAGGCTTCCCCCTATTTATCCACCCTTTTGGGTTTTTTCCCTGATTTTAAAGCTTTTTTGATATATCGAAGGACCCCCTTTGCCAATTTCCCCAAAGTAATTGGGCCCTTCTTTTTAGAATTGCCATAATGGGTCTAAAAAAAAATCAATTAACCCAAAAGGAAAAAAAAATTTTAAATAAATTTTTTAAATATTAAAAAAGGGATCTTGTACAATCAGTTTTTTAAATTAAAAATTTAGATGAGATAGGGTATTTCCAAACTTAGTTTTTTCCAATCAATGCAGAGAGGGTGTTTTAAAAAGGCTCATTACCCGCCCCGTGGCCGGGCATTTCTCGCATCGTTAAAAACCCTTTAAAAAAAATTAGGGAAACCTATTTTTTGGGCCCAAAAAGTCCCCGATGTCCCCTACCTATTGTTAAATCGTGTAAAGTTTGCCAACTGTCATCCCCCCGATAAAACCAGGGGATACCTATGGGCAAAATGCCAGTCTTTAAAATGTACCCTTTGGGAAAAAGTAGTATTGACATCGTTTGGGCCCTTTTCAAACCCCTGTCACTGGGGGGCATAGAAAATTTATTAACATTTGATGATTTGCTTCGAGTTTTTCCCCGAAGCCAACCCCTTTAAAAACCATTTAATACAAAAAAGGTGGCTGAAACCCTTTTGTCCCTTTTTCTCCAGAGTGGGCAAACCCTAGAGAAATTTTGTCTGAAACCCGGGGGCAAAAATTTTCCCTTGCTTAATGCAACATCTAAAACCAAATTCTGGGAGTGAAAACCTCTCTTCACCACCCCAAACAATTACTCAGATAGGTAAACAAATGGAAAATTAAAAACTTCAACAGAGTACGAAAAAAAATTCTCGCCCCAAAAAAAGAGCGAAACACGAAAAGTCAAAGACCTGGGGTGATCATGTCGGAGGGTCTCACCCTTTAAGGACCAAAAAAATTGTATCAATCGGGAATTGGGTAAAAAATAAAAGGGGTTGGGTAATGAGAACCTCAAAACTAGGGGGCCCCAAACCCAAAGATGACCCCTCTTCGGTCCTTGTTTTTATCTAGGTTTGGGAAAATTGCTGCACACAAACAGCACCTTTTTAAGGGAGGTGAAAAATTTTGACCTAGAAAATGTAAAGAGAATCTTACGGCGCGCCAACAAGATTTAAAAAACCTAATTACTGGGGGCACTTGGGGGGGTTTTCCCAAACCCTTTTTTCCCCGGAATGCGGGGGGGAAAATACATGTTATATACACCGGAAAATCCTAGAGGGGAAAATACCGAAATTCACACGAAAAAACCCCTCACCCACGAAAGCAAAAGACTTGGTACACATGCAAAAATTCCAAATGAAAAAACAGGGGGTTTTCACAAACACGTTAAGAACCATACAATAAAATGTCAGGGCCGAGAAATGTTTAACTGCCCCCCCCAGCATACATAAGGGGGATTACCAACGGGCCCCTGGGAGTCTTCAAGCTGGCACTGGACAAGCACCTAAAGTCGGTTCCTGATCAGCCGGGCTGAGGCTCGTACGTTGGTTTGCGTGCAGCCAGCAGTAACAGCCTGGTTGATCAGGCTCTGATCCACCAGGAGGCATGGTCACAGACCGGGCCGCGGGGGCGTTGACCCCGGAAAATCTCTCCAGGTAAACACTCCAGGTATGGTAGACAGGCCATAGGTCCATTGTCCATCCTTCATGAGTTATGGACTAATGAGGAGATGAGTGCTGAGGTTCAGTCTTAAGAACATAAGAACATAAGAAAGGAGGAACACTGCAGCAGGCCTGTTGGCCCATACTAGGCAGGTCTTTACAATTCATCCCACTAACAAACATTTGACCAACCCCCAATTTCAATGCCACCCAAGAAACAAGCTCCGATGTGCAAGTCCCTCTCAAATCCCAACCCTCCCACTCATGTACTTATCCAACCTAAATTTGAAACTACCCAAAGTCCTAGCCTCAATAACCCAACTAGGTAGACTGTTCCACTCATCAACTACCCTATTTCCAAACCAATTCTTTCCTATTTTCCTTTCTAAATCTAAACTTATCTAATTTAAATCCATTACTGCGAGTTCTCTCTTGGAGAGATATCCTCAAGACCCTTGTTAAAATCCCCTTTATTAAAACCTATCTTTCCCCTTATACACTTCGATCAGGTCTCCCCCCATTCTTTTGTCTAACAAGTGAATGTAACTTAAGAGTTTTTCAATCTTTCTTTATAAGGAAGATTTCTAAAGTTTTGTATTAATTTAGTCATTTCCCACGCTGAATGTTTTCTAACGAATTTAGTCCATTCTGTAATATGGAGACCAGAATTGAGCTGCATAATTAGGGGAGGCCTTACTAATGATGTATAAAGCTGCAGTATGACCCCTGGACTTCTGTTGCTTACACTTCTTGATATAAATCCAAATAATCTATTTGCCTTATTTACGTATGCTAATTAGGCATTGCTGTTTTGGGTTTTAAAGGGTTTTGCTGCTAACCATAACCCCCAAGTCCTTTCGCAATCTGTATGGCTAAGTTCTACATTATTTAACTTATAAGTGCTAGGGTTAGGGACACTCCCGAGCTTCAGAACCTTGCATTTATCTACATTGTACTGCATCTGCCACTTTTCCGACCAAGATAAGTTTGTCTAAATCCTCCTGAAGTTCCCTAACATCTACGTTTGAATCAATTATCCTACCTATCTTCGTGTCATCGCGAATTTTTCTCATATCACTAGTAATTCTTCATCAAGATCATTGACATATATTATAAACAACAACGGGCCCAAGACTGATCCCTGTGGAACCCACTTCTTACTGATCCCCACTCGGATTTAACCCCATTTATGGACATCCTGCTTCCTGTCTGTAACCATGATTCGATCCACGAGAGCACCCTTCCCCCAATGCCATGAGCTGCTACTTTCTTCAACAGTCTTCGGTGGGGAAACTCTATCAATTGCCTTACTAAAATCTAAGTAAACTATATCAAATTCTTTATCGGGGTCAACAGCCTCAAAAGCTTTACTGAAAAAAAGTTAATAAATTAGTTAGACAAGACCGGCCTCTTGTGAATCCATGCTGAGTATCTTTAAATTTCAAGCAAATGCTTATCAGATGGCTTCTTATAATCTCAGCTATAATTAACTCTAGTAATTTGCCTACAATTGAGGTCAGGCTTATCGGGCGGTAATTTGACGGTAACGACTTGTCCCCTGTTTTAAAAATAGGAATTACATAGCCATCTTCCACATATCAGACACTACAACCTTTTTGAAGAGATAATTAAAAATATTAGTTAATGGTTCACAGACTTCCATTTTGCATTCCTTTAGAAACCTTGAAAAAACCTCATCAGGACCCTGTGACTTATTTTGCTTCAGTCGGTCTATCTGCTTCACAACCATTTCACTAGTGACTGTGATGTTACATAATTTATCTTCTTCTGGCCCACTATAAAAATTAATTACCGGAATATTATTAGTGTCTTCCTGTGTAAAAACCGAGAGAAAATAATTATTTAAAATCGAGCACATTTCATTCTCTTTGTCAGTAAGATGCCAGTAGTTATTTTTATGGGGACCTATCTTATCTCTGACTTTTGTTCTATATACCTGGAAAAAACTTTTTGGGTTAGTTTTAATTTCATAGTCCCTTTTAGCTTTTCTTATCCCCTTTTTAATGTCCCTCTTAATGTCAATATACTGATTCATAAGAGACCCTCGCCTTTTGATACGCCTATAAATTCCTTTCTTATGCCCTAGTAGATATTTCAGCCTATTATTCATCCATTTTGGGTCGTTTCTATTTGATCTAATTTCTTTATAAGGGATAAACGTTCTTTGAGCAGCAGGTACTGTGTTCAGAAAACTGTCATATTGATAGCTCTCTTCGTTACCCCAGTCAACAGATGATAAGTGTTCTCTAAGCCCATCGTAATCTGCTAAGCGAAAATCTGGGACTGTTACTGAGTTATCCCTACTATCATACATCCATTCAATTCTAAATGTCTTCTTACCAGTTTCTCCTTGACCTTAGATCCAAACTTGAGGAGCCCTCTGACATAGTTTCGAAAAACATAAGCTTGTCAATGGACCAGTACAAAACCTATTTTGATTCCAAAAGTCAGAGGAGAAGTTTTAAAGTAGGGGATGAAGTTTTTGTACTTTTGCCTATCAAGTCAAATAAATTATTAGTAGCATGGAAAGGCCCATATAAAGTATTAAAAATTTTTGGAAAAATTGACTACCTCATAGAAGTCAAGGGAAACCTAAACTTTATCATATCAACATCCTTAAGAAATATTACCGAAGAAATTCGGTTAACTGCCTTAATAATTTTGACTTAGTTTTTCCATACGAAAATTGATACGACAACTGAAGAATGTAAGGTGTGCTAATTGACACCTCTAACTTAGACTATGATGAAGAACTACATGACTTGGTGACTCTTGACCACTCAAGGCGCAACCAACATTAATATTAATGAATCTTTGGATGACCATAAGAGACATGAACTACTTCAATGTGTGAGTAAATTTTCAGGACGTCTTTACTGATATTCCAGGTGTCACCTCCACGGTGTCCAAAAGTTTGGACTTAGTGAGGAAAATCCTACAAACGAAAATTATCCCCATTTCCCATTTTCACCTTGGGGGGATGCTTTTTGACCGGAGGTAGACAAAATTAAAACTAAAGATCATGAACCTTGTTTTCATTTGTTCCAGTAGTCATGGTTAAAAGGAGGAAAATTTCATATGATTGCTATTGACTTCAGGGCCTTAATGCTATAATAGGTGGGATCTGAGCCTAAGCCTTATAATAGCGATCACAAAAATTTTATGACATTTCCCTTCTTTCAAGATTGATATTGCGCAGCAATCATCAAGAAATGTTAATCCTTCTTCTAAGAGTACCCGTTTTCCTACACCCCAAGGGGACGAGCAAAAAGAACTATGCCTTTTGGGTTTGGTAACTGCCTTGTTATCTGAGACTGATGGAAAGGTCTTGGGTAATACCCCAAATGCGTTATTTTGAAAACATTTACGAAAGACACCCAGGGGGGCAAACTTTCCCAAACTTTAACACATTTTGCGTGGGTTACGCTACAGGGTCTCACTCCCAAAGCGAAGAAATGTTTCCCTTGGGTATAAAAAAAGATTAGATATCTTGGACTGAATTTTCTAATAACTCTCTGCAGCCTTTCCCAAAAGATCAAAGCTTTTATTTTTTTAAAATTCCCCCAAACCAAGAAGCTCATGCGTATTTTCTGGTTCTGAAAATTTTTATGCACGGTTTTACCCAAACCTTTATTGATCTTACAGGCTCTTATTATTTCCTTTTAAAAAGTCTGTAAAGGAATTTTTAAACTTTCCGACATAGTCGGGAAAATTTTAAATGAGATTAAAATTTCTTTAGAAAGACGTATCTTAAGTTTCCCAAAATATTAATAAAACACTTTTTTTTAAGAACTGATGCTTCCAATACTGGCTTGGTGCGGGTTTTTAAAATACCATGAGGGTTTTACTCCCCCCCCTGAATGCCCCAAAAGCCGGAAACTCCTTCCCCGCAGAAACAAATACCCCCAACATGAAAAGGAAAGTTTTGGGCCCCTTTTGTGGGGAATCTCAAACTTTAAAATTTTTTTTTGTGGGGGGGAAAAAATTTTTTTTAGAAACGGCCACAAATTTGAAACCTAAAAAAAAATTTTTAAAGGGAACCAACGTCGCCTCTTGGTTTGGGCATGAAATCCAGGCTTTTAAGTTTCCCTATTGTGATATCAATGGTTATCCAATTTTTTTCTTGACTGGTTAATTTTTGACAGTCGTAGAAATTTCTTTCCCTTTCGCGACTTCCCTTTGTTAGAAATTTTTCCCCGCCTATTCTTTTTTAAACCCTTGACTAAAGTCTTGGTGGGGGGGGGTTTTAGGGGAAAAATTCAATGATGGGGAAGGGGGGAGTTTTTAGTAACAATAGTTTCATTGCCCGGGTACTTTTTAAGGGAGGGAAAATCAAGCTCCCGCTATTCCCCTTTTTTCCCCCCCCCCGAAAGTGATAGTTTCATTGCCGGCTACTTGTTAAGGTAGGGTAAGTAAGTCCCCCTTTCCCCTTTTTTCCCTCCCCCAAAAATGAAGTTTCATTTTCCCGGCTACTTTTTAAAGGGGGATAAGTCAAGCTCCCACTATTCCCGCCTTTTTTTTCCCCCCCCCCGAAAGTGATAGTTTGATGCCGGCTGTTGTTAAGGGGGTCAGTCACTCCCCTATCCTTCCCTTTTCTCCCCCCCCCCCAAAGGGGAGTGGGGGCTCCGGTCCAAACGTAACACTAGATCACAGCTCCCGCACTACTGTAATCATGCGCCTTGTATTCTAGTGAATTTATGGTTAAAAGCTTCACTTTTGACCAAAAATTTAAACTCAGTCCTTTCAGTCTTGCTCTAGGTTGATGTTGAAAAATCATCACATCTTTTAGGAGTATTATCGGACATGTTTTCTTAAGCAGGGGGTAACCTGTCATCTTTCCACTTGAGTGACGAAGGGTCACCTCCCAAAAACGACAGAAGTTAGTTTCCCCTTTTTTTGTTTAATTACTGGCACTGTAAAATTGCAGGACGTAACCCCTCTATTTTGCGGTAAGAAAACCCGCTTTCCGTCATCGGGGTATAATACTCAAGGGTAACTGTAAGAACGAACCGGTGGGTTGTAACCAACACCCGCGATCCCCCCCCCCCAAACAGCAATGCTACGATTTCAAAAAACACTCGTGTACCCAAACCCCGAACCACTATTATTTAGGTTCAATTTTTTATCATTTATATTTTTTTATTTTTCTTTTCTTTAATGTAGGATTAATATTTATTTTAAGTGTTTTATATTTCTAAAATAAAGTGCTTATGTTTGTCTTTATTATTTCTTTTTTATTCACTTTAATTTTCCTGAGGGGGGCCAGCCTTGGTAATACGGGCTGAAGTTGTTACAGGGGTGGTAAGCCCTTACAATACCCTTTTAAAGTTCCTCTGTCAACACTGCAAACAAGGGTATCTTTGGACAGACCCGAAATCAACTTTGTCAACTTTCCCTGAGAATTTCTGGATTTGAGAGAGACCCGACTTCCAACGTACATTTTTTATTTATAGTGGCCTACTCTCACCTCATGGGGTTTATAAGGCTCCTATTGCACTTCAACTCCCTATTTTTTCAACATGGGAAAAATATCTTTCCCCAAAAGAGGGATGACCACCTCAAAACTTCAAGGGTAATGGATGATTACTCGTCTTCAAGTATCTTCTGTTTATAACTTTTCTGTACTCGACTGAAGAAAACCTACTGTGTGGCGAAAAATTTCGAAATAAAAATTTTCCTAATGTTGCATTGTGTCTTACCAACAACCCTTTGGTTCTTAACCATTTAAGCCACTCTGTCAGACACTGCAAAACCCGGGTACTTGGACAGACCCGAAATCAACTTTTCAACTTTTACTAGTGAGAATGACTGGATTTGAGAGGGACCCACCTTCCCAAAGACTACTTCTTTCCTCTACTGTGGCCTCATCTCGCCTTCGGCG
>NC_069421.1:40877921-40897012 GCF_026875155.1 Cherax quadricarinatus
TGGTTTGGGCATCAAAATTTTAAAACTTTTGGGGAAGGGTATTCTAGTCCCCTTCATCTATTTTCTGCTTAGATAGTTCAATCTTCTTGGCTTTTTTAATTTCCAACCGATTGTTCTAACTCCCTCGGGCTAGCCGTTCTTAAATTTCCTTCTTTTAAGGGCTACCTCTCTCGCCTGAACTCTTTCTTCTCTACTACCCTTTTTCCTTTTTTCTAGTTTATCCTCCCGAGCTAGTTTTTCCTGTTCCTTTTTTCTCTCCGAGCTAGTCTTTTTCTTCTCGAGCTAGTTTTTTCCCTGTTCCTTTTTCCCCCTCTCGAGCTAGTCTTTTTTCTTCCCGAGCTAGTCTTTCCTGTTCCTTTTTCTCCTTCTCGAGCAGTCTTTCCGTTTCTTTTCCTTTTCCCTTTTTCCCCTTCAACAGCCATTTTAGCAGTTATATAACATCAAGGCTCTGTCCAGTAAATCCCATTTCCTTTCCAGTTTTTCAACCAAAATCTAAAGAATCCATCTTGTAAAAAGAAATATTACGCCCCCAAACTTAAACTGTCTTAAATTTTAAACTAAAAGGAACGTCTGTTACGAAAGAGGGACACAGCCCCGCACACTTTAAACTTCCCAAAGTAGAAAATGAACTAAATATTTTCACCCTGGAAGAATACACTTATGGGCTCAATACCCCTTCACTAAGCTAAATAAAACACGGTTCACACAGGAGGGGTTTATTATAAAAAGTTCCCCAAGCCCAACAAATAGGTAAACTTCTAAACTGAACCTTAGAACCAAATAACGGAAAGATCAACCAACTACCAGTAATGACTTGACACCTCAACTAACTCACCCTTTTTCTTTTTTAAATTTTTATACTCACAACCATTGAAACCATCAGGACGATGTTGCTTCAAATCTTTATCCGGCAAGGTCACCATTTGTCAGTGGAACGCCTTCCATCTGAAAAAAAAGAAACTAATGGAAAAATAAATAATAAAGAAACAAACTAGGAAAAATAAGAAAAATGAAATTTTGAGGATTTTACTTAAAATTTAAATATAATAAAAAAAAATGGCCTTTGGTTCTTGTAGTTGGGCAGGAGTAGGTAAGGCCCTGGATAGATCTTCTGATATTAAAGATGATGTAGGTTATCCTGGGCGGATGGTGATAGTCCGATGTTTTGGAATCTCCTCTACCACTTGGTTGGAGCACCACAAGTAAAATAAGGGCCGGTAGTAGTCTAATAATTGTTAATAAGTCCCATTAACAAATGTCTTGCTCCTTTGTCTGGCGTCTATCCTGGATGACCACACCAGGAACAGAGCTGGTAATAAGAAAAAATAAACTGGTTACCAATGGTCATGATAATATAACATTTAAGAATGGAAAAGAATGATAAATGCCAAAATCATTACTGGTAACCAGCAAACAAAAGAAAGGAACAAACAGTAATACTCCTGGTAGATCACCCTACCTGATTAGGAAAAGAGTGGAGGTGAAGTGACTCTCCAAACTTCAACCCACACCAGGTAAGGTCAATATTACCAGAAGTAGAAATTTGAACAAATCAGACACCAAGAACTAGTTTCGCCCCAGCCCACCGGGGGGGGGGGGGTGCATGACGTAACTCGCTAATGGTTCTTGGTTGCCTGAACAACCTTAACCCCACTCATGCCTACTTTTCCCTCACACTTACTATAACCCACTTTTCACATCCAACCTTTATTTTACTCCACATAATACTTGAATTAATACATTTATAGTCCCTCTTTTCCTGCCATATCTTATCCTTCAACATTATTGCTACTCCTTCTTTAGCTCTAACTCTATTTGAAACCCCTGACCTAATCCCATTTATTCCTCTCCATTGAAACTCTCCCACTCTACCAAATTCATCCACCAACCTCACCAACCCCATGTATAAATACATACATTAAACAACCACGGTGACATCACACATCCTTGTCTAAGGCCTACTTTTACTGGGAAATAATCTCCCTCTTTCCTACATACTCTAACTTGAGCCTCACTATCCTTGTAAACACTCTTCACTGCTTTCAGTAACCTACCTCCTATACCATGCACCTGCAACATCTGCCACATTGCCCCCCTATCCACTCTGTCATATGCCTTTTCCAAATCCATAAATGCCACAAAAACCTCTTTAGCCTTATCTAAATACTGTTCACTTATATGTTTCACTGTAAACACCTGGTCCACGCACCCCCTACCTTTCTTAAAGCCGTTCATTGTGAGGGAAAAGTTCAATAGATAGGAGTAGCGAGGGAGTATATAGTAACAACAATTTCATTGCCGGCTACTTGTTAAGGTAGGGTAAGTCAAGCTCCCGCTATTCCCGCCTTTTTTCCCCCTCCACGAAAGTGATAGTTTCATTGCCGGCTACTTGTTAAGGTAGGGTAAGTCAAGCTCCCACTATTCCCGCCTTTTTCCCCCCCCTAAGTGATAGTTTGACTGCCGGCTGCTTGTTAAGGTAGGGTCAGTCTAAGCTCCCCGCTATCCATTTCCCCTTCTTCTTCTCCCCCCCCCCCGAAAGGTGACGTGTGGGGCTCTGGTCCAAACAGTAATCACTAGACTCACAGCTCCCAGCACTACTGTAAGTAATGCATGCCTTGTATTCTAGTGGATTTATTGGTTGAAAGCTTCACTTTTGACCAATAATTAAAACTTAGTCCCTTTCAGTCTTGCTCTAAGTTGACTGTTGTAATAATCACCACATCTTTTAGGTATTGCACTTTTTCATAGAGAGTGTTTTCTTAAGCAGTGAGTAACCTGTCTATCTTTCCAGCTTGGATGACAGAGAGGGTCACCTGCCAAGCAAATGAGCAAAACTGATGGGGGAGGGACTAACGTCCTAGAAAACGTCCCATTTTGGATTTAATTACCTGTGCCCCTGTATGAAATTGCAGGACGAAAACCCCAATCATTGCAGCGGTAAAGAACCTGCTTTCCTGTCATCGGGATAGAATACTCACGGCGTTTACTCTGTGAAGAATAGCCGGTGGTGGTCACCAACACCTGCGACTCCCCCCCCCCACATCAGAAAACGGCTAAGATTTCAGCAAAAACGAAGTGTCACCAAACACCAGACACCCAATTATATGTTAACGTTGAGTTAAAAATGTTATTTTATTTCATTTTATTTTTCTTTTTTTCTTTCAAATAGGATGTACCTGTCATTTTTTATTGTTTTATGTTTGCTTTAATAAAAAAGTGTTTATCTTTGTTAATTATTATTTCGTTTTCTATTCATTAATTTTCCTGAGGAGGAGCCAGCTTTGGTAATACTGTCTGAAGTTTTAAACAGAGCTGAGTAAGCCTTCACAAGTGGCGACCTTGCCAGGATACAACTCGACAGAATCAAGATTCAATTCCATCTCAAATCTACCATTGGAACTTCAACGCTGCATACCAAAGACGGTTACCACCAGCCATGAGTAATCATTCTCTATGGTAGGACTACTGTACAGGTATTTAAAAGATTTGGTTTTTTGGGTTATGTCTCAATTTATTGTAAGTCAAGTCGGCAGGATAAAAATAGTTAATTCTGCCACCTTTCTTGTGAGCTTGAAACACTTTGGAGGATTATACTCTAGGGACCCGAGATTTTCCAGTGACAATTTGTTTCATTGAGCTCTTTATTTTATCAAGGGAATGTCTTTGGGAAACACTCTTGATTTGTTGGTGAGAAGACTGGATGGTCAAGTGCCCCCCATTCTACTTACTGTTTTGCCCCGGGAGCCGGCAAAAGAACCCTTCGTTTTAATTAATACATATTGTTTAATTTGAAGTAGGGACGAGCCCTCGGTTTATTTACAGTTTGAGCGGAAGCAGGAATTGAACCTCCGTTTTCTTTAATACCCGTTTCATTTCCCCTGATGTTTAAGTTATTCTTGCAAGTATGGATGAATACCAGTTTTGGATGAATGCTGGAAGTAAGTTTGGAATAACAGGGAAAAATTTAGAATCTTTCATTAGTGCTAAGATCCGGGAAAAAGATTGAAAGAGAGGAGAATTGAGAGAGAAGAAAGACAGAAAGAGAAAGAGAAGAGAAAAAGGAGGAAGAGAAATCCAAGAAAGACAGAAAGAGAGAGAGAAGACAAAAAGGAGCGTGTTTAGATTTTGATCGTGAGGGAGAGGAGCTAGAGTACGTGAAAAAAACAAGTTAAATTAAAAGAACTTGAGGAAAGAGAAAAGGGATAGAGAAGTTGAGGAAAAAGCTAGGACGTGAGGAAAAAGCTAGAGAACGTGAGGAAAAAAACCCAGAGAACATGAGGAAAAAAGCTAGAGAAATTGATTTTAAAAGAGAGAGAAAAGGATCGCAAGCTGAAAATCTCGCCTTGAATTAGAGAATAGAAAGTTAACTCTTACACAACAACAATTAGAGGAAGGAGTAATTGAACACATGCAGCTTAGTGCACATATTCCAACACCTAATTTACCTCCCCTTTACAGAGGGGGAAGGGCATAACTTCATACATTATCAGGTTTGAAAAATACACTGTACTGCTACCTCTGTGAATGGCCTGCTGACACCTGGGCTACCAGGTTAGGATGTTATTTTCTGGTACAGCTTTGAATATTATGCAACTTTGTCGCACGATATTATATGTAATTATAACCTACTGAAAGAAGGCAATCTTAAAGCATATCAAAAAACCACTAAATTTTACAGGAAAGATTTCAGGTATGCCCCCTAACAGCCCGGCCAGAACTTTCAGCAGTTACAGGTAACACTCTTTTGTTTGTTCGACTTTTGGATAGAGGGGTTAAGGAATTCGATCACAGTTATGAATCTCTTAGAGACTTCATGGTTGCTGACTAGTTCCTCACAGCTTTCCCATCAGATACGAACATTCCTCAGAGAACGTAACCTGATTAAAGTTGAGGAAGTTGCTGAGGCTGCTGGACCTGTATGCTGAGGCTCACCCAATTCCCATAAAGACTAAAGGGAAACGACCTAAGGGCAAGGGTTCATCAGACTTAAGAAATCAAAGCCTCTAGTAGAAAGTAAAATGACTTCTTTTATTCCTGTTTGTCATTTGTGTGGTGTTTAAGGACATAAACGTCAGATTTTTCCTTCTAAGAAAGGTCCAAAAGTTGGAGAAGTTTAAAGGCTGTAATGACCAAGCACCCTTCTGTTCAGGACAGTTAATGGGACTTAATGTATCTACCATTTTACGAGACACTGGATGCACATTGTATAGTCATTTTTGATAAGTTGTTCCCTAACCTTAAGAAACTCATTCCTCTGCTATATTTCAGACTACTTGGGCCGTACGGACACTTTTCTACCATCCAATTGTTACATTTGGTCTAAATGGTTCAAGGTTGGTCTGAAGCCATACTAGCTCCCATCACTTCTTGCTCCGTACTAATAGGTAATGTAAAAGGTGCCATTCTTCCTTCTGAGGTTGACCTTTCATTGCCCAAAAGGGGGACATAAGCTTTTCAAAATCCTCTTCCTTTAGAGTCAGAGAAGCCCCTTGAAAGTCCAGATGAGACGATGTCTCGTGAGATTAATGTGGGATTAACCCTTTGACTGTCGCGGCCGTATATATACGTTTGCGAGGTACCGTGTTTGACGTATATATACTCAAAATTCTAGCGGCCCCTTCAAATCAGGCGGAGAAACTAGTAGGCCCACATTGAGAGAATGGGTCCCGTTTTGGTCAATGTGACCAAATAAAAAAATCCTGAGCAGCAGTGCATTTAAAGAGAAAAAAAAAACTCCGACCGTTTTTTTAATTAAAATGCCGACTTTGTGGGCTATTTTCGTATAGTTTTTTGTGGTTGTATTCTGTTTTTTCTTGGTCTCATTTGATAAAGGAAATATATTATAGAAATGGAGGTGATTTTGATTAATTTTACTTAAAAGAACTGGAAATAGACAAAGTACAGGAAATGTTTGATTTTTGCCGTGTTCAAAAGTGAACAAATGATGTCATTGTCCATTTAAAATGTCCAAATTTGCCATTCTAATACGCAGTATGAATGGTTGAGAAATTTTTACAATTATTAAGGGATTGCAGTAGTCTGCATACAGTAAATCTTCTATTTTTTGTTTGAATTTAAAATTTCAAAATAAAAAGCAAGAGTAATACACAGGGGCCTGGGACAGAGAAAGAACAAAGAAAATGTTATTTTGAGCAGGAAAGTCTGGATTGTTCATTTTGGACCTTTTTTTGAAAATTGTCGTTTTTTTAATTTTCGTGAATTGGCCAATTGCAAATTTCTGCCATGTATTGGGTATTTGAAACGGCTCGAAAGCGAGGTAGAGATCCCCGGTTACTTGTTAGATGAAAGTAAAAAATTTACCTCCGATCCATAACTGCCCCTTGACTAGGGCTAAGACCAAAGCCCAGGTTTCTCCTACTGCCCCATCCTTTGTTTTTTCCCTCTTTAACCCTTTAGATATATCGAAGGTCCTTTGTCAAATTCAACGTAATTGCCCTTCTCTTCAGATTCCCATAATGCCGCTAAAAAAATCAAGTGTTCCAAGGGAAAAAAATTTTATAAAAATTTGAATTAAAAAGGTAGTGGGTTGGGGTAAACACCCCCCCCCGGGAAGTACTCCTTTCCTCCCGATACTGTGAAACAAAAAACCGTAATTTTTTTTATGATGGTAGGATTGCTGGTTTCTTTTTTGTCTCATAACACGTGTCGGGTACTTGCTACTCCTACTTACCTTTGGTACATCCAGACGCACATGATATAAAATTACATCACCTGGGTTTTTTCCTTTTTCTAAATAGCTCTTGCTCTTTTTTATTTTTTCTATTGTCCCAGGGGAAAAGGGGGAAAAAGAATCTTTCCCCCCATAAGCCAGCGTGTCATATGAGGCGATAAAATCCCGGGAAAGGGGGCTAGAAACCCCTTTTCCTGTGACATTTACAAAAAAGGAAGAAGAAAACTTTAAAAAAACGGGGAGCTTAAATGGGGGGGATGTGTGGGGATGACAAAAAAACAGATGATTGTGATTTTATAAATAAAGAGAATTTGGGATTCCGGCCCAAAGTGAAACAAAGCTGAAGGGGGAGGGGATTTCATGGGGGAAAAAAAAAGGGATTAATCGGGGGGGAAAAATATTGAAAAAAAGTTGGGGAGCAAGGAAGGGGGTAGCAGTAATGTTTTTGATAGTTTTAGGGGGAAGGGGGGAAAAGGAATAATGAAAAGTGGAAATTTTAAGAATTTGGGATTAAAAAAAGGACAAAGGGGGTCCATAAAAGGGGGAAGCCCCAAAAAAAGGGGAAGCAAGGAGAAGGGTTTTTTGGGGAATTTTTAAGTAAGAAGGAGCCTTTAAACCGTGGGGATTTAAATTTGTGGTTAAGGGACCGAAGCCAAATTTGGGTTTTTAGGATGGGGTAGGTAAGTTTGGGGTCCGGGTTAAAATGAAAAATGGGGCCCCTTTGATTGAATTTGTATAAAGGGGGTTTTAGTTTTTAGGTAATACATTTTTTAAGAAAAAGAGGATAAAAAAAGTATACAAGATATTGTAGGGGGAAATGAAGTTTTGTTTTTGGATTATGTATTGGTAGATAAAAACTGTTGAGTGACTTGGATGTACAGTTTATAGAGGGGGGCCCCAGATTTAAACAATCACTTTTAGTTGTGCTACACTGGGAGTAAAAGGTAGATGGGATACAAGGAAATAGAAGCATCAGGGAAGAGAGAGGGAAGGTTTTTAAACTAAAAGAGGGGGCAGTTAGGGGAAGATTAAACAGATGGGGGATAGATGGCTAATGGAGCATAGGGAATGGGTCGAAGAGGTATGGGGTAGGTTTAAAAATGTAGTGTTAGAGTGTTCGCAGAAATTTTGGTTACAGGAAAGTGGGTGTGGGAGGGAAGAGGAGCGATTGGTGGAAGATGTGTAAAGAGAGTAGTAAGGGGAGAAAAAGTTAGCATATAAGAAGTTTTTACAAAGTAGAAGTATGCAAGGAGGGAAGAGTGTAAAAGAGAAAAAAAAGAGGGTTAAGAGAGTGTGAAGCAATGTAAAAAAAAAGGGGCAAATGAGAGAGTGGGTGGTGTTACAACAAATTTTGTTGAAAAAAAAAGAAAAAATTTTTTGGGGTGAGTTACAAGTTTAAAAAAGCCTAAGAAAAAATGGATTTGTCAGTTAAAAATAGGAGAGGAGAGTTTTTAAATGGAAGAGTTGAGGGATTGGGAAAATGGAGGGAATATTTTGAGGAATTGTTAAATGTTGGGGTGGGGGGGAATGTATGAGAGTATAGTTTTCCAACGCCTTTTTATGGTTGAAGCATGGGTGATAAAGTGAGCGAGGAAAAAAGGCGGGAGGCAGGGGAGATGTCATGTCTGAGGGCAATGTGTGGTGTGAATAAATGAGAGAATTCGTAGTTTGGGAATTTAGGGGAGGTGCAGGTTTACAAAACTTTTTTGTCCGAGGGCTGGGGAAGGGTTGTTGAGGTGGTTCGGAATGTAGGAGAATGGAGCAAAAGAATGACTTCAAAGAGTGATCAGTTGTAGTGGAAGGAAGACGGGGTGGGGGTCGGCCTGGGAAAAGGGTTTTGGAGAGAGGGGGTAAAGGAGGTTTTGTGTGCGAGGGTTTGGGATTCCAGAGGCTGGGAAGCGTGTTTGTAGGAGTGAATGGAGACAAAGGGTTTTTTTTAATACTTGCGTGCTTTTGGGAGTGGGGAGCAAAGTAACATTTATAAAGGGGTTCAGGGAAACTGGCAGGCCCGGACCGGCCTGGAGAGGGGAAAAGTACGTGCTGCACTCTAAAAGGGGGGTGAAAATTTTGCAGTTTAAAAAACTGTAGTGAAAAGCCCCCCTTTTTGGGAAGACAGTGAGGAGTGAATGAGGGTTGAAAGTTTTTCTTTTATGGGGCCACCCTGCCTTGGTGGAAACGGCCACCAAGTCAGTATTAAAATTTAAATTCAGATGGTAGACTATTCCATCTTAGTTTTCCAAGTCAAGCAGAGAGACTGTTCTTAAAATGGCTCATGACCCCCAGTGGGGGGACATTTTCCGCATAAAAAAACCCTTTAAAATAAAATTAGGGAAACCTATTTTTGGCCAAAAATGTCCTCAGTGTAACCTTTGTGTGTGAAAAAGTTTGCAAATTGTTTCCCCCGAGGTCCCAGGCGAGAAACCTATGGTTAAAAAATGCCTATCTTTACATACCTTTTGAAAGGTGCTATTGACATCGTTGGTCCTTTATCCCATTTATTTGGGGGACTAGATATATTTAAACATTAGTTTATTATGCTTCGATTTTCCCCTGAAGATCCCCCTTAAAGACCCATAACCACTTCAGAGGTGGCTAAAGCCCTTTTGCCCATCTTCTCCAGAGGGGGCACCCCTAGAGAAATTTTGTTGACCGTGGGACAAATTTCCACACGACTTAAATTAAAAACATCTTTACCAAATTCGGGGAGGGAACCCCCTTTCACCCCCCCTATCATCCCATGTAATGGGAGGTTTGAGCCCCAGCATTGATTTCAAGTCCATTTTAAGGAAACTTTGCTCCCTTAAACAAAGGAGTGGCATCGTTACCTCCCTGTCTTTGTTTCCCCATAGGGAAGTTCCCGGGTGACTCTTTGGGGTTTTCACCTTTTGAATTCTCTTGGGTAACAGGCCCCAGAGGCCATTGTCCATCCTTCATGACTTAGGACTAATGAGGAGGTAAATGCTGGGGGTTCAGTCTTTTTAACCCAGTTTCTCCTTGACCTTGATCAAAAACTTGAGGAGACTTTTTGAAATATTTTTCAAAAAAAACCTAACTTGTAAATGGACCAGTAAAAACCTTTTTGACTAAAAAAGCAGAGAATTTTTTTACGTGGGGGGATGAAGTTCTTTTTTACTTTCCCTAAGTCAAAAAAATTTTTAGTAGATGAAAAGGCCCCATAAAAAGTTTTAAAAAATTTTTGGGGTTAATTTGACTACCTCATGAAGTCAAGGGAAACCCTAAGCTTTATCATATCAACACCTTAAGAAATTTTACCAAAGAAATTCGGTTAATTTGCCTTAAAATAACTTTGACTTATTTTTTCCACACAAATTTTGATCGACAACGAAGAATGAAAGGTGTGCAAAAATTTGACCCCTCAAAACTCAGACATGATGAAAAACTAATGACTTGGTGACTTTTGCCCACTCGGATAAAAACCCAAAACATTAAATATTAATGAATCTTTGGATGACCAAAAGAGACATGAACTATTTTAGTGTTGAGTAACTTTTCAGCGTCTTTTTCTGTATTCCGGGTGTTACCTCCACGGTAGTCCATGGATTGACTTAGTGACGGCAACCCTTAAACAAAAATTATCCCCGTTCCGTCACCTTTGGGGATAAATTTGGGCCGAGAGGTAAAAAATTATTAAAACAAAAGATCATTAAAACTTCAGTATCTTCATATTGCCTCACTAAAAATCGGTTAAAAAGGAGGATAATTCATATAGATTGCTATTGACTTCAGAGGCCTTAACCCCCGGTGGGATGCTGACCTTTTGCCCTTAATAGATACGATCTAACAAATTTTATGACGCTTCCTTCTTTTTAGAATTGATATTTCGCAGGCATATCATCAAGTAAGTTGATCATTCTTCTAAAACAGTACACCGCTTTTTTTCCCACACACCAAGGACTGATGCAATATAGAAAAATGCCCTTCGGTTTTGGGAACTGCCTGTGCTACCTATGTGAGGATGAGAAGGTCTTGGGAATTGCCAAACGTTTGTTTTATTTTTATAACATTTCGTAATGACATCCAGTGGGGGAACATATCCAAAAATCGTTTTTTGCGTAGGTTTTCGTCACATGGCCCCCATGCCAAACCCAAGAAAAAGCTTCCTTGGGATAACAAGATTAGATATCTTGGACTGATACTTTCTAATAACCCCTGCGCCCCCTCCCCGTAAGATCAAAGCTTTATTAGAATTTAAATTCCCCAAAAATAAGGCTTTTTGCGTAGCTTTCTTGGGTTCTGAAATTTTTATGCACGGTTTTTTTCCCGAACCTTACTGTCTTTCAGGCCCCCTTATCCGACTTCTTAAAAAAATTGGAAGGAAATTTTTGAACTTTCCAATCTCGGGAAAAGTTTATGAGATTAAAAAAGTAATTTTCGAAAACCCAACTTAAGATTCCAGATATTAAAAAAAACATTTTTTTTTAAGAACTGATGCCTCCAATACTGGCTTAGGGGCAGGTTTACTACAAAACCATAAGGTTCCCCTTTTCCCCGTATGCTTCCTAAACCCCAAATCCCTTTCCCCCAGAAAAAAGAGATACTCCCCCATAGAAAAGGAATGTTTGGCCCTTGTGTGGGGTATCCAAACTTAAAATTTTATTTGCTTGGAAAAAGAATTCTTTTAGAAACGGACAAACCTTTGATTACTAGAAATTTTAAGGGAACCAACAGTGCCTCTTGAGGTGGACATTGGCACTCCCGGCTTTTAAATTCCATATTGGTTTTCAATGGTTCATCCCCTTATTTCTCTGACTGGTTTTAAATTGTGACAGTAGAAGATTTTTGCCCTTTCGAGACTTCCCCTATGTTGGAACTTTTTCCCTCGCCTTTTTTTATACCCTTGACTATAAGTCTTGGTATGGGGGGGTGTGAGGGAAAAATTTAAAAGTAGGGTAGCGAGGGGGTAATATAACAACATTTCTTTTCCCGGGTAATTGTTAAAGGGGGTAAGTCAAGCTCCCCCTATTCCCCCCCTTTTTTCCCCACCCCCCCAAATGATAGTTTGACTGCCGGCTTTGTTAAGGTAGGGTCAGTCTAGCTCCCGCTATCCTTTTCCCCCCCTTCTTCCCCCCACCCCCCGAAGGTGAGTGTGGGGCTCTGGTCCAAACAGTAAATCCCTAACTCACAGCTCCGCATACGAAGTACATCCCGCCTGTATTCTAGTGGATTTATTGGTTGAAAGCTTCACTTTTGACCAATAATAAAAATTAGTCCTTTCAGCTTGTCTAAGTTGACTGTTGTAATAATCACCACTCTTTTTTGGTATTGCCTTATCATAGAGAGGATTTCTTAAGAGTGAGTAACCCGTCTATCTTTCCATTGGATGACAGAGAGGGTCACCTCCAATCAAAGAGCAAAACTGATGGGGATGGACTAACGTCCGGAGACCTCCCCCTTTTGGGTTTAATTTCCTGTGCCCGTATGAAATTTCAGGGTAACCCCACATCATTGCAGCGGGAAAGAACCTGCTTTCTTCACAGGATAGAAAAATCAGGGCGATCTCTCTGAAAACACCGTGGTGGTCACCAAAACCGCGACCCCCCCCCCCCCCCCCCTCAAAAACGGCTAAGGTTTCAGCAACCGAAGTGTCCCAAACACCCCGACACCCCAATTTTATATTAGTTTAGTTTTTAAATGTTATTTTATTCATTTCATTTTCATTTTTTTTTCAAATAGGATGTACCTGTCATTTTTTATTGTTTTTATGTTTGCTTTAATAAATAATAAAATGTTTATCTTTGTTAAATTATTATTTCTTTTTTTTCTATTCATTAATTTTCCTAGGGGGGAAGCTTTGGTAATACTGCGGAGTTATTACAGAGCGAGTAACCCTTCACATTCACTGTATTGTTGTTGCACTAATCCCATTGTGTGTGCTTGTCCCTTTGTGTGAAATTTACCATTTTTTTCATACAATATGATTTTTTTCAATGATTCAAAAAAGCAAAACTGGAGCGGGGTAAGTCATTAGATACTTTCCTGCCATATTCCTGCTCGTGGCCCCCCTCCTGATACTGGGGTGTGGTGGTGCGGTTGGTGCACCGGGCTGCCCCCTTGGAGCATGTACACCCATGGTTTAGTTATTGCAAACAATGAAAAAAGATATTTAAAAAAAATGGAGTATAGAGCCACTAGTGAATTGAGTAAGATTACATTATAACAGTTGACTGTCAAAAAAAATGACTGGTAAAAACATTTTTGTATAAACAGTTTCAAAATTTTCAGCAATTTTCAGTGTACACCCTCAAAAAAAATAATTTACTGGTGGAAGGGGGGGCATGTATGGGAAAAAAGTGCATGCACTGCATTCTTTCCCCTCTGCTGTCTCACATGAGCCTCAGTGTATCCATCATCTTGTGGCTGTGGGGAGGATGGGGTACGGGTAAGGAAGGGGGGTGAAGTTGAGTGAAGGAGTGAGAAAATGGCCTGTGGGGGCATGCTGTCACTGTTGTCCTGTGTTCCTTCACCCATTGTGCTTCCCATGTGACACTGGAGCATATAGTCAGATGGGCACTGGGATGGGGATGGGTAAAGGCAGGTGAATAAGGATATGTGGGTGAAGATATGTAGGTGAGGGGTGAGTGTTTAGGAGAGGTGTGTGCAAGTTTAGGGAGATGTGAGGCCCAAGAAAGTATGGTTTGAAGGGGAAGGAAAGTGTGGAGGGAGAGTATGGGTGAAGGTAGGGGCCTGATGTTGGGTGAAGGTGTCAGTCCATAGTCGTCCTGCCCTTCAAATACCATACTTAATGCTATATTCATACACATCCAGTACCATACCTCAGCCACACACATCTGCCCACACCATCTGCTTCTTCAACCTCTCCCTACCCCTCTTTAGCCACATGTCTTCATTGTGCATTCAGCAACCTCACCCATACTGCTCACAAACCCTATCCATACCACCAGCCCCTATTATTCCCCCACAGTCACATGCCTTCATCCACACCATCCCATCCAATAACCTCCACCCCCCACATAACTCCTCTATGGCCACACGTCTTCACCCACACCATCACAACCAAGAACCTACCCACACACTACCCTCACATACAATTACCCCTCCCCCCCATGCCACAAGCATGCACCATTCCTCCACTGCCTCAAGACCATGCCTTGTCCAACTTCTTGCCTTCATACCCCACACCTTACTGGCCTTTCACCCTAACATGCCACCCACGTACTTAATCACCCACCTCCCTTATTACCATCTTCACCGCCAACAACACACTCACCCACTGCACACTCACCCACCATAGTCGTCCTGCCCTTCAAATACCATACTTAATGCTATATTCATACACATCCAGTACCATACCTCAGCCACACATATCTGCCCACACCATCTGCTTCTTCAACCTCTCCCTACCCCTCTTTAGCCACATGTCTTCGTTGTGCATTCAGCAACCTCACCCATACTGCTCACAAGCCCTATCGATACCACCAGCCCCTATTATTTCCCCACAGTCACTATCATCCAATCACCACCCACCCATCATCCCAAATACACACCCACACATGGCCACCAACATCCACACCTTTTACCCACACCCTTCCCATACAGATTCAATTGAGCCCATGCAGCCTCCCACACCTTACCCATACTTTTACTTTCACCACTTCTCCCTCCACAGCTTCAAGCCCACACATCCCCACACCCACACCATTCCCATGCTTTCACGTCCCACACACTTAGTCACATGGCCACCCACCACCCTGATTACCACCCATGCCAACAACCATACGTTCACCCACCCAGTCAGTCACCACCTACATTGCCACCCACATGATCACCATCACACCACCTGATTGCTCCCAACCTTTACCCCCACATCCCTCCACTGCACAGCATCCTGCACCTCCCAATACCAGCTTCCAGCTCCTGCTTTGACCTGTCTACCATTTGGTCTTCACCTACCTCAGCAACAGTCCCCCAGTCCTCACCCCTCATTCCCCCACCCCCACACCAAACCCACTCACCCCAACCACTTTAACCCCTCCTCTGTACACCCTAACTACTTTGGTATTAAAAATGTGGTTATATAATCTTTGACTGACACCCATCACCACATTGACCTACAATTACATTATTTTCATTTTTTTTTTTTTTTTTTTGCTATATTAAGACTCTATTTTTACTATTTTAAAGCTTTCTTGGGGGTATAATGAACATAACCCAATTTTTTCCCTATGTTCTTCAGTTTGGTTTACAGACATTTTTTATTACACACCATGTTTAGGAACGTAACTATCGTGTTATCCAACAGTCAGCTGTAATGCCAATAACTTTTGAATATAAAAAAAATTCTAATGTGACTTAATTTTCTACTTCTATAAAAGTACAGTGGACCCTCAACTAATGGTGGCATCGTGTAATGGCAAATTCATCTAACGGCGCTCTTTGGCGTAAAAAATGGTTCTACCAACGGCGAAAACTCGTCTAACGACGTTCGTCCCGAACTTATCCATGGGGCCGGAGTGTGGCCTGAGTGGGCCCAGCCACTCCAAGACTCCATGTACAGCCAGTGTGCCAGTGTTTACAAGCCGTTTCGGTCGATTCCATGTGTACCTGCAATATATTTTGTATTATTCCAGTGTCTTTAGTGCTTGTAACTGCTAAATAAGCCACCATGGGCCCAAAGAAAGTTTCTAGTGCCAGCCCTGTGATAAAGAGGGAAAGAAACACAACAAAATTCAAGAAAAAACTTGTAGCAAAGTACCAAAGTGGAGGACGACGAGAGAGGAGAGAATGTGCCTTCTGCAGTGATTCAGTGATTCTACGATATGTACGATACTAAAGCAGCAGGTATTGATAAAGGCTATAGTGCCAGCCAGCAATAAAGTGTAGAATTAACAGAGAAGCAAGTAAGTTAAATGAGTAAGCGCTAGAAAAACGACATGAAAGCCACTCTCCAATGTTGTTGGATGTGTGTACATCCGATGAACATACACCGGCCTGCTATCCTCCACTACCCTAAACCTCTGCCAGCATCTCCTCCATCAAACTAACTAATTAAACTAACATCTCCAAGGTAAGTGTAAATATAAAAGTGTAAGCATAAAAGTAAATATTCTTTCAACAAGCTGGCCGTATCCCACCGAGGCGGGGTGGCCCAAAAAGTAAAACGAACGTTTCTCTTTTTAAATTTAGTAATTTATACATGAGAAGGAGTTACTATTCCCTTGCTCCTGGCATTTTGTCGCCTCTTAAAACACGATAGCTTAGGAGGAAGAATTCTGTTCCACTTCCCATAAAAATAAGAGGAAGAAAAAAAAGAACAAGAACTGAAAGAAAATAGCAGAAAACCCAGAGGGGGTGGTATATTATGTTGTACATGTACGTTATTTTGACAAAGTGTATGTGAAGTAGAAAGACAACCGAAATCTTGCATTTTTTTCTTCTTTCAACACACGGGCTTTTATCCCACCGAGGTGGGGTCCCCCAAAAAGGAAAAATGAAAGTTTCTCCCTTTTACTTTTTAGTAATATATACGGGAGAAGGGGTTTAGCCCCTTGCTCCCGGCATTTTTAGTCGCCTTTACAACACGCATGGCTTACGGGGGAAAAATTTCTTTTCCATTCCCAATGGGGGGTAAGGGGAAAATAAACAAGAACAAAACTAGAAAGAAAATAGAAAAAAACCCAAAGGAGTGTGTAATATATGGTAGTGTGCCCAAAAATAAGTAGAAGTAGCAAGAGATCAAAATCTTGCTGTGTACGAGACAGAAAAAAAAAAAGACACCAGCAATCCTACCATCCGAAAACAATTACAGGCTTCAGTTTTAACTCACCGGGCAGGACGGTGGGCTATTTTCCCCACTTTAGCCCTATTTTCAGCATATTCCATTTTCCGGGGAAAAAACTCATACTATTCTTTAAAAACTCCATTTCTTCTATCTTTGAGTACAAAAATCCCCATTCTCCCTTTTAAAACACCCAAAAAAATGGTCAAAAAATTTGCAGGGCCCAATTTCGAAAATTAAAAAAGATCCCAAATTTTAAAAAATAGGGACCGAATGAACAATGCAGAATTTCTGGCTCAAAATAACTTTTTCTTGTTCATCGTACGTCTCCGGGCCCCCTCTGATATTACTTTTGCTTTTTTTTTTGTTTTTTATTAACAAAAAATGTTTTTACTGTTAAGCAGATACGCAATATTGTAAAAAATTGTTAAAAAATGTAAAACTCATTCTAACTGCATATTAGAATGGTAGTTTGGCTTTATTGGGGCCAAAAGACATCTTTGTTTACTCTCGAAATCTCCAAAAAACAAACATTTCCCCCCCTTTTACTCCATTCCAAAGGGCCTTTTTCAAAGTAAAAACCCAAACAAAATCATCTCTTTTCTGAAAAAATGTTTTCCATTCATCAAAAGAGCCAAGAAAACGAGAATACAGCCATAAATACTATACAGAAAAAACCTAAAATTGGCGTTTTAAATCCAAAAACCAGCGGAGTTTTTTTTCTCTTAGCACTTCATGCTGCAGGATTTTTTTTATACGTGCAACTGACCACACAGACCCATTCTCTCACATGTGGGCCTACCAGCTTTTTTCCCCCTGATTTTAAGCTGCTAGAATTTTTGAATATACATCGTCAAACACATTGGCTCGTTTAAACATGTATAAATTTTACCGAAACATTTAAGGGTTTTAAAGTCAGTAATAATCCAACAACAAGGCAGTGCAAAAAATTTTCACATTGCACAGCTAGACAAACCCCTTCTCCCCCACTTTTCAAAGCCCTAAACCTACTCGCCATACAAAACATCCACTCGGACTTACTTCTGTGCAAACTACATTAACAGAACAATCAATTCTCATGTAAATCCTGTCAGTTGCAGTAATACCCATTGCCACAATGACAGACACAAAAATCTCTATGACATTTCCCCTGTCAGGTTAAATCTTTTCAAAAACTCAGTACACATAAAAGAACCCATAATCTGGAACACACTGCCAGAAATCTCCACTAACATTTTTGAAATTACAGTTAGAAAACACCTTATCTCCTTAACCTATCCTAGCCCATCATAAATAAATATGTAAAAACCATACGTGCATTTCCTCAATTCAGCCAATTCCACTGTTCCAATTTCACAAAATTCAAAAATTGCCAATTTGAAAATAAGGTCCATAAACAATGTAGACATTTCTAACACTAAAAATGCAGTTTCTCCGTTCATTATTTACATCCTCAGGCCTCTCTTACATTACGCTTGCTTTCATTTTGAATTCTTATTCACACTACTGTCCCAACTACTGGACCACTATGACAGGGTCCTGGATGCTCTAGACGACAAACAAAATGCAGATGTAGTATACACAGACTTTGCAGATGGATCTATAATTTCCTAACAAATAGAACACAAAAAGTAGTAGTAAACAGAGTAAAGTCTGAGGTGGCTACTGTGAAATGCTCTGTTCCACAAGGCACAGTATTAGTTCCCATCCTGTTCCTCATCCTCATATCTGACATAGACAGGGATGTAAGCCACAGGACTGTGTCATCCTTTGCAGATGACACCCAAATTTGCTTGACAGTGTCCTCTATTGAAGATACTGCAAGACTCCAGGCAGACATTAACCAAATTTTTAAATGGGCCTCAGCAAACAATATGAAGTTCAATGATGAAAAATTTTGATTACTCCAATGTGGAAAATGCGAGGAAATTAAAACTATATCAGAGTATAAAACAAATTCCAACCACACAATAGAGGGAAAAACTAATGTAAAAGACCTGGAAGTGATAATGTCAGAGGATCTCGCCTTCAAAGACCACAACATTGTATCAATCGCATCTGCTAGAAAAACGACTGGATGGATAATGAGAACCTTCAAAACTAGGGATGCCAAGCCTTGAATGACACACTTCAGGTTGCTTGTTCTATTTAGGCTGGAATATTGTTGCACACTAACAGCACCTTTCAAGGCAGGTGAAATTGCTGACCTAGAAAATGTAGAGAGAACCTTCGTGGCACACATAACTGCAATTAACCCTTAACCCTTTGACTGTCGCGGCCGTATATATACGTTTTACGAGGTGCCGTGTTTGACGTATATATACTCATAAATTCTAGCGGCTTCAAATCAAGCAGGAGAAAGCTGGTAGGCCCACATGTGAGAGAATGGGTCTGTGTGGTCAGTGTGCACCATATAAAAAAAAATCCTGGAGCACGCAGTGCATAATGAGAAAAAAAAAACTCCGACCGTTTTTTTTAATTAAAAGCCCCACTTTTTGGTTTTATTTTCGTTAGTATTTATGGTTGTATTTTTGTTTTTTGGTCTCATTGATAGAATGGGGAAAAATATTACAGAAATAGAGATGTTTTTATTTATTTTACTATAAAAAGAACCGAAATGGAGCTCAAAGAGGGGAAAAGTTA
>NC_069421.1:40897512-40921209 GCF_026875155.1 Cherax quadricarinatus
CCCTTTAGCTTGCTCTAAGTTGACTGTTGAAATAATCACCACATCTTTTAGGTATTGCATTATATGAGGTGATTTCAAAGCAGTGAGTAACCTGTCTATCTTTCCAGCTTGGATGACAGAGAGGGTCACCTGCCAATCAACGAGCAAAACTGATGGAGATGGACTAACGTCCTGGAGACGTCCCATTTTGGATTTAATTACCTGTGCACCTGTATGAAATTGCAGGACGTAACCCCACATCATTGCAGCGGTAAAGAACCTGCTTTCCTGTCATCAGGATAGAATACTCAGGGCGATACTCTCTGAAGAACTAGCCGGTGGTGGTCACCAACACCTGCGACCCCCCCCCCCCCCCCCACATCAGCAACGGCTAAGATTTCAGCAACACGAAGTGTCACCAACACCAGACACCCCAATATATATATTAACGTTGAGTTCAAATGTTATTTTATTCATTTCATTTTTCATTTTTCTTTCAAATAGGATGTACCTGTCATTTTTTATTGTTTTATGTTTGCTTTAATAAATAATAAAGTGTTTATCTTTGTTAATTATTATTTCGTTTTCTATTCATTAATTTTCCTGAGGAGGAGCCAGCTTTGGTAATACTGTCTGAAGTTATTACAGAGCTGAGTAAGCCTTCACATTCATCTGTATTGTTGTGTGCACTAATACCATTGTGTGTGCTTGTACCATTGTGTGCACTAGTACCATTGTTACATACAATATGATTATTTTCAGATGAGTTCAAAGAGCAAAACTGGAGTCTGGGTAATGTCATTAGATACTTTCCTGCCATATTCCTGCATCGTGTGTCCTCCTGATACTGATGGTGTGGATGGTGCGGTTGTGTGCACCGTGGCTGCCCCCTTGGAGCATGCTACACACCATGGTGTAGTTATTGCAAACAATGAACAAGATATTAACAAAATGGAGTATAGAATGCCACTAGATGAATTGAGTAAGTATTACATTATATACAGTTGACTGTCAGAAAACAAATGATCTGGTAACACATTTTTGCTATAACACAGTTGCAAAATTACAGCATATTTTCAGTGTACACATCATAAAAAAATAATTTACATGGTGGAGTGCATGTATGGGAAAATGTCGCATGCACTGCATTCTTTCCCCTCTGTCTGTCTCACAGTGAGCCTCAGTGTGAGTCCATCATCTTAGTGGCTAGTGGGTGAGGATGGGATACTGGGTAAGGAAGGGTGGATGAAAGTCTGAGTGAAGGAGTGAGAGTGGCCTGTGGGGGCATGCTGTCACTGTTGTCCTGTGTTCCTTCACCCATTGTGCTTCCCATGTGACACTGGAGCATATAGTCAGATGGGCACTGGGATGGGGATGGGTAAAGGCAGGTGAATAAGGATATGTGGGTGAAGATATGTAGGTGAGGGGTGAGTGTTTAGGAGAGGTGTGTGAAAGTTTAGGGAGATGTGGGGCCAAGAAATATTTTTTAAGGGAAGGAAGTGTGGAGGGAGAGTATGGGTGAAGGAGGGGCCTGATTTTGGGGTGAAGGTGTCAGCCCTAGTCTCCTGCCTTAAAAACCATATTTAAATGCTATATTCTACACACCCTTCCCATACCCCCCAACACATTGCCCACCCCACTGCTTCTTAAACCCCTTCCCTACCCCTTTTTAGCCACATGTCTTCATTGTGCTTTCAGAACCTCACCATATGTCACAACCCTATCCATACCCCCACCCTATTATTCCCCCCACACCACCCCCTTTCTCCACACCATCCATCCAAAAACCTCCACCCCCCACAAAACCCCTATGGCCACACGCCCTTCACCCACCCTCAAAACCCAAAACCACCCACACACTCCCCTCACATACAATTACCCCTCCCCCCCATCCACAAGCATGCACCATTCCTCCACTGCCTCAAGCCCATCCTTGTCCAACTTCTTCCCTTTCATACCCCCCCCCTTCGGGCCCTTTTTCACCTAACATGCCACCCAGTACTTAATCACCCACCTCCCTTATTACCTCTCACCCCCCAACAACCACCAAACCCGCACACTCACCCACCATAGTCGCTTCCCTTTCAAATACCTACTTAATGCAAATTTTCATACACATCCGTACCTACCTCCCCACACATATCTGCCCACCCCATCTGCTTTTTAAACCCTCCCCCTCCCCCTCTTTACCACATGTCTTCGTTGTGCATTCAGCAACCTCACCATAGCTCACAACCCTACAACCACCAGCCCCTTTTATTTCCCACAGTCACTATCATCCAATCAACCACCCACCCAAATAAAAATCCCCAATCCCACCACACTGGGCCACCAACACCCACACCTTTTCCCCACCCCCTTCCCCAACAGTTAAATTTGAGCCCATGCAGCCTCCCACCCCTTTCCCCTACTTTTATTTTTTCACCACTTCCCCTCCACAGTTCAAGCCCACACATCCCCACCCACACCTTTCCCCATGTTTTCACGCCCCACACACTTGTCACAGGGCCCACCCCCCCACCCGATTACACCCATGCCAAAAACCCATACTTTCACCCACCCATCAGTCACCCCCTACATTGCCCCCACATGATCACCATCACACCACCCGTTGTCCCCAACCCTTTACCCCCAACATCCCTCCCCCTGCACAGATCCGCACCCCCCCAATACCAGCTTCCACTTGCTTTGACCTGTTACCATTTGGTCTTCACCTACCTCAGCAACAGTCCCCCAGTCCCCACCCTCATTCCCCCCCCCACACCAAACCCCCTCACCCCCAACCACTTAACCCTCCTCTGTAACCCTAACTACTTTGGGATTAAAAAAGTGGTTATATAATCTTTGACTGACCCCAACCACTTGACCTACAATTACATTATTTTCATTTTTTTTTTTTTTTTTTTTCTATTTTTAAGCTTTTTATTTTTACTATTTTAAAACTTTTTGGGGGTTAAATAACTTTAACCCCCAATTTTTTTCCCATGTTCTTTATTTTTTTTACGACATTTTTTATTACACACCCCGTTTAGGAAGTAACTATGTGTTCCAACAGCAGCTGTAATGCAAAACTTTTGAAATAAAAAAATTCTAATGGACTTTAATTTTTTACTTCTAAAAAGTACAGGGACCCTCAATAATGGGGAGTGTAAAGGGAAAAATTATCAAAAGGCGCTCTTTGGCGTAAAAAAAGGTTTACCAACGGCGAAAAAACGTCTAAAAGACTTCGTCCCCAATTATCCGGGCCCGGAGTGTGGCCTGAGTGGGCCCAGCCACTCCAAGACTCCATGTACAGCCAGTTTTGCAGTGTTTACAAGCGTTTTCGGTCGATTCCATGTGTACCTGCAATATATTTTGTATTATTCCAGTGTCTTTAGTGCTTGTAACTGCTAAATAAGCCCCCAGGGGCCCCCAAAAAAAGTTTCTAGTCCCCAGCCCTGTGTAAAGAGGGAAAGAAACACAACAAATTCAAGAAAAACTTGTAGCAAAGTACCAAAGTGGAGGACGACGAGAGAGGAGAGAATGTGCCTTCTGCAGTGATTCAGTGATTCTACGATATGTTCGATACTAAAGCAGCAGGTATTGATAAAGGCTATAGTCCCAGCCAGCAATAAAGTGTAGAATTAAAAGAGAAGCAAGTAAGTTAAATGAGTAAGCGCTAGAAAAACGACAGGGAAAGCCACTCTCCAATGTTGTTGGATGTGTGTACATCCGATGAACATACACCGGCCTGCTATCCTCCACTACCCTAAACCTCTGCCAGCATCTCCTCCATCAAACTAACTAATTAAACTAACATCTCCAAGGTAAGTGTAAATATAAAAGTGTAAGCATAAAAGTAAATATTCTTTCAACAAGCTGGCCGTATCCCACCGAGGCGGGGTGGCCCAAAAAGTAAAACGAACGTTTCTCTTTTTAAATTTAGTAATTTATACATGAGAAGGAGTTACTATTCCCTTGCTCCTGGCATTTTAGTCGCCTCTTACAACACGCATAGCTTACGGAGGAAGAATTCTGTTCCACTTCCCCATGGAAATAAGAGGAAGAAAACAAGAACAAGAACTAGAAAGAAAATAGCAGAAAACCCAGAGGGGTGTGTATATATATGCTTGTACATGTACGTGTAGTGTGACCTAAGTGTATGTAGAAGTAGCAAGACATACCTGAAATCTTGCATGTTTTCTTTCTTTCAACACACTGGCTGTATCCCACCGAGGTGGGGTGGCCCAAAAGGAAAAATGAGAGTTTCTCCTTTTACATTTAGTAATATATACAGGAGAAGGGGTTACTAGCCCCTTGCTCCCGGCATTTTAGTCGCCTCTTACAACACGCATGGCTTACGGAGGAAGAATTCTGTTCCACTTCCCCATGGAGGTAAGAGGAAATAAACAAGAACAAGAACTAGAAAGAAAATAGAAGAAAACCCAAAGGAGTGTGTATATATATGAGTAGTGTGACCTAAATGTAAGTAGAAGTAGCAAGACGTATCTGAAATCTTGCATGTGTACGAGACAGAAAAAAAAGACACCAGCAATCCTACCATCCTGTAAAACAATTACAGGCTTCAGTTTTACACTCACCTGGCAGGACGGTGGGCTATTTTGCCCACTTTAAGCCCTATTTTCAGCATATTCCATTGTTCCTGTCGACCAAACTCATACTATTTCTTTAGAACTCCATTTCTTCTATCGATTGAGTACAAGAAACTGCCCATCTACCGATTTAAACTACCCAATAAAATGGTCAGAAATTTGCATGGCCAATTTCATGCAAATTAAAAAAGATGCCAATTTCAAAATAGGGACCAGAATGAACAATGCAGACATTTCTGGCTCTAAAATAACATTTTCTTGTTCATCAGTCACGTCTCCAGGCCCCTCTGATATTACTCTTGCTTTCTATTTTGAATTTTTATTCAAACAAAAAATAGATTTACTGTTATGCAGACTACTGCAATATTGTAATAATTGTATAAATAATGTCAACTCATTCATAACTGCATATTAGAATGGCTAGTTGGACATTTATTGGACAACGACATCATTTGTTTACTCTCGAACATCTCCAAAAATCAAACATTTCCCCCACTTTGAGCTCCATTCCAAGGTCCTTTTTCAAAGTAAAACCAATCAAAATCATCTCTCTTTCTGTAATATGTTTTCCATTCTATCAAATGAGACCAAGAAAACGAGAATACAGCCATAAATACTATACAGAAATACACCTCAAAGTTGGCGTTTTAATCCAAAAACACAGTCGGAGTTTTTTTTTCTCATTATGCACTTCATGCTGCAGGATTTTTTTATACAGTGCACACTGACCACACAGACCCATTCTCTCACATGTGGGCCTACCAGCTTTCTCCCGCTTGATTTGAAGCTGCTAGAATTTTTGAATATACATACGTCAAACACATTGGCTCGTAAGACATGTATATATGACCGAAACAGTCAAAGGGTTAAAGTCAGTAATAATCCAACAACAAGCTGCAGTGCAAACAATTGCACATTGCACAGCTAGACAACCCCTTCTCCCCCACTTTTCAAAGCCCTAAACCTACTCGCCATACAAAACATCCACTCGGACTTACTTCTGTGCAAACTACATTAACAGAACAATCAATTCTCATGTAAATCCTGTCAGTTGCAGTAATACCCATTGCCACAATGACAGACACAAAAATCTCTATGACATTTCCCCTGTCAGGTTAAATCTTTTCAAAAACTCAGTACACATAAAAGAACCCATAATCTGGAACACACTGCCAGAAATCTCCAGAACCACTGGCTCAACTAACATTTTTGAAATTACAGTTAGAAAACACCTTATCTCCTTAACCTATCCTAGCCCATCATAAATAATATTTTAAAAACCTTTACGTGCTTTTCCCTCAATTCAGCCAATTCCATGTTCCAATTTCACAAAATTCAAAAATTGCCAATTTGAAAATAAGGTCCATAAACAATGTAGACATTTCTAACACTAAAAATGCAGTTTCTCCGTTCATTATTTACATCCTCAGGCCTCTCTTACATTACGCTTGCTTTCATTTTGAATTCTTATTCACACTACTGTCCCAACTACTGGACCACTATGACAGGGTCCTGGATGCTCTAGACGACAAACAAAATGCAGATGTAGTATACACAGACTTTGCAGATGGATCTATAATTTCCTAACAAATAGAACACAAAAAGTAGTAGTAAACAGAGTAAAGTCTGAGGTGGCTACTGTGAAATGCTCTGTTCCACAAGGCACAGTATTAGTTCCCATCCTGTTCCTCATCCTCATATCTGACATAGACAGGGATGTAAGCCACAGGACTGTGTCATCCTTTGCAGATGACACCCAAATTTGCTTGACAGTGTCCTCTATTGAAGATACTGCAAGACTCCAGGCAGACATTAACCAAATTTTTAAATGGGCCTCAGCAAACAATATGAAGTTCAATGATGAAAAATTTTGATTACTCCAATGTGGAAAATGCGGGGAAAATTAAAAACTATATCGATTAAAAAACAATTCCCAACCACAAAAAGGGGAAAAAACTAATGTAAAAGACCGGGAAAGTGATAATGTCAGAGGATTCGCCTTCAAAGACCACAAACTTGTATCATCGCTTGCTAGAAAAGATGGTGGATAATGAGAACCTTCAAAACTAGGGATCCCAAGCTAAATGACCATTCGGGTTGCTTGTTCTATTGGGGCGGGAAATATTGTTGCCATAACAGCCCCTTTCAAGGCGGGAAATTGCGCCCTAGAAAATGTAGAGAAACCCTTCGTGGCACAAAACTGCAATTAACCTTCCCCCTTTTGACTGTCGGGCCGTTTATCGTTTTAGGGGGTCCCGTTTTGAGAAATATTCTAAAAATTCTAGGGCTTCAAATAAAGCGGAAAAAAAGGGGTGGCCCCAATGTGGGGGAATGGGTCTGGTGGTCAGTGTGCCCCATAAAAAAAAAAATCCTGGGCCGCAGTGCATAATAGAAAAAAAAAACTCCGCCCTTTTTTTTTTAATTAAAATGCGTTTTTTGGGTCTATTTTCTTTTTTAAATTTTTGGTTGTATTTCGTTTTTTGGTCTCTTTTGATAGAATGGAAAACTATTCAGAAATAGAGATGTTTTTGTTTGATTTTACTATAAAAAAAACCTAGAAATGGAGCTAAAGTGGGGAAAAATGTTTGTTTTTCCCATTGTTCAAAAGTAAACAAATGATCCCATTGTCCAATAAATGCCCAACTATGATATGCAGTCATGAATGGGTTGATGTTATTTTTTCAGTTTTACAGATTGCATGTCTGCATAAAGAAGTCTAATTTTTTTGTTTGAATAAAAATTTTAAAAAAGAAAGCAAGAGTAATATCAGGGGGCCCGGAGACGTGACTGAGAACAAGAAAACGTTATTTTAGAGCCTGGAAAGTCTGCATTGTTCTTCTGGACCTTTTTTTGAAATTGTCATTTTTTTTTGTTTTTGTGGGAAATTTGGCCAAATTCAAATTTCTGACCACATTATTTGGGAGTTGAATCGTAAAAGGGCAGTTTTTTTTACTCAAACGATAGAAAAAAAAGAAGTTCTAAAGAAAAAGCTATGAGTTTGGGGGACTAGAACTGGAATTCCCAAAAAAAGGGCTCAAAGTGGGCGAAAAACGCCCTTTTTTAAAAAGCGCCCAGGTCGTAACTTCGCGGAGATAATTCCGTCGTTTTCCCTCAAATTTCGTTTTTTTTGGGGTATTACAAACGGGAAAAAAATTCTTTCATTTATAAGAAAAAATAATTTTTTTTTTTTTTAAATTTTGCGACCCAGGGACACCTCAGGATTGGGGGTTGCGACAGTCAAGGGGTTAAACGGTCCAAACGTATATATACGTCTTTTCAACATCTGAAAGTATGTAAAAAAAAGTAGATCTTTTTTGTTTTACATTTGAAAACGTGTAAAAAAAACTTTTATATTTTTTTTGTTATATTTGAAAATATGTAAAAAAAAGTAGATTTACTTTTGGAGCACTATGAATTTGAACGTTAATCTGTTTGGACCGTTTAAGGGTTAAACACCTCAGTTACTGGGAACACTTGAAGTTCGTCAACCTGTACTCGCTAGAATGCAGGCAGGAGAGATACATGATAATATACACTTGGAAAATCCTAGAGGGATTAATACCAAATTTGCAATTGAAACTCACTCCCTATGAAAGTGAAAGACTTGGTAGACGATGCAACATCCCGCCCCATGAAAAGCAAGGACACCACTAGCACGATGAGAGACAACACAGTAAGTGTCAGGGGCCCAAGACTGTTCATCTGCCTTCCAGCATACATAAGGGGGATTACCAATAGACCCTTGGCTGTTTTCAAGAAGGCATTCGACAGGCACCTAAATTCAGTGCCTGACCAGCCGGCCTGTGGTTTGTACATTGGGTTGCTTGCGGCCAACAGTAACAGCCTGGTTGATCAGGCCCTGAGCCACCATGAGGCCTGGTCACAGACGGGGCCACAGGGGCATTGATCCCCGAAACCCTCTCCAGATATTCTCCAGGTATATACAAAAAAAATAGAAGATTTACTGTTTTGCAGAGTACTGCATTATTGTAATACATAATTGTAGAAATAATGTCAGTGCATTCCTAAATGTGTATTAGACTGATAAATTGGACCCTTATTGGGCAAGTGATGTCATTTGTGTACTCTGAAATATTGGCAAAAATGGAACATTTCAGTTTCAAGCTACTTTCAGTCCTGAAACCAATCAAAATCATCTTTATTCCTGTAACATATCTTCTATTCTATCATTGGAAACTATAAAAACCATGTAAATGTACAGTGAAAACTCACTGTTTTAAAGCAAAAATATGGTCACAGTTTTTTTTTCCCATTATGCACTGTTTGCTGCAGGATTTTTTTTTTATATGGTGCATGCTTACTGCATAGACCTATTCTTTCTTCTCTGAATCCAAATTTACTGCTCACAGCTTATCAGAGTGAGCTGAGCTCGTGGCAAAAAACTATGGGACCAACCCTGGCTTCAGAGTTGTAGTACTGCAGGACTGACACTGAAAGGATTGAAAAGAGAAAAACAATCATGTGTCAATAAATTGTAAAATGTAAATGCCGCTGGCACTTTTACATCGCTGTTGCTGATTAGTGATAATTTTTTTACCAACTTCAGCACACAATAAAATCATAAGTTTTGAGTTTTTGCTCATTTTAGTCTTATTCGATTCAAAAAAACGAGCTCTGTCAATCTGTTTGAAAAAATATTTTTTTATTTTCCAATATCTTCCCCCAACACAGGAATTTTTTACCAAGTTAAAGATAACTATGTTGCCTGGTGGATCAGATAATAAAATACAATGCTGAGTAGTAACAAACTTCCCTAGTTTATGACAACCTTCAATACTTGCTATTATCATCAGGTATTTTCTGTGTTTCAGGGAAAGTGTGTTCCGAAGGTGTTGGTGCTGTCATCTCTGGTTTAGTGTTTCTCAGTAGTTCACTGACAGAGAAACTGCTGGGCCTACACACTGTGCCACCTCTCGACCGTTGCACTTACTATGGCATGGACAGTGGAGTACCGCCTCTACAGGTATCCTTCTTTACATAAAAGGAAACATTCACTGTGGGGGGTCCCTGCATTATATTAATGGGCTCTTGAGCCAAGGAATTTGGGTTTTTGTCCCATTGGATCAAACGTGATTGCTTCCCATTCTCTACAGGTGTAGCACTTCCCAACGAAGATAATAATAATAATAAAATAATAAAATACAGTCTTTCTTCACTTAACGCAGTTCCATTCCTAAGAGTAGGGTGGTAAATGAACTGGTCATTAAGCGAGGAGCATACTTTACTGGTAGTGGATTTGTGTTAACCATCTTTAGATAGGGAAGATAGGGAAGCTGTGATTTCGTGTATAGGACAAGGAGGAATAATATCTTGTAGGAGTGAGGAAGAGCCAGTTGTGAGTGTGGGGGAAGTTCGTGAGGCAGTAGGTAAAATGAAAGGGGGTAAGGCAGCCGGGATTGATGGGATAAAGATAGAAATGTTAAAAGCAGGTGGGGATATAGTTTTGGAGTGGTTGGTGCAATTGTTTTAAAAGTAGGGAGGGGGGTAAGGTCCCTGGGTTTGGCAGAGAGCATGCTATTTCCTTTGTATAAAGGAAAAGGGGATAAAAGAAGTAAAAAAAATTATAGGGGGTAAGTCTGCTGTTATACCTGGTAAAGTGTAGGTTGAGTTATTATTGAAAAAATTAAGAGTAAGCGGAAAATAGGTAGGTGAACAAGGAGGCTTTGGAAAGGTGGGGGGTGTGTGGACCAGGTGTTTACGTGAAACATATAAGTGAACAGTATTTAGAAAAGGCAAAGGGGTTTTTGTGCATTTAGGATTGGAAAAGGCTTTATGACAGGGTGGATGGGGGGGGCAATGTGGGATGTTGAAGTGTTGGTGTAGGGGGTAGGTTACTAAAAGCGTGAAGGTTTTTACGAGGATGTGGGGCCAGTTAGAGTATGTAGGAAAAAAGGGGAAAAAATTTCCAGTAAAGTAGGCCTTAGACAGGGTGTGTGAGTCACCGTGGTTGTTTAATTATTTATAGATGGGGTTGTAAGAAAGTAAATGCGAGGGTCTTGGCAATAGGCGTGGAGTTAAAGTAAAGAATCCACACAAATGGGGTTGTAAGCTGCTCTTTGCTGTGACACTGTGCTCTTGGGAGATTTGAAGAGAAGTTGCAGAGATGGTGGTGAATTTGGTTTTTGGGTGTGAAAAGAAGAAAATTAAAGGGAAACAGGAAAGAGTAAAGGTTTTGAGGATAACAAAAAGTTAGGGGGATGAAAGATGAATATCAATTGGAGGGAGGAGTATGGAGGAGGTGAATGATTCAGTATTTGGGAGTGGACGTGTCAGCGGTGGGTCTATAAAAAGATGGGTAAAATTAGAATTAGGGGGGGGGAAAAAGTGGTGGTGCACTTAGGAGTCTGTGAGACAAAAAATTTTTCCCTTGGAGGCAAAGAGGGGATGTATGAGAGCATAGTTTTCCCAACCTCTTATAGGGGTGTGAACATGGGTGATGAATGTTGGTGAGGAAAAGGGTGGAGGAGTGGAGATGTCATGTTAGGGCAATGTGGGGTGGGGGAAATAATGCAGGATTGTATTTTGGGAAGTTAGGAGGGGGCGGGTTTCCCAAAATGTTGCCCAGGGGGTGGGGAAAGGGTTGTTGAGGTGGTTTGGAATGTAGAGGAATGGGGAAATAGAATGACTTAAAGGGGTGTTCAGTTTTTTAGGGGAAAAGGAAGGCGGGGTGGGGTCGGCCTGGGAAAGGTTGGAGAGGGGGGGTTTAAAGGAGGTTTTTTGTGTGCGAGGGCGGGACTTCAGAGGTTGCGTGAGCGTGTTTGATAGGGTAAATGGAGACAAATGGTTTTAATATTGCGTGCTGTTGGAGTGTGAGCAAAGTAAATTTATAAAGGGGTTTTTGCCCGGGGCGGACTTGGTCCTGGGATGGGAAGTCGTGCCTGCATCTGAGGGGGGTGTTAATGTTGCAGTTTAAAAACTGTAGTGAAAGCACCCTTCTGGCAAACAGTGAGGAGGAAATGATGGTGAAAGTTTTTTTTTTCGGGCCCCCCTGCCTCGGTGGGAATCGGCCGGGTGTGTAATAAATAAAAAAAAAAAAAATCTTTAATACTGTTTTAATATCCCTTTGACCATTTTTTAACATTTTTTTTTATTTTTTGTTTATGCAGTAGTGTACTGTAATTGTAATAAAAGAAATTTTAACTTTTTTTTTTAAAGCACCGGCCCTTCTCACCCAAAACAAGGTGAGTAAAAAAAAAAAACTTGTTTTTCTTTTTTCAGTAGTAAATTTTTATAGGACAAAGAGTTCTATCCCCTTTCCCAAAAAGAATTTATAAATTTCAAAAAAAAATTTAACAGCAAACCCTAACTCCGTAAATTTGCCATGTTTTCCCCCTGGAAAAAAGTTTTTGACTAGAAAAAAAAGTCAACAGTTCATTGGATCTCCATGCAGAATTAGTATCCAACCACAGCCATGTGGTCAAATCTTTGGAATCCCCCGGATGCAATTTGTGCATTGGCAATTTTTGGGCCCCTTGAGTCCTGTTTTCAGTATTCAACCCGATTCTGAGCTATTTTGCTAGTATGCCTCGTTTTATTACAAAATTTGGGAGTAAATTCACCATATTTTAAAATTTTTTAACCTAATTTTTGATTTTTTTCATCTTTTTTTAAAAAAAAATTTTGTTATATACATTGGGAAATTTCACACCTTTAAAAAATTAAAAAATTTTTTTCCCCTTAACAATTCTATATAAAATTTGAAGTAAACTAACTAAACTAATGGGCTATACCTCATTTTTTGGAGTAAAACCCCCCTTTTTTCTTTTTTTATGCCCCTTTTTTTGTGAAGTGATTTTTTTTTTTTTTAAATGTATGAATGGATTGTAGAAGACCTAAAAAAGTTGTAGAGTCAAAAATATTGGCTGGTTGTAGATTTGAAAGTGCAAAAAACTGTGTACAGTAGAAGCCTTGTATCCATGGATTTGGTTTCCATGGTTTCAATTATCTACGGTTTACTATGGCCTGAAAATTACTTTTAATTTTGCTTAATAATGGTCCAAAGCACAAGAGCAGTGATGGCAGTTCTTCAGATCCCAAGAGAAGCCATAAAGTGCTTCCCTCAGTGAAAAGTGATAATTCTCCACTTATTGTGCATAATTTATCAATTAAACTTTATCATAGGTATGTCTGTAAATGAAAAAGAACTTATATATAGGGTTTGCTGCTATCCACAGTTTTGGGTATTCATGGTAGGTCTTGGAGCATATCCCTTGTGGATACGAGGGGACTACTGTACTAGTACAGTACTTAGAACACCCAGTCATCAGATACATAATATTACATTAATAATAATAATAATAATAATAATAATACCTAGGTAGTAGGTTGGTTAACAGCAACTGCCCAGGGAGGTACTACCATCCTGCCAAATGAGTGTACAACGAAAACCTGTAATTGTTTTACATGATGGTAGGATTGCTGGTGTCTTTTTTCTGTCTCATAAACATGCAAGATTTCAGGTACGTCTTGCTACTTCTACTTGCACTTAGGTCACACTACACATACATGTACAATCTTATATACACACACCCCTCTGGGTTTTCTTCTATTTTCTTTCTAGTTCTTATTCTTGTTTATTTCCTCTTACCTCCATGGGAAAGTGGAACAGAATTCTTCCTCCGTAAGCCATGCATGTTGTAAGAGGCCCTACACACCCACCACCTCAAGCTGATCACATCATCATGAGGAGCCAGTCTATCAACATCCTGTCGGCCAACATTAGAGGTTTCATTATTAATGTTGGAGAGCTCACACACAGTTTTGTGAACACTCAACGTCCCGACATGATAGCTGTTGTTGAAACATTTTTGGATGACAGGACTCCAGAAAATTTTGCAAGAATTGCTGGCTACACCTCATGGATGAGAAGAGACAGGCAAGGGCAAGGAGGAGGTGTTGCTGTGTGCTTCTCTAAACAGTGTTCATGCCCAGCACATTGATGTTGCCACCCCTACACATCTTGAAATGATGTTCTTCAAGCTCTGCATCAACACTAGTACCTCTGTACTAGCATGTGCAATGTACAGACCTCAGTGGCAACATGCAGACCCCATCAACTTCCTAATGGAAAATATTGACTCCCTTCTGCTACAACACAACTGTCAACATATCATAATTGTTGGTGACCTCAACCAGCACCTTATACAGAGGGACTTTGATGGCCTTCTTGCAGTGTTTGACATGTGAAACTTTGTTGATTTCCCTACTCACATCTCTGGCTCCTCCCTTGACCCAGTAGTGAGTGATCTGGCAGAAGGCATAGTCACTTGTCAACCCCTCGGCTATGTTGGATCGTCTGACCACAAGGCTGTTTTTACGACACTTAAGATCCCAACAGAACGAGGTGAGGAGTCCACACGCACAACCTGGCTATGGGAAAGAGGTAATTGGCCAGCCCTTTGCTCTGAGCTTGCCACCACCAATTGGAATGCTCTTCTCCAAGGGGATGTTGACAACCAAGTGAAAGCCTTCACTGGACACATCCTTAATCTACAACAAGAACACATTCCTCACCGGCAATATGTGACGAAGCCTACGGATCAGCCTTGGTTTAGCTTTCGTTGTAGAGAGGCTGCTACTGCTAAGTACAAAGCATGGCGAAGGTATAAGAGACATCCTACCACCTATAACAGGAACTTGCACAGGCAAGCCTGTAGACATATGGGTGACATTCAAAAGTGGGCCATTGCTAAATGGGAGGTGGACACTAAAAGAAAGCTAGCATCAGGTAGGGTAGGCTCCAAAACCTGGTGGTCCCTGGTCAAGGACAGACAAGGTTACCTGCCTGATGAACTCATTCCACCTCTAAATCGACAGGATGGGACCACCTCTACTAGTAGTCAAGAGAAGGCGGACCTCTTTGCTGAACACTTTGCTACCAAAATGCAAGTTCCTGATCCAGCAAGGGACCCTCCTTGGCTAGCTGCAAGAACTGTGTCAAAACTGTCAGTGGTGACAATAAGGCAGGAGGAGGTGCATTTCCTTCTTAAATCGCTTGACCAAGAAAAGGCTGTGGGCCCAGACAAGTTGAGCCCAAGATTGCTGAGAAGATGTGCAGACCAGCTAGCAGCACCTCGAACTCGCATCTTTCAGCACTGCCTAGCACAGTGTAAATGGCCCTCTCTATGGAAAGAGGCAAATGTAGTCCCTGTTCACAAAAGAAGAGCAGAGCAGAAATCAGCAACTACAGACCAGTGTCACTCCTGTCAATCACTGGTAAGATCCTTGAGACAATAATCTCAAGACAAATGACAGAGTTTTTTGACTATCACTCACTACTTTGTGATCGTCAATATGGCTTCAGGAAAGGTTACTCTGCTGCTGATCTGTTGTTAAACCTCTCCACTAAGTGGCACCAGTCACTGGATGAATCCAAAGTCAGCTGTGTAGTAGCACTGGACATTGCTGGTGCTTTCGACCGGGTGTGGCACCAGGGCCTCTTAGCAAAACTTCAAGCACTGGGAATTGCAGGCTCTACGCTATGTCTCCTCAGTGATTACCTTCATGGTAGATCTCTAAGTGTAATTCTCAATGGAACGGATTCAGCAAGACATCCTATTGGGGCAAGTGTTCCACAAGGAAGCGTGCTGGGACCATTGTTATGGAATGTCTACTTCAACGACCTTCTTCATCTCATCCCAGAATCACATACATATGCAGACGACTGCACACTGACATTTACTTATCCAAGAGAAGAAATGCCAGCTGCTCTAAGCTACATCAATCACCAGCTGAGAGCTATATCAGCTTGGGGAAATAGATGGCAAGTAACATTTGCACCTGAGAAAACGCAAATGATGATCATCTCTAGGCACCATGATGGTAAGGCTGGTGCAGTAGTAAGGATGAATGGGAGGGTGTTGGCACCTGGAGAAGAAGTTGATATCCTTGGGGTGAAATTTGACTCCAAACTAACCATGAAGAACCATGTTGTAAATCTTGCAAACAAGGCAGCCAGGAAGCTTACAGCACTTCGCTGTATCTCGCATCTACTTGACAGTAGGGGTTGCAAGATTCTGTACGAGGCACAAGTACGCCCGCACCTTGAGTATGCTCCACTTTCTTGGTTTGCCTGCCCCCCTCTCATCTGCGACTGCTTGACAGAGTACAGAACAGAGCAAGACGTCTCATCTCTCGCTTGGACCCATCCTGGATAGATCTGTCATTTCAGCAGAGCCTTCAACATAGGAGGGATGTGGGTGGCCTTACTGTTAGGTACAAGGCCAATATTGTCAAAGTACCTGTGAGGGAAAAGTTCAATAGATAGGAGTAGCGATATAGTAACAATAGTTTCATTGCCGGCTACTTGTTAAGGTAGGGTAAGTCCAGCTCCTGCTATTCCCCCTCCCCTTTTCCCCCTCCCCGAAAGTGATAGTTTGCTCGCCGGCTACTTGTTAAGGTAAGGTAAGTCTGGCTCCCACTATTCCCGCCTTTTCTCCCCCACCCCTAAAGTGATAGTTTGATTGCCGGCTGCTTGTTAAGGTAGAGTCAGTCTAGCTCCCGCTCTCCCTTCCCCTCCTTCTCCCCCCCCCCGAAAGGTGACGTGTGGGGCTCCGGTCCAAACAGTAATCACTAGACTCACAGCTCCCAGCACTACTGTAAGTACATGCCTGCCTTGTATTCTAGTGGATTTATTGGTTGAAAGCTTCACTTTTGACCAGTAATAAACTTAGTCCTTTCAGTCTTGCTCTGTTGTAATAATCACCACATCTTTTAGGTACTGTACTTATCATGGAGAGTGATTTCTTAAGCAGTGGGTAACCTGTCTATCTTTCCAGCTTGGATGACAGAGAGGGTCACCTGCCAATCAACGAGTAGAATTGAAGGAGACGGACTAATGTCCTGGAGACGTCCCCTGTTGTATTTACTTGCCTGTGCATATGTATGAAGAATAAGGACGTAACCCCTCATCATTACAGCGGTACAAAACCTGATTTCCTGTCATCGGGAGAAATTATTTACGGCCACAAGAATGAGACAGTGGGTTGTCACCAACACCTGCGACCCCCCCCCCACATCATCAGCAACGGCTACGATTTCAACCACATGCAGTGTCACCAACACCAGACACCCAAGTTCTATTTATATTAGCATTGAATTCAGTTATCATTTATATTTTTCATTTTTCATTTTCTTTAATGTAGGATTAATATTTCATATTTAAAGCGTTTTATATTTAATATTTTCTAAATAATAAAGCATTTATGTTGTCAGTTTTATTCTTTTCTATACATTAATTTTCCTGAGGAGGAGCCAGCCTTATAATACTGACTGAAGTTGTTACAGGCTGAGTAAGCCTTCACAAGTGGGACCTTACCAGGATCAACTCGACGGATTCAAGATTCAACTCCATCTCGAATCTACCATTGGAACTTCAACACCGCATACCACAGACGGTTACCACCAGCCATGAGTAATCATTCTCTATGGTAGGACTAAAATACAGGTATTTAAAAGATTTGGTGATTGTTATAGTCTCAATTTATTGTAAGTCAAGTCAAGGCAGGAATACTAGTTAATTCTGCCATCTATTTTTGTGTGAACTTGAAACACTTTGGAGGATTAGACTCTAGGGACCCGAGATTTTCCAGTGACAATTTGTTTCATTGAGCTCTTTATTTTATGAAGGGAACTGTCATTGGACACTCTTGATTTGTTGGTGAGAAGATTGGATGGTCAAGTGACCCCATTCTACTTACTGTTTGCTCGGAGCCAGCATAGAACCCTTCGTTTTCATTAATACATATTGTTTAACTGAAGCAGGGATCGAGCCCTCTGGTTTATTTACAGTTTGAGCGGAGCAGGAATTGAACCCTCCATTTTCTTTAATACCCGTTTCATTTCCCTGATAGTTTAAGTTATTCTTGCAAGTATGGAGGAATACCAGTTTTGGATGAATGCTGGAAGTAAGTTAGGATAACAGGGAAAAATTTAGAATCTTTCATTAGTGCTAAGAACAGGAAAAAACTTGAAAGAGAGAGAATTGAGAGAGAAGAAAGACAGAAAGGGAAAGAGAAGAAGAAAAGGAGAGGGAGAGAATCAAAGAGAAGAGAAAAGGGTGAAGAGAGAGAAAGAAGAGAAGAATTCCAGAACAACAAGACAGAAGAGAGAGAGAAGACAAAAAGTTGCGTGATAGACTTGATCTTGAGGAGAGAGCTAGAGTACGTGAAGAACAAGTTAAATTAAGGGAACTTTAGGAAAGAGCAAAGGATAGAGAAGTTGAGGAAAAACCTAGAGAACATGAGGAAAAAGCTAGAGAATTCGAGTTAATAGAGAGAGAAAAGGATCGCGAGCTCGAAAAAGCTCGCCTTGAATTAGAGAATAAAAAGTTAACTCTTACACAACAACAATTAGAGGAAGGAGTAATTGAACATCATGCAGCTAGTGCACATATTCCAACACCTAATTTACCTCCCTTCACAGAGGGTGAAGACATAACTTCATACATTATCAGGTTTGAAAATACCGCTACCCTCTGTGAATGGCCTGCTGACACCTGGGCTACCAGGTTAGGAATGTTATTTTCTGGTACCGCTTGAATATCTATGCAACTTTGTGCAGGATATACGTAATTATAACCTACTGAAGAAGGCAATCCTTAAAGCATATAAAAAAAACACTAATTCTTACAGGAAAGATTTCAGGTATGCCACCTTACAGCCTGGCCAAAACTTTCCGCAGTTACAAGTAACACTCTTTCGTTTGTTCGACTTTTGGATAGTGTTTTCAGGAATTGATCACAGTTATGAATCTCTTAGAGACTTCATGGTTGCTGACCAGTTCCTGACAGCTCTTCCTCACCAGATACAAACATTCATTAGAGAACCTAACCTGATTAAAGCTGAGGAAGTTGCTAAGGCTGCTGACCTGTATGCTGAGGCTCACAATTCCTATAAATACCTAAAGGGATCGAACCCTGAGGGCAAGGGTTCATCGACCTTAAGAAATCAAAGCTCTAGTGGAAAGTAAATCTTTCTTCTTTTATTCCTGTTTGTCATTTGTGTGGTGTTAAGGTACATAAACGTCCAGATTGTCCTAAGAAGGTCCAAAAAGTTGGAAGATGTTTTAAAGACTGTAATGACCAAGTACCCTTCTGTTCAGTAACAGTTAATGGACTTAATGTATCTACCATTTTACGAGACACTGGATGCACATGTATAGTCATTTCTGATAAGCTGTTCCCTAACCTTAAAGAAACTCATTCCTCTGCTATACTTTCAGACTACTTGGGCCGTACGGACACTTTTCCTACCATCCTTGTTACATTAAGTCTAAATGGTTCACAGGTTGGTCTGAAGCCATACTAGCTCCCATCACTTCTTGCTCCGTACTAATAGGTAATGTAAAAGGTGCCATTCTTCCTTCTGAGATTGACCTTTCATCACCAAAGATGGACATAAGTTTTTCAGATCTTCTTCCTGTAGAATCAGAGAAGCCCCTCGAAAGTTCAGATGAGAATGTCTCACAAGATTCATGTGGGATTAAAAACCATTGATGCTACTCTCGAAAGCGAGGTAGTAGGATCACCGGTTCACTTGTTAGATGAAAGTAAAGATATCACCTCCGATACCATAAATGTCTTGACTAGGGCTCAGACCAAAGCCCAGGCTTCTCCTACTGTCCATCCTTTGATTTTCCCTGACTTTAAGCCTTTAGATGTATCGAAGGACTCCTTTGTCGATTTACAACGTAATTGCCCTTCTCTTCAGAATTGCCATAATGCCGCTGAACAAAATCAAGTTATCCGAAGGAAAAACTTTTCATATAAATTTGAACATATAAAAGGTATCTTGTACAAGTCAGTATTCAAATTAAATTCAGATGAGATAGACTATTCCATCTTGGTTTGTTCCAAATTAGTGCAGAGAGACTTCTTAAAATGGCTCATGACCTGCCAGTGGCTGGACATTTCTCGCATCGTAAAACCTTAAATAAAATTAGGGAAACCTATTTTTGGCCAAAAATGTCCTCAGATGTCACTACCTATTGTAGATCGTGTAAAGTTTGCCAACTGTCATCCTCCCGAGGTACCAGGCAAGTACGTATGGTCAAAATGCCTATCTTTATGGTACTGTTTGAAAGAGTAGCTATTGACATCGTTGGTCCTTTATCTCCACTTTCATCTGAGGGACATAGATATATATTAACATTAGTTGAGGCAGCCGGGATTGATGGGATAAAGATAGAATTTAAAAAGCAGGTGGGGATATAGTTTTGGAGTGGTTGGTTTGGAGTGACACGTAGTGTCACCAACACCAGACACCCAAGTTCTATTTATATTAGCGTTGAATTCAGTTATCATTTATATTTTTCATTTTCTTTAATGTAGGATTAATATTTCATATTTAAGTGTTTTATATTTAATATTTTCTAAATAATAAAGTGTTTATATTTGTCAGTTTTTATTCTTTTTCTATACATTAATTTTCCTGAGGAGGAGCCAGCCTTAGTAATACTGACTGAAGTTGTTACAGGGCTGAGTAAGCCTTCACAGTACCACACTTGGATCCACTTCGAGGACAGCGTGAAACAAGCTTTTATGCCACAAGATGGGCAGAAAGCAGCAACTTCACTCTGGCTGTACCCTTCTCCAGAACTTCACTCCATCTGAGATCCTATATACCCAGGATGACTCGAGTATGGAACACATTCGTACAGCATAATGATGTCAACGAGATAAAGTCAGTTGATCAAATGAAAATGCTGGCCCACAGATGGCTCCAACTTCGTCCTGTTCCCTACTTGTATGTCTCATAACAAAAATGCTTTCAAATGAGCTGATGTAGGTAACAGCTCTTAGGTTGCCAATAAAGCTAGGGATCCTTAACCTTGTCAAACCTTGTGTAAAAAAAAAAATAAAAAAAAAAATGCCAGGAGCAAGAGGCTATTAACCCCTTCTCCTGTATATATTACTAAATGTAAAAGGAGAAACTTTCATTTTTCCTTTTCGGCCACCCCGCCTCGGTGGGATACGGCCGGTGTGTTGAAAGAAAGAATAATAATAATATTTTATTTTGACATGACATGTTTGTACAAAGGAATATCATAGTTGGGTGTACATGCCAAAAGCTCCTTTTTAAGCAGAGCATTTTGGGCAAACTTAAAATTAAATTAAGATTAATAAGGCAATAACAGTATATATGGTCTGTTACGTTGGTTGTCCCTTATTACTTTGATAGTAAGGTTCTCACTACATGTTCTAGTGTGGGATAGCTTTTTACTTAATGGCCTTATCTGTCTAGGGGTAATACTTACATTATGGCTGATCATCCTGAGTGTGTCTGATATCCTTTCACCAGCCCTCTTCACAGGTTATGTAAACTACTACTATAAAAATATAACTATTCTCAATAGATATGTACAGAATATACAATTACAGCCTCACACTTTAAAAACAAAGATCTACATACTCCATAGCTGTTCTCCACATGGTGTATCTCAACAACTTTTGTCCTTCTCTCTTCTTGACATTTTATTTTATATCAAATGAGCGCTAAGCCACAGGCTGTTTCTTGACATAACTTTGGGGTAACCCGTGTTTTGCACAACTTAATTTAAATACCCTGGGTATGGTGGCACAACTTAAATTCATAAAAAACTCACCCCTGGAGCACAATCATGCCCAAAAGATTGAAGGGACCAAGATCCTGCCAGTTGAGGTCAGACAGAGAGAGGAGAGAAGCTAGGAAGCCTGCTAAGCTCCTCCCACCAAAACAAAAGACTGTTGCCAAGCACAATTCTCCAGTTACCACAATTCTACCACACCTTAATTTTACTTTTACAAAAAGAAATACAACTTTATAAACTACTTATTTAAATTGTGTGTCTATAGTATAACCTATTATATTGAGAAAAATAGGCTTGACCCAGCTGCCTCTCAGTCATAAGGTTGATCACCCCTTATGACATTTAGAACTGGTCCCCATAAATTTCAATTAATTGGTTTTTCCGCCCTCTTGGGGGGGCTCCTTGGCGTGGTAAGGGCTTTTGGGGGTTGAGGAATTGATATCGGCTTCTTCCTCAGACCGAACTAATTCCCCCCCAATCCCCCCTCCCCTATCCCATCCTCCCCATCCTCCCCTTTTTCCTTTCCTCCTCCCCCTCCCACCCCTCCCTTTTGCCCCTTCCTTTTTCGTCCTTTGGGATTTTCCCCGGCCGCTATTTCCCTAGGTAGAGGAAAGGTCCGGGGCCATCCCATTCCTTTGAGGTTCTTAGCGTGGCATAGTTTCCCGTGGAATCTGATCGCCTGGGGATTTTTCCCGCCCCCCTTCGGTACCCAGTATTTGGGGGTTTTGGGGCGACGAGTTATCTTGGAAGCCCCCTTTGGGATTCCGGGGGGGGGCCCCAAAGGAGGTATGCTTTGTGGCGGATTTTTCCCCCGCCCTTCCTTTTGTCCCCCCGAGGTAGCCCCGGCGAGTGGGGTTTTGTTTCCGGGATTTTTTATTTACTAGCGGGTGGGAGGGTATGGCAGGGGTTCCATGCTGATCTGCGATTTGGGTGCTGAGATCCTTTTGGGGCGGGGGGGGGAGTTTTTCGGGCCCTTTATTCTCTAGGACCTCCCCCTCCCCGGCCCCCCCTTTTTTTTTTTTTTTTTTTTTTTATTTTTTTTTCTTTCTTTTTTTTCTTAAAACAAAAAAGAAAGAAGAAACCAAAACCATGGCGCCCTAGCCCATGAACCTGGTACCCCGGGGCCCCCCTTGATACCGCACCCCGTTCTGCCCTGCTCGTTTGGACCCCCCTTCGACATTCCTCATGCCCTGTACCCATTGCCGGGGCTTTTCCTCACCCGCTTCATCTGAGGCCTCGACTGGGGCTCTTCGATTTATCGGGGCCTTTTGCTCTCCTCTGCTATGCTTCCCGGCCTTCCCTCTCGGTGCGGCAATTTTCAAATCGGGGGGGGGGGACCCTTCCACGTGGACCAAACTCTGGGCCCACGCCTAAACGCCAAAGACAATTACCCGCGATGTACTTCTCCCCTTCCGTTTTTCTGAAAGATCGAACGTCCTTTATACCTTCCACGCTCGTTTCAGATGAACAGTGGACTAAAATTTTTCACTTTTTGACCAACTTTCTACTGCCTATCTTTTGACCTAGTATTTGGCAAAGGGACCCTACGCCTGTTGGTAGATATTTCTTTTTATGCTCTTAAGAGCGGTACGGCTCATTTTCCGTAAGAATGCTACCCGGTCATGAGCCTCTCGTCTTTCCCATAGTACTGTTCTGTCATCTTGAAAAAAATCTTCCCTCAATTTTTGTGTGGTCCGTCATTTTGCCCCTTTCCTAGTTCAACAAAATTTCCAGCATGTGGCACTGACATTTTAGAACAGCTGGAACTCCAAATTCCCAAACCCCAAAGGGAGGGCACTTACGTTTTTTGCCCGTGGGCGGAGAGAACCCTGCAATGTGGCTGTTTAAAATTTTGACAGCCGAGAATCCCTCCCCGTTTTAAAATTGGCGGGGGCATCGGTTTCAAGTTCGAAAAATGATTCCCCCAAACCCCCAACAGGTAGAAATTGCTGGGGATTTGGCCCTCCAGCGAAATATTTCAGATCTATGCCAAAAGCCAGTCTGTGGTGCCGATGGGGCATTCTAATACGTCTTGCAACGATTCCCCCCCTTGCCTTAAAAAAGTATGAGGCTACCCTTGTACCTCGCTTGTAGGTCTATTTAAAAAGAGGGAAAACCTTACCTCAAAAAGACAGAAAGGGCTCCCTTTGCCATGGCAGTTTCTCATCTCCCCTCCAAGGTAGACTCCCCCTGTTTCTTATTTCCGTGTTTCAAAATGTCCCCCCATTTGGTATCCCTCTTCTCACCCACCTCTGTGGTTTTCCCTCCCCTAAACATCCTTTTTTAATCCTTTTTCTGTCCTCGGCTCGACGCCCTACTTCAACCCCCGTCTAATCTCGCTTCTTTGAGTTCTCTTCACAAACCTCAGTATCGACAGACCTGTACGACACCTCCCCCCTCGTCCCTCTATTCCAAAGTCAAAAAAAGGCCGTAAAAACCTCCTACCATCTTTCCCCCTCCCCATTTTTTCCCTCCCTGTCTCGTCCCCATTCTTCTCTCTCAAGGGTCTTAAAGGCAGAGGTTCACCCTCCTCCTCTAA
>NC_069421.1:40921709-40976169 GCF_026875155.1 Cherax quadricarinatus
CCTTGGTTGAAACAAGAGGGTCACCTCCCAATAAACGAGTAAAATTGAAGGGAGGACTAATGTCCTGGGACGCCCCCCTGTTGTTTTTTACTTGCTGTGCATTGTATGAAGAATAAGGACGTAACCCCTCATCATTACAGCGGTACAAAACCTGATTTCCTGTCATCGGGAGAAATTATTTACGGCCACAAGAATGAGACAGTGGGTTGTCACCAACACCTGCGACCCCCCCCCCACATCATCAGCAACGGCTACGATTTCAACCACATGCAGTGTCACCAACACCAGACACCCAAGTTCTATTTATATTAGCATTGAATTCAGTTATCATTTATATTTTTCATTTTTCATTTTCTTTAATGTAGGATTAATATTTCATATTTAAGCGTTTTATATTTAATATTTTCTAAATAATAAAGCATTTATGTTTGTCAGTTTTTATTCTTTTTCTATACATTAATTTTCCTGAGGAGGAGCCAGCCTTAGTAATACTGACTGAAGTTGTTACAGGGCTGAGTAAGCCTTCACAAGTGGCGACCTTACCAGGATCAACTCGACGGATTCAAGATTCAACTCCATCTCGAATCTACCATTGGAACTTCAACACCGCATACCACAGACGGTTACCACCAGCCATGAGTAATCATTCTCTATGGTAGGACTAAAATACAGGTATTTAAAAGATTTGGTGATTGTTATAGTCTCAATTTATTGTAAGTCAAGTCAAGGCAGGAATACTAGTTAATTCTGCCATCTATTTTTGTGTGAACTTGAAACACTTTGGAGGATTAGACTCTAGGGACCCGAGATTTTCCAGTGACAATTTGTTTCATTGAGCTCTTTATTTTATGAAGGGAACTGTCATTGGACACTCTTGATTTGTTGGTGAGAAGATTGGATGGTCAAGTGACCCCATTCTACTTACTGTTTGCTCGGAGCCAGCATAGAACCCTTCGTTTTCATTAATACATATTGTTTAACTGAAGCAGGGATCGAGCCCTCTGGTTTATTTACAGTTTGAGCGGAGCAGGAATTGAACCCTCCATTTTCTTTAATACCCGTTTCATTTCCCCTGATAGTTTAAGTTATTCTTGCAAGTATGGAGGAATACCAGTTTTGGATGAATGCTGGAAGTAAGTTAGGAATAACAGGGAAAAATTTAGAATCTTTCATTAGTGCTAAGAACCAGGAAAAACTTGAAAGAGAGAGAATTGAGAGAGAAGAAAGACAGAAAGGGAAAGAGAAGAAGAAAAGGAGAGGGAGAGAATCAAAAGAGAAGAGAAAAGGGAGAGAGAGAGAATCGAAAGAGAAATCCAAGACAGAAAGAGAGAGAGAAGACAAAAAGTTGCGTGATAGACTTGATCTTGAGGAGAGAGCTAGAGTACGTGAAGAACAAGTTAAATTAAGGGAACTTTAGGAAAGAGCAAAGGATAGAGAAGTTGAGGAAAAACCTAGAGAACATGAGGAAAAAGCTAGAGAATTCGAGTTAATAGAGAGAGAAAAGGATCGCGAGCTCGAAAAAGCTCGCCTTGAATTAGAGAATAGAAAGTTAACTCTTACACAACAACAATTAGAGGAAGGAGTAATTGAACATCATGCAGCTAGTGCACATATTCCAACACCTAATTTACCTCCCTTCACAGAGGGTGAAGACATAACTTCATACATTATCAGGTTTGAAAATACCGCTACCCTCTGTGAATGGCCTGCTGACACCTGGGCTACCAGGTTAGGAATGTTATTTTCTGGTACCGCTTTGAATATCTATGCAACTTTGTTGCAGGATATACGTAATTATAACCTACTGAAGAAGGCAATCCTTAAAGCATATAAAAAAAAACACTAATTCTTACAGGAAAGATTTCAGGTATGCCACCTTACAGCCTGGCCAAAACTTTCCGCAGTTACAAGTAACACTCTTTCGTTTGTTCGACTTTTGGATAGTGTTTTCAGGAATTGATCACAGTTATGAATCTCTTAGAGACTTCATGGTTGCTGACCAGTTCCTGACAGCTCTTCCTCACCAGATACAAACATTCATTAGAGAACCTAACCTGATTAAAGCTGAGGAAGTTGCTAAGGCTGCTGACCTGTATGCTGAGGCTCACAATTCCTATAAATACCTAAAGGGATCGAACCCTGAGGGCAAGGGTTCATCAGACCTTAAGAAATCAAAGCCTCTAGTGGAAAGTAAAATCTTTCTTCTTTTATTCCTGTTTGTCATTTGTGTGGTGTTAAGGTACATAAACGTCCAGATTGTCCTAAGAAGGTCCAAAAAGTTGGAAGATGTTTTAAAGACTGTAATGACCAAGTACCCTTCTGTTCAGTAACAGTTAATGGACTTAATGTATCTACCATTTTACGAGACACTGGATGCACATGTATAGTCATTTCTGATAAGCTGTTCCCTAACCTTAAAGAAACTCATTCCTCTGCTATACTTTCAGACTACTTGGGCCGTACGGACACTTTTCCTACCATCCTTGTTACATTAAGTCTAAATGGTTCACAAGGTTGGTCTGAAGCCATACTAGCTCCCATCACTTCTTGCCCCGTACTAATAGGTAATGTAAAAGGTTTGCCATTCTTCCTTCTGAGATTGACCTTTCATCCCAAAAAAGGGACATAAGTTTTTCAGATCTTCTTCCTGAGAATCAGAGAGCCCCTCGAAAGTTCAGATGAGAATGTCTCACAGATTCATGTGGGATTAAAACCATTGATGCTACTCTCGAAAGCGAGGTAGTAGGATCACCGGTTCACTTGTTAGATGAAAGTAAAGATATCACCTCCGATACCATAAATGTCTTGACTAGGGCTCAGCCAAAAGCCCAGGCTTCTCCTACTGTCCATCCTTGATTTTCCCCTGACTTTAAGCCTTTAGATGTTCGAAGGACTCCTTGTCGATTTACAACGTATTGCCCTTCTCTTCAGAATTGCCATAATGCCGCTGACAAAATCAAGTTATCCAAAGGGAAAAAAACTTTTCATATAAATTTGAAACATATAAAAGGTATCTTGTACAAGTCAGTATCAAATTAAATCAGATGAGATAGACTATTCCATCTTGGTTTTTCCCAAAAATTAGTGCAGAGAGACTTCTTAAAAGGGCTCATGACCTGCCAGTGGCTGGACATTTCTCGCATCGTAAACCTAAATAAAATTAGGGAAACCTTTTTTTGGCCAAAAATGTCCTCAGATGTCACTACCTATTGTAGATCGTGTAAAGTTTGCCAACTGTCATCCTCCCGAGGTACCAGGCAAGTACGTATGGTCAAAATGCCTATCTTTATGGTACTGTTTGAAAGAGTAGCTATTGACATCGTTGGTCCTTTATCTCCACTTTCATCTGAGGGACATAGATATATATTAACATTAGTTGAGGCAGCCGGGATTGATGGGATAAAGATAGAAATGTTAAAAAGCAGGTGGGGATATAGTTTTGGAGTGGTTGGTTTGGAGTGACACGTAGTGTCACCAACACCAGACACCCAAGTTCTATTTATATTAGCGTTGAATTCAGTTATCATTTATATTTTTCATTTTCTTTAATGTAGGATTAATATTTCATATTTAAGTGTTTTATATTTAATATTTTTAAATAATAAAGTGTTTTTTGTTTGTCAGTTTTTATCTTTTTCTATACATTAAATTTTTTGAGGAGGAGCCAGCCTTAGTAATACTGACTGAAGTTGTTACAGGGCTGAGTAAGCCTTCACAGTTTCCACACTTGGATCCACTTCGAGGACAGCGTGAAACAAGCTTTTATGCACAAGATGGGCAGAAAGCAGCAACTTTACTCTGGCTGTACCCTTCTCAGAACTTCACTCCATCTGAGATCCTATATACCCAGGAGGGCTCGAGTATGGAACACATTCGTACAGCATAATGATGTCAACGAGATAAAGTCAGTTGATCAAATGAAAATGCTGGCCCACAGATGGCTCCAACTTCGTCCTGTTCCCTACTTGTATGTCTCATAACAAAATGCTTTCAAATGAGCTGATGTAGGTAACAGCTCTTAGGTTGCCAATAAAGCTAGGGATCCTTAACCTTGTCAAACCTTGTGTAAAAAAAAATAATAAAAAAAAAATGCCAGGAGCAGAGGCTATTAACCCCTTCTCTGTATATATTACTAATGTAAAAGGAGAAACTTTCATTTTTCCTTTTCGGCCACCCGCCTCGGTGGGATACGGCCGGTGTGTTGAAAGAAAGAATAATAATAATATTTTATTTTGACATGACATGTTTGTACAAAGGAATATCATAGTTGGGTGTACATGCCAAAGCCTTTTTAAGCAGAGCATTTTGGGCAAACTTAAAATTAAATTAAGATTAATAAGGCAATAACAGTATATATGGTCTGTTACGTTGGTTGTCCCTTATTACTTTGATAGTAAGGTTCTCACTACATGTTCTAGTGTGGGATAGCTTTTTACTTAATGGCCTTATCTGTCTAGGGGTAATACTTACATTATGGCTGATCATCCTGAGTGTGTCTGATATCCTTTCACCAGCCCTCTTCACAGGTTATGTAAACTACTACTATAAAAATATAATTTATTCTCATAGATATGTACAGAATTACAATTACAGCCTCACACTTTAAAAACAAAGATCTACATACTCCATAGCTGTTCTCCACATGGTGTATCTCAACAACTTTTGTCCTTCTCTCTTCTTGACATATTATTATTATTATAATCAAAAAGAAGCGCTAAGCCACAAGGGCTGCTCTTCTTGACATAACTCTGGGCTAACCAGTGTTTTGACACACTTTAGTTACCCTGGGTATGGTGGCCACACTTTAAATTATAAAAATCCCCTGGAGCACACACATCATGCCCCAAAAGATAGAAGAAGGACCCAGTGATCCTGCCGGTTGAAGGTCACCCACAAAAGAGAGGGAAAAGAGAGAGGAGAAGCCTGGGCTAAGCTCCTCCACCAAAAACAAAAGACTGTTGCCAAGCAAAATTTTCCCCAGTTCCCACAATTCTACCACACCTTAATTTTACTTTTAAAAAAAAGAATACAACTTTATAAATACTTTTTTAAAATTTGTGTGTCTATAGTATAACCTATTATATTGAAAAAAATAGGCTTGACCCAGCTGCCTCTCATTTCATAAGTTGATCAGCCCTTATGACATTTAGAACTGAGCCCCCATCAATTCAATATAATTAGGTATTCCGACCTCTTCAAGGGGGGCTCCTTGGCGGGGTAAGAGGCTCTTGGTTGAGGAATTAGACCTATCGGTCTTCTTCCTCAGACCGAACCTAATTACCCCCAATCTCCCTCCCCTATCCCATCCTCCCCATCCTCCCCTTTTTCCTTTCCTCCTCCCCCTCCCCCCCCCTCCCTTTTGCCCTTCCTCTTTTCGTCTTGGGATTTCTCCCACAGGCACGCTAGTTCCTAGGTAGAGGAAAGGTTCCCGGGGCCCACCCCATTCCGTTGAGGTTCTTAGCAGTGGCATAGTTTGCCGGTGGAATCTGGATCGCCTGGGGATGTCCCGATCCCTCTCCGGTATCCCGGAGTAGCTTTGGGTGTCTTTCGGGGCGAGGTGTATCTCTGGAAGCCACCTTTCGGATTCGGGGGTGGTGGCCGAAGGGGTATGCTTTGTGGCGGATATCCGGCCGCCCTCTCTTTTGTCACCGGGTAGCTCGGCAGATGTGAGGTTGCTACCCCGGATTGTTAGTTTACTAGCAGGGTGGGTAGGGTTATGGCACGGGTTCCATGCTGGCATCTGCGCTATTGCGGTGCTGAGATCCTCTTGGGCGCGGAGGGAGTTTTCTGGCCCTTTCATTCCCCCTAGGACCTATCCCCCCCCGGCCCCCCCTTTTTTTTTCTTTTTTTTTTTTTTTATTTTCTTTTCTTCTTTCTTTTTTTCTTAAAACAAAAAGAAAGAAGTAACTAACCATGGCAGCCTAGTCCATGAACCTGGTACCCCGGGCCCTTCTTGATACCGCACCCCGTTCTGACCTGCCTCGTCTTTGGACCACTCTTCAGACATTCCTCATCCCTCTGTACCTATTGCCGGTGCTGTTTCCTCACCGCTTCAGGTACTGGGCTCGACTGACCCCTTCGTTTTATGGACCTTCGCTCTCCTTGACTTTTGTTCCGGCCTCTCCCTCTAGGGTGCGGCAATTTTCAAATCGCTGACCATTCCACGGGGCCCAACTCTGGTCCCACGCCTAAACGCCAACGGACAATTACCTGCTGATGATATTTTCCCCACCTTCTCGTTTTCTCAGAAATGATCGACACGTCCTTCACTACCTTTCCACGCTCAGTTTCAGACTGAACAGTGGACTAAATTCTTCACTTTACGACCAACTTCCTTTTAATGCCTATCTTTCTGACCATAGTATTGGCAAGGCTCCTACGCCATGTTGGTAGTATTTCTTTTCATGCTCTTAAGAGCGGTACGCGCTCATTACCGTACAGAATGCTACCCAGGCTCATGAGCTCTCTCGTCTTTCCCATATCGATACTGTTCCTGTCACTCTTGAAAAACATCATTCTCAATTCTTTTTAGGGGTTTACCGTCATTCTGCCCATACCTAGTTCAACAAAATTTCCAGACATGTGGCACTGACATTCTAGAACGCGGGGGGAACCCCAAGATCTCCCAATCCTCAAGGTAGACACTTACGTTCTTCCGGGCCCGTGGGGGGGAGACGATCCCCTAGCAATGTGGCTCGTTTTTTAAACTTTTGACAGCCGAGAACTCCATCCTCAGTTTATATAGCAGGACATCGGTTACAAGTTCGAAGGTGATCCTACACCACAACAGTGTAGAAATTGCTGGCGATTTGGCCATCAGCGAATTTTGGGAGATCTATCCCCAAAATGCCCAGTCTGTTGGTGCCGATGACCATTCTAAACGTCTTGCAATCGATCTCCCTCTTGCCTTAACTGTCATGAGGCTCCCCCTTTCGTACTCTCGCCATTGTCAGGTCTATTTAAACGAGCGGGAAATCCGTTACCTCAAAGAGACAGAAGGTCTCCCTTATGCCATGGCAGTTTTCATCTCCGCCTCCAAGGTAGATCCCACGTGTTTTATTCACCGTGTTTCAAAATGTTCCCCCACTTTTTGGTATCCCATCTTCTACACCCACCTCTGTGGTTACCTCTCCCCTAATCACTCCCGTATCTAATCCTTTTGCTGTCCTCGGCTCAGACGTCCCTACTTCAACGCCTCAGTCTAATTCGCTTCTTTGGTTCTCTCTCACAAGCCTCAGTATCGACGAGACCCCGTACGACACCCTCCCAAAACGTCCCTCTACTTCTCAAAAGTCAAAAAGGGCCGGTAACACCTCCTACCCATCTTCCACCCTCATTTTACCCTCCCTGTCTCTGTCCCTAGTTCTTCTCCTCTCACTGGCTCAGTTACAAATGCGAGGTTCACCTCCTCCTCATAATGTTACTTCCTCCCCTGTTCCCTCCCAAGTTTCTTCCTGTTCTGCCACCTCCCGGTTCCTGCCTCTTCTGTCCCCTGCCACGCTTCTCCCGTTCCCTCCACCCTTTCGCCCCCCCACCTTGGTACAGTCCAATACAGTTTTCCCAAACTTTACTCATCCTCCCCCTACCATTCCCAATATTGTCTCCCATACGACATCTCTGATTCCGAAACACTTGAAGCAAACTTGAATATATTGCAGAGACCAAACCATCAATGGCATGATCCACCTTCCGCTCTTTCTCTCTCCTTGCTCATCTGCGCAACTCCTTTCTTCACAGCGCACGGTTCCTTCCCTTGCTTGAAATTTCCACTGCCTCCGCATGTGGACTTTTCTAACCCTTCTAGTCCGTAGGAACCCCTTACCCGCGGATTTCAAGTATCTTTTTCATTGCCAATCTTTGGGCCTTTTACAGTGGAATGTACGCGGCCTCAGGGGGGAATCGGGGTGAGCTTCAGATGTTTTCTCTCCCCGTTTGCCCCTGTTGGTGTTTGCTTACAGGAACCCAAAATTACACTCTGCTGTTATTTCTCACATCTCAGGCTTTAATTTATTGTATTCTTCAGATCCTTTTCCTGATGGGACCTTTAATGAAAGTGCCCCTTTTTCTCCGCCATGAAATTCCGTACCATCAGCTATTTGTTCATTTCTTCGCTGCATTACACAGCAGCCCGTATCCCCTTACATAGGTGGTATACGCTTGTTCTTTATATTCTCTCCTTCTCGGGCATTATCTAATTCCGGATTTTGCCCTTCTTGTTTCGTCATTACGCCACCCATTCTGTTACTTGGTGTTTTTTTAATGCCCACCATTTCCTCTGGGGGGGTCTCACTGTGATTCCCCTGGAATTCAGTTAGAGGCTTTTCTTGCCACCCACCCCTCCATGTTTTAATACAGGTACTCACACCATTTTTGATCCTCGGACTCATATTCTCTCTTGCATCGATTTCAATCTGCTCTTCCTCCGCCGCATTAGACTTCACTTGGTCTGTTCTCCGGACTTACATGACAGTGATCATTTCCAATCATTCTTACTTCCCTTCATATTCGCCACCTCTTCGCGCCCCCGCTGGCAATTTAATCGGGCAAATTGGAACCTTTACTCAACCTAACTGTTTTTAAAGAGGTTCCTTCTTCGCTCCATCGATGAGCTTTTACACCCCTTCTCGTCCTCCCTTTTCACCCCAGCTTCTATTCTATTACCCCAAAAATTCGAGCAAGCATCTCAGAAATAATGCGTGCTTGGTGGTCTCCTGCTTGGGCTGTGCAGTACATGTTTGAAACGCGCTGCATGGGCGGTTACGGTTACAATAGACCACAGGCGACTCCTTAATTTTAAACAGAAGCGTTGCGATTCGCTCGCCGTGTCTTCAGTGACGCTAAACGCACTTGTGCGAGTTAGTTCCCCATCACCTCTGCTTCCTCTTAGGAGTGCAGTCTGGAAAAAAAGTACGAAAACTGAGTGGTTAAATATTCTTCCTGACCGGCTCTGTTCTGCGGGTTGCCGGTGTTGATATAGCAATCCCATAGATGTGCCACATGAAATTGGCAATCATCTGGTCGTATTTCTCAGGGCTATCTATGCCCCTCATTTCTTTCTCAAAGTCTGCAGCGATAGACCCTTGGACTTTTCTTCTCCTATCAGAGAAGAACGTATAATGTGCCTTTTACACTTCAAGAACTGGAGGCAACACTCTCCGCTTGTCGTCATGGCAGCTGGGCCGACGACATTCATATTCGTTATTGCTACAACATTTACATCAGTCAGCCCTTGCAGTCCTATTACACTTTAAATCTTTTTTGGTCACAGGAGTTCTTCCTCAGCTGTGTGGAAATCCGCCATTGTTTCCTTTTCCGCAAACAGGCACTAGGGACATGAAACCGCCACTATCGGTCCTTGCTTTACAGTGCAGTTTGCAAGTCTGGAACGTCTAGTAAATAAGAGTTTAGTGTGGTTTTTGAGACACAACAGTTCTCACGTCAATATGGCTTTCGTTAAGGGACGTTCTACATAGACCCCTTATGCGTCTTGGATACGTATGTTGTAAAGCCTTTGGATAACACCTCAGATATTGCCATAATTTTTGCTGAGAAGGCATATGACACACTTGGAGGTAAATATTTTAGCCAAGCCCATCTTAGGGCCTTCGAGGCAATTACCATCTTCCTTAAGAACTTTTTACTGGATAAGGGCATTTTCCGTGTTTGGGTTTAATAATGTGCTTCCCCGGACTTGTCAAGTGAAGGATGTCCCAGGGATGTGTTATGAGCACAACACTTTTTCTCTTGCTATATGAGTTGGCCTCTAGTCTTCATCATTTAGTTGGTCATCACTCTATGTTGATGATTTGCTATGCCTGTGCAGGCGCTGACTGTCCTCCTTACAGTTTCTTCAGCATGCAGTGGACCGTGTTTCAATTGGGCACTCACATGGTTTAAAATTTTCCAGAGCTAAAACCTCCAAATCACTTTCCACTAGACGCTCTGTATTCCGATCATCCTTTGTACCTCTTTGGCTCACGTATCCTGAAGTGCTACAGTCAGAGTTTTGGGCTCTCTTGAACGTTTAGGTTATCTGGCAACTCACATTACCTCTCTGAAGGCACTTGTACAGCCGGATGAACTTCTTAAACCCTTGTCATTCTTCGTAGGGAGTGTTCGTCGGACCTCTTCCCTACATTCACTGTTTTATCGAAACTAGATTATGGTGACAGATCGATTCAGCGGCATCTCTGCTACTCTTTAGCTGATGTCCCATTATCACAAGGAGTACGTTTATGCCTTGGTGCTTTTTCGCTCTCCTGTGAAAAGCCTACTGCAGAGCGAAGGATTCTCCTATCGATCGCCGTGATGCCATTGCTGTGCTACTATGTACGTCTCATGATTCAGGGCAATTCCTTCATTTCTAGGGAATGTCATGAAATTAGTAGAAATCTTTATTTGTCGCGCTGTTACTCCCGTCCTTCTCCTTCGTTCATTGTTTGTCTTTCTTAACTACACTTTCTATTTGTACATGTAGCCATTCACTTTTCCCTACCCCTGGGAGGTCCAGCTGTTCGAGTCTGTTCTTTCTCCTCCTTGCTCGAAAGCCCAACTGTTACGGTCGCTTCCCGTCTCTTTTTTTGACCACTTCACTCTCATTCTCATGCATTGCTGTGTTCAAGATGGCTCTAGTTTCTGACGGCCGTAGGATTCGCAGCAGTGTTTGGCCGGTTTCGTCAAGGGCATTTACATATTTCAGTAGTATTTTACTGTGAATTATATGCCATCCGTACCGCACTTATCCGTATAGCATTATGCTTGTGTCATCATTTGTTGGTTGTCTCAGACTCTAGTGTTTACAGGTATACAAAAATTTGATACACTCACCCCTTAGTCCTCCGTATCACTTTGGTACGCGATCTTTACTAAGCATAAAGATTTGTTTTTTGTTGGTGTCCTGGTTTGTTGCGTACAGGGAATTGAACAGGCGACACTGCTGCGCGGTCAGCAGTACATGCTACAGTTTTTACAGAGGTTAATTCCATGGTACGGACTATTTTGCTGTTAATCTCTTCCACCTTCACAACCGTTGGAACAACGTTGGTTACATCTGTGGCAACAAAACTTCCAGTTATTAAACCGAGATAGGTTATTGGCCGTCATTTAATCACTGTGTCGTGGTTGGGAGTCTACTCTCTCCTCTTCGCATTGGCCCTATGTCTTTACTCATGGATATTCATGGAGAGGCGGTTGGCTCCTCTCATGTGAGAATTGCCAGCTCCATTATAGTCAGCACATTCTGTTGGCCTGCCACTTTATCAACGAGCACCAGAAGAATTTACCTCTTGTCGTCGTCTTCGCCGCTGGCTCTTCTTTACCTTCCTTGCTTGCTGCTGGTCCACCTTCTCGGGATCTTATGACTTTTGACAACGACGGACTTACTTCCCAATTCTGGTACTTTCAGCCTTTCTACTTTGTCTCTCTTGTACCTCTACCCCGTCTATCACTGCCCGCTGTTTTCTGAAACTGCTGATTATCCCCTCTCCTGCCATCCAATTCCTAGCTTCTTCCCTTACCTGCAGCGCTGTATAGTTCCTTGTGGCTTAGCGTTCTTTTTTGATTATTATAATAATATTGTGAACAGGGGATCATTGCCTCTTTTCATGGAGAGGGGCATTTGCACTGTACTAGCAGTGGTGGAAAGATTGCGAGTTAGAGGTGCTGTAGCTGGTCTGCACATCTTTCTCAAACAATCTTGGGCTCATTGTGGGGCACCGCCTTTTCTTGGGTCAAGTTGATTTAAGAAGGAAATGCACTCCTCTGCCTTATTGTCACACCTGACGTTTTGAACAGGTCTTGCAGTAGCAAGGAGGGTCTTGCTGGATCGGGAACTTGCATTTTGGTAGCAAAGTGTTCAGCAAAGGGTTCGCGTTCTCTTGGACTACTCGTATGATGTGGGGGGCTCCCATCCTGGCGATTTTAGGGTGGAATAAGTTCATAGGTAGCTACCTCTTGTCTTTTTCTCTTACTCTTTTTCTTTCTCTTTTTCTTTATTTTCTTTTTCTTTTCTGTTTCGTTTCTTTTCTTTCTCTTTCTCTTTTTCTTTTCTTTTTATCTTTTCTTTTTTCTCTCTTTTTAATGACTCAAAATACATAACAAGGTCTTCAGTCTTTGACTTGTCGTATTCCAGTTCCCTTTGCATTTAACATTGGCTGTCATTTCTTCAGTTAGCTTCTAAACTTTGTCTTCTGTTGGGTTCCTGGTCATTCTTTTGCTTGGAGTATTGAACACTCAGTCCTCAGTATGTTCTGCAATTCAGGACTTGCCATTTGCCTGGATCTGAACGTTACTGAGTGTTTTCTAATTTTGTGGATAAGCCTTTGGAATTGATGCCAATTTTATATATCCGGGTTATTGAACAAGGCATTATTGATTAAACCACAGTTGAGTTCTTGGTCATCTTTTCATCGCTGGGTATTGACCACATGATTCATATGTGGAGAGGCGTCTGGCATCTTTGCGAGACTTGTCACGTCTTCTTCACGAGCAAATACCTGATATATTGTACCATTTAATGAAGAACACAGAATTATTTCAGGATTTCTTTTCAGTATTTGAGTGTCGTCTTTTTGGAAAGCCCTGCTTTTAGAACACACTTGACTATTTATTATTGAAACTGACTTGTTTCATCAATCTTGACTTGTTTTTGTTTGCTTGCTTGTAATTACTATCATACTCTTTGCTATATCTCCCCTCAGCCTTGCAGAGCTTTATGCCCATGCACTTTTTCTTTTTTTTTTTTCGATGGCCATCCACCCTATTGCAGGCATGTTAGGACCCTTTTGGGTTGAGTGCTTACCCTTTTAGGGGCGAGAGGCCTCTCCTAATCTGTTCAGGTCGAAAATTTTTGGAACAAAAAAAATATTTTTTAATATGATTGATAGAGAATCTTTCCCGATATAATGAACCTAAAAAGTATAAACTTGGATGGAAACTTTAGGAACTTATGCTCTAGCGAATTTAGCGGTCTCGATATGTTTATGCATGGCGATTTCGCTACTGAGGCCCTTTTTTGCATACAATTCCAGTGTATAGTGGACAAAAATCTAAAACTATTTTGCTAGAACTCCTTTTTTCTATCGAATGAGTACAAGAAACCACCATTTACGATTTCAACTCTCAGTACAGTGGTCAGAAATTGGCAATTTTGCCAATTTCACACAAATTTCAAGATGCCCAATTTCCAAATAGGATTGATAAACAAGACGATGTCCTGCATAAAATACATTTCCTCTGCTCGTTAGTCGTCCAGGCCTCTTGCATTAGCCTTTCTATTTGAATTTTTATTCTTGCAAAAAACTAGAAGATTTACTGTATAGCAGGCTACTGTATTGGTTTAGAAATGGTGTAACTAATATCAGGCTCACTTGTGAAAGAATATTAGATCAGCAGTTGATATGTATTGGATGCTTGATGTGCTTTGTTTCTTTTGAACTTTGCAAAAATCAAGATTTCTGTACTTTGAGTTCAATTTAGGTACTTTTCATGTGAAACCAATCAAAATATCTCAATTTCGTAATGTGTTTCATTCTATAAAATGAGTCAGGAAAACTAGAATAAACATAAATTAATACGAAAATACAGTGCAAAGTCATGTTTTAAAACAAAACAAAAGTTTTTTTTTCTCTTACGCACACCAGTGGTAATGAGAAACCACATTCGACCATCCTTTATCTGCAAGGTCTATCAGCTTTTTTGCTGTTTGAAGGGCTAGAATTTACGCGTTACTGTAATCGTCCTGGTGGTATAACACATACTAGTACATCGCCACCTCTGAAAGGGTTATTAATTTGATATTATTGATAAACAAAAAAGAGGAAATGCATTAAACAGTCATTCATCACTGCCTTGCCAGGAAGCACATGCTAACATCACAATTCAGATGGGGGATCTGTGAATTGCAGTCGCTCACTTATTTCTTTAGTGCACTGAATACAGCGTGAGAAACTAGTAATAATATATAATGTGTATAGTGGTATGTGAAAATTGTTAATTAAGGATTCGGAGTTATTGTTCAATATTGGAGTTTATATTCCCAAAGGAAGTAACGGTTGAGCACAAAAATTTGCTTATTTGCATGCCCTATGGGTTAACCTTCCTTTCATATTACATTGCGGTCATTTCTTTAAATAGCTAAATTGGAATATGAACGTCCATTTGATTATTACGTTCTAATTTTAGGACAATTATATTTTATGTAAATGGGCCATTGATAAGTTAATTGGAGAGCTATTAGTAACCTGCTGCCGCCGGTATGTGCGGTGTGTAGTTAGCCGTGATGTTTGTAGGTTATACCCCTTTTCCTTCCCCCCCCCCCCTTTATGTTCAATATTATGAGTGTTGGTGAGTCCACGTCACGTGACCGTCTTTACTGTATGCTCAGGTTGAGGGGACGAGCAGTGAAGAAGTAGCATCAACGAGAACACTCCTGCTGTCTCTGTAACTGCCAAGATTTATTAGCGGTGGAATATTCTGTTTTATTTGACTGCTTCCAATGGGAACAAGACTTTAATGTATAAAGTAATCTCATTAAAATATATGTTATATCTAGGATATTCCTCCTAATCCTCTGTTCTTGAAAGCCTTATGTTATGTTGGATACTACTGAAAGAAACTTGTATCTTAACTTATATACGATAATTGTATTTTAACTGGTTTGTTTATTATGAATATCTTAAATAAAATTAGGGGCAGTCGGAGGATCTTTTATACCTTAAAAACTCTGACCAAATTGTTATGCCAATAAAAGGAAATGTTGTACAATACTTGGAGGTGTAACAAGTGGGGCCTGTGTCGGGGAGCATAACATGAATTTTCCTTTAAAATGAATGTAGAATTGGCAGAGAGGTTTGACGATATAACAAAGGAGAAATTACAAAATTTGAAGCTTCAATCTTGTTGGCAGATTAGCACGATGCGTTGGGCATAAAATACGACAGGCATTTCACTGCCAGACGTCGATGTAGATAAGATGTCCTTTTTCCAGATGAGCTGGATCCAGAGACTGAGGATGGAGAAGAGCTATTCTTCTTTTGAATTCTTTTCTACAGACGCCGAGGCCGAAACTCGACGCTAACAACCCTACTGGAGACGACGGCATGAGCTTCTGAATTATCGAAAAGGGGAAGGGAAAAGGAAGAAAACGCTTTCGCTGCTACAAAGCTCCACAATTCCTCTCCAAGGACTGTATGGGGGGAACAGAACTCAGCTCACTAAAGAAGAAAGAACGAAAGAAACGGATCGATCTGGTGTATATGTTGTGGTTTTTTTTTTAATTTTTATTGTTATTTTGGGTTTGTTTTATTTATGGTTTTTTAAACCATTAACGTAGTTTTTTGAAACGACACAAACAAGAAGTCCTTTTTGGATGATGGGTGAACACGTTCCACCTCAAATCTCTTTCATCCCTTTTGCCTTTGACTACTAATAATATTTAGGAGGAATAGAATTTTGGAAAGTCTTAGAGAAGAATTTTATTGCTTCAAACCTCCTTTGTGAAGCCCAGGAGAATGGGAGGAAAGAGAAAGTTAAATTTACAAAAAAGGGAGGAGAAAGACTTTTTTGAACGTGAATCTTTTTTTGCTTTATTGGATCGGGAAAAAGAATGTACTCTGAGGAAAGAAAACGAGGAATCAGTAATAGTAATATGTATACAATCCCTTCATTTGCCCTTGGTTGTTTTTTTTACTAAGCAGCCTCGCCTTCAGCCTCTTGTTTGATGCTTAAATTTACGGAGGAAAAGGATAATTTAGATTCCATTTTTGAAGCATTCGGAAAAAAATAGGGAAGGTGATGATGCAATGGCCCCTCCTAAAGATTGGGCTGCTTCGTTTATATTACATTATCTTTAATTAGGAAAAAGCCCACCACACACACCACCCTACAACCATATGCCCCCAACTTACTGTTGAAACTTTTCTGATGATTATACTCAGGTTAATTAAAAGAATGTCTCTGAAAGCTTATGATTTATTACCTGGTCAGTTATTGAAGATGTTTAGAAACTCTGATGAATATCCTCAGCCGTCCTGGGTGGACTTGGACTTTGCCAGGGACAAGCTCTCTTGCTTTTGAGCGTTGGCGTGTTGGGGCCCGGGGGAGAGCCGCCTCAGTCGAGTCACCTTACCCCCAGTGATGTTGCATGAAGATCTTTTTAAATATTTCCAGAGAGGTGTGCCACACATTTTCTTCCACCACCACCCACATCCACATACCATGCCCATTTGCACAGTTTGCATTTTGCCACATACCAATATTTGCCATATTCATATTTGCACATCATGAGAGGGTGATTTGCCCATCATACACACAACACAATCCTTTGTTTTGCCATTCATTCACCAATCCCATCTATCACCACAGAGAGAAGAGAGGGGGTTTTGCACATTTTGACTTGAAACCATCCATTTTTGCCCATCACTCCCTTTTTTTTTTTTATTTGTTTTTTTTATTTGCTTACTTATTTATCTTTTTTGAATTTTCCCATACTCACTTGTTAGTAGGTTATTTGCTTGCCCAGCAGAGCAGAGATCACTTTGAAATTTTCCCAAGCTATAATCACAGAAAATGTCCAAGGCCGACCCCGGGAAAGAAATCTACCCCCAGCTTTTAGTTTCAAGATTTGAGGCTGGGAAAGCTCCAGCTGAGCGCACCTTTGTAGGTGTTTAGACAAAAAAAGGTGACCAAACGGTCTTTCTCCAGACGTATCCTAAAGATCAATTACCATGTGCCTTTTTTTGTAAAAAGTTAGGGTCATAGACAGTCCCAGTGTTGGCATAAACGGGGAAGATAAACCCAACAAGAGGGAGATATCTACCGGTAATAAATTCCTCTCGGGAAGTATGAAACTTGGATGATGAATCTCTACTTTCAGGCTCATCTAGCAGACGTCTAATAGATGACTTTTACACGACAGTGCTTCAGAAGAAAGGTTCGAGTAAGCTATGGAACCTACTTTTCCCAGGGGAAGTTGGACTCTGTAAAGAGAGGTAGTAAATATCACGACCTTCGAGATTTATGGGTATCTCTTTTATAAGATCAAACCTGTTAAAGTTCCTTACTAGTAGAGAAACCCGTAGAGTATTATTAGAGGCTTACTGAGGCACAATAATATAAAGGTCTATATTATAAGATTTATGTAGAATGCTGGATATGTAGGCTGGATCAATGTGGGATTTCAGTAAACCGTTTCCATTGCGGCGTTTGGTAGCTATTAATCGGGAACAAAATCTGATCAATTGGAGATACAGAGAGCCTCTGGTTTTAGATAATCCTTGTGATGCATTATGTTAGAAGCCTTGAGCAGGGCTAGATTTATTTCCCTTAATGTGTCCCAGAGCATGGATAAGAACTCAACAATTTGGATATTCAACCGCCTTTAGAAATGTCGATGAAATAAGGTTTGAACTTTCCTGTTTCGCGAAGCAATTCAGTCGAGACCCACAGGTGACAATGGTTTTTACAGTCCTGCGGCCTAGCAGAAAAATTGTAATAAAGAAGACTTTCTTATAGCTCTAAAGGACGATAAAATGTTTAACCAATAAGGATAAAGAGGAAGGTTACCTTTTAGATGAAGACGTGTTTTCTTTGGAAGAGAATAATGATAATGATTTTGAGTTCAAAAGGAAAACTTGTAGTGGTGCCTCGTCCTTACGTATATGGTATTTTGAACTAAGCACATGATAATCACCACTGGGAGGTTCATTTAGGATCTGTAAGACAGAGAAAAGCTAAGGAAATATTTTTTTTAGGCTCAGCTGAGACTATATTGCTGCACAACTACGGACAATGCCACGTTTAGACAAAATAATGGCAACCGGCGCACAATCCCGCGTTGCCCTTTACTTCCATAAAGCAATGTCCTGAAGAACTTTTGAAAGATTAGTTATTGATTGTGTAGGACCGTTTGCCCCGCACAAAAAGGGGTAACCAGTATATCTTCACCATATAGATATGGCAATCGGTATCTGGATGCTATCCAATGTCCACAATTAATTCCAGTAATATTAGTAAGAGCTTTAATAGCTTCTTTGCTCAAGTAGGCATTACCACGTGAAATCAATATGACCAAGGTTTAATTTTACGTCTAAGGTTTTTAAAAGAGGCTATGTATCGATTAGTGGTAAGACAGATCCTCTCTACAGCATTTCTTCCCCAGTCACAAGGAGTGCTAGAAAGATTCACCAAAACCCTTAAATCTACTTTACGTGCTTACTGTGAGCAATATTCTCGTTGAATGGGCGTAGGTTTTACCCTTTCTTCTCTACGCCCTCGTGATAGTGAACAAGAAACAGTACTAAATACTCTCATTTGACTTGATTTTTGGAATCAGGTGCGAGGACCCTAGCCATATTACGAGATTCTTGGATAGGGAAGAGCGGAACCTCATCATCCAGTCCTCTACTTTGGAAAGAACCCTATCTCCAAATTAAAAAGGCTTAGCTGCATGATCTGTCAGAAGCTCAAGCCAAAATGAAGAATCTTATGCCAAATGCTAAAATCCTGTTCATTCTCTCGAATGAATTAGTGTTAGTTACAACTTAATTCAGGGACATTTTTAAACCTAGATATTTGGGGCCATTTTTATGAAATAGTAGTCAAAGAAAATGAGGATGAATTTATGGTCGTGAACCAGGAGTCGTAAGAAAATTAAGAGTATACATAGATAACTTAAAGAAGTACGAGTTCTAGCCTTCTCCCTACTATTATTACTCTATTCAAACTACATCCACTGAAATAGGAATGACACTGTAAGGGAAGTAGTATGAGAATTTAGACTACTTATTCTGAAGTTTTAAAAGGACTAGCCATTTCCTGGAAGTTCTTCTACTCCTAAATCTCAAATCAAAGAGTTAATCACTAAATATAACTCCATCTTCGAAGATATTCCTACTCCTTGTACATTTGGTTTTCACGATATTGATTGTTAGAGATAGCCAATAAAGCAATCCCTTTCGGGTCTCTCTGCTAAGCAAGATTAATTCAAAACAAGAAATAAATAATGTATGGAATTTAATTTGATAGAACCCAGTTGGACACCTTGGGCTTCCCTGTTTATTGGTCCCAAAACCCGATGGTACCGTACGCTATGCACGGATTAACGTTAAAGTAAATTCAGTCACCAAACAGATGGGTTTCCATTAACAAGGGATTGAGATTTAATAGATGCTGTAGCCGGTTGCCAACTTTGTGAAGAATTGACTTGCTGAGCGGGTATTACAGGTGCCGTTATCCTAGGGCCCAAGAGATTTACGGGTATTGTCGTTAGACCGGGACTATTTACGTATAAGGTTATGCCTTTCGGTGTGTACGCCGCCTCCTTTTCCAGGAATTATGAACATTTTAGTCCAACCCTTAGAAGGTTGTAGAGGCATACTTAGACGACCTGGTGGTTTTTAGTGATGACTGGCGTCTCATTTAGATGATTAGAGCAACTACTGAAAGCATGGCAGAATATACTATTTCCTGTAAATTTACATAAATGATGACTTTGTAAGCCCAGATTAAATATCTCGGTTTTAAAAATAGGGAAGGGACTCAGTAGCCCGACCAATAGGTCCAAGCTATTTTAAATTTCTCCAGTCTCCTCAAGTCAGGAAAAGCCCTCCAACGATTTTTGGGGAGGGTACTTATTAAGGCGTTTTTGTGACCACTTTTGCTCAAGTGCCTCACCCCTGACTTGATGACCAGTCTAACTATTAAAATTTAATGGGTCGAGAATTGTGAACATGCTTTTAAAAGTTTAAAACGTTTCTTTCTCTGCACCAGTATTGCGTGCTCCAATTTCCAAATTCCTTTCACTCCATGTGTTGCCAGTGATGAGCTATGTGATGTCTAATTGCTATCTGTCCAACGGTAATATTCTAATCCAATATGTTATTTTTCCTATAAATTAAAAAGAATATCAAAGATTTATTCAATATAGAAAAGACGCCCTGGCTTTAGTGTTGTCTTTAGACACTTGACTGATTACCTCGGTTATTTCTCATGTGATAAATATTTACTAGGTCCATACTCCTCTAACTTTCATAAATTCTATGAAATCAAAAATGTTCGAATATTACGCTGGGCTTTAAGGATCCAACCTTACGGATCTCCATTTTTTCACCATTTAAGGGTCGGAGCAACGAGTTCTAGCGATGTCCTCTCTCGCTCTATATGGGGCTTAATTCGGAAATTCTTTTGCAGTCCAAGCAGTTTCTGGACCAGTTCTCGCAAGTGGGAATGACTAACCTTGGAATGATGTTACCCCATCCCTTTACAGCTGGGTTGGTTCTTCTACTCATCAGCATCTTTAAACGCGAGATATTTGCTTGTGGGGCCGGGGTTGTCATTTGCCCCCTATGGTTAACTTCTTTAATATTACATTGCGGTCATTTCTTTTAAATACGCTATATTGGAAATGAACGTCCTTGTATTATTAAGATTAATTCTTATTAACAATTATTAATATCTGTAAACCTGGCATATTGATAAGTTTAATTGGAGCTATAGTAACTGCCTGGCGCCCGGTTGTGCGGTTGTGTAGTTAGCCGTGAATGGTTGTATGGTTTTAAACCCCCCTTCCCCTCCCCCCCCCCTTAATGTTCAACTTACTCTCTGAGTGTTGGTGAGTACGTCACGTGACCACTTTACCTGTAAGTCAAAGTTGAGGGAGAGCAGTGATGAAGTAGCAGCCAACGAGACCAACTGCTCGTCTCTGGTAATGGCAAGATTATTAGCCGGCCTGGACATATTCTGTTTTATTCTGACTGCTTCCAAATTGGGAAACAAGACTTTCATGTATAAAGAAATCTCCATTTTATATATATGTTATATACTAAGGGGGGGGGGGGGATTCTCCTATTCCTCTGTCTTGAAAGCTTATGTATATGTGGATACTACGAGAAACATGTATTCTTAACTTATATACGATTATTCGTATATTATAACTGGCTTTTTCTGTTATTATTATGAATATACTTAATTAAATGGGCATTCCGGAAGGATCATTATTATTACCCGACCTCTCTGACCAAATTGTTATGCCCCAAAAAAAAAAGGAAATAGTTGTACAATATTGAGAGTGTAACACTTATCATGACTCAAAATCATAACAGCATACTAATGAAGACAAGTCACAAAATAGGTTAGGGCTCAACCCATGGCAAGCCCTTGAGGCTTAGCGCTTCTTTTGATTATAATAATAATCAAAACCATGGCAAGTGTTTCTAAAACTCCCAGGTTTTAGGGCACTGTTTTTATAGTTTTATGGGATCAAGCTCATCCATTTTGTGACCTTGATTTTTTGCTTAGTTTAAGTCATTATTTGCTTCTAAGATTAGTTATATATTCTCAAATTTTTATTTAATTGCATAACACTTATTCAGAGTCATTTTTAGAAAAATAGTTTTTGAGGAAGTTTGCTCTTATGGTTTTAATTGGAAATGGAATTGACTCAGCTTAATAAATATAGTACAATACAGTATTATTTTCTAATATATCTATACACTTACTGTGTGATGGTTTTAAAAATAGCTAATTTGTATTTTTAAATAAAAAATTTGCAAATTAACTTTTTTATTTATTCCTGTACGTTTCTCATTACATGGAGCAAGCTTTTAGATTGGGTAACACATACATGCAGAATATATCAGGTTTCTTAGAACAGGGAGCAGTGCTGTATATACAGTGGTTTAAGCACTTAGTTTTGATTATAATAATCTAAAACCAGGAAAAAGATGCAAGAGATAAGAAAATACCTGTGAGGTGAAAAAACTATTACGTAAGAATTTATTGTTGACAGTACAGTGACACAGTAAGTTAGATAAAATAGTACAGTGGAACTCTATTTATGAGTTTAATCCATTCTGTGACCTGGCCACATCTGGATTTGGCTCGTCTGCAGAAGTCAATTTCCCTCTTTTAAACTTAAACTGAAAGGAATTAATCGTTCTCTGGAATTCCCAGGCACGACAAAGTACTTAAATAATTTCCCTAATACTCAACTACGGATTATTTTTCATACCAATCATCTAATATGACATAATAACAATAGAAACATGATATATACACTAGAATGAATGAAATATTACGTATGTGAATAGGTTAGTGGAGGTAGTTCATTGACCTTTGTTGTTGGGGTGTATAGGGCCACTATGGTTACCACTCCTACATACCTTTCAGCTTCATTATACTAAAAATGGAGTGTTTGTAAGGCAAAACTCCATTAGATCACTAATACATAGTTTCATGGAGGAAAACAATAATAATATTGTGAAGAATGTTCATTTTTATAGTACTACAGCATTACTTGGAATGGTGGAAAGATGTTGGGCACATTGGCGTATGCTAACTTGTGTGTATAGTTACATATTATAGTATTATTATTATTCTATGAATTATTGTTATTATTAAATAGTACATATGTATTCTTATAATAAATTCTTGCTTACCATTTGGGAATTTTTTTATTCACCAAAAAATTGATTCTATATGCACACTTCTGCATTATTGTAATAATTGTATTAAATAATGTCAACCCATTCATGACTGAAATAGTTGGCCAGGTGGACACACAGTTCAGATACTTTTAGCTCATCATTCTATCAATGAGACAAAAAAAAAAAAGTGAAATATACTGTAAGGGGCAGCTAATGGTGAGAAGTGAACTCCATTATTTAGGGTCCGACTTTCTTTCAATTTTGATGTACATTACGAAAAAGCATCTTTCCATCATACAGGTGCAAGTTTCAATAAGATAGTCAACAAACAAATGAGATCAATTCCTAGATCAAGAGCAAGAGCCCAACACAAGATCGAGGAACCTCCTTGAGGCCCGCTTCATCTGGAAATTTGCTCGTGTCGAAGTAAAAATGACCATGCAGCGATGCTCATATCTGGAAAAACTTGTACGTGGGGATGCGCTTAAGTAGAGGTTACTGTATAAGATGATTATACATGGGATTAAAAACAGTAATTATTATCGGAAAAGCAAAATAGCCAATTCAGTATTTCCTTCCCGAGGCATACGACCCTATGGGTTTAGTGTCCCCATGAATGTATAAACAACGGTTTTCAAAAAACGGAATTTTTTTTTATAAGACTGGAATCTTGTGGATATGACAGCGGAGGGTCTGATAAAAACCATTTTTCTTCCCCTACCAGAGGCATTTTGTTAAATTTTCCCCCCCCCCCCCTTGGCAAAAAGGGGTCTCTAGCTCGGCAACAAACTTCAGTCTATTAAACCGATTTGGGTTTTACGGGCCGTTTCTTATCCCCGTGTCGGGTTTGGGGAGACACTCCTCCCGTCTTCGCTTTGGGCCCATCCCCTTCTTACTCGGATATCTCATGAGAGGCGTCTTGCTCCCTCTGTGAGATTGCCAAGCTCCATTATCAGCACCCACATTCTTTTGGACTCCCCCCACTTTCAACGAGCCGCAGAATTTACCTCTGTCGTCGTCTTCGCCCGCGCTCTCTCTTCCCTTCCCTTTCGCTGATGGACCCACCTTTCACCCGGACTCTTTTATTGTTTTTTGACAACGACTGACTTACTTCCAAATTCTGTATTTTCAGCCCTTTTCTTGTACCCTTGCTATTCCCCCGTACTTCCCCTCCCCCCGCTGTTTTCTGAAACCCTGTGATCATCCCCCCCCTCCTGCCATCCAATTCCCTTGTTCCTTTCCCCTTTCCCTGCCAGCGCTTATACCCCTTGGGGCTTAGCGCTTTTTTTTGATTTTATTAAAAATTTGTGACAGGGACTACATTTCCCTTTTTTCCATGGAGGGGGCCTTTTGACTGTTGGGCTGGTGAAAGATGCGAGTTAGAGGTGCGTAGCTGGTTGAATTTCTCAACAATCTTGGGTCAACTTTCGGGGCCCACAGCCTTTTCTTGGTCAAGTGTTTTTAAGAAAAAAGCACCTCCTCCTGCCTTTTGTCACACCGACAGTTTTGACACATTTCTTGCAGCTACCCAAGGGGGTTCCCTTGTGGATCAGGAACTTCTTTTGGGTTTAAAAAAGTGTTCAGAAAAGAGGTCCCTTTCTCTTGACTACTAGTAGTGTGGCCCCATCCTGTCGATTTAGAGGTGGAATAAGTTCATCAGGCAGATAACCTTGTCTTTTTCTCTTTCTCTTTTTCTTTCTCTTTTTCTTTCTCTTTCTCTTTTTCTTTTCTTTTTCTTTCCTTTTTCTTTCTTTTCTCTTTTTTTTTCTCTTTTTTCTTTTTCTTTTTTTCTCTCTTTTTAATGACTCAAAATACATAACAAGGTCTTCAGTCTTTGACTTGCGTATTCCATTTCCCCTTTTGCATTTAACATTGGCTTCATTTCTTCAGTTAGCTTCTAACTTTGTTTTCTTTTTGGGTTTCCGGGGTTTTCTTTGCTTGGAGTTTTGAACCTCGCCCTCGTATTTCTGCAATTCAGGATTTGCCATTTGCCTGGATCTGAAATTTACTGAGTGTTTCTAATTTTGTGAAAACCCTTTGGAATTGATCCCAAATTTTTATATTCCGGGTTATTAAACAAGGATTTTTTTAAAAACCCACAGTTGAGTTTTTGGGTCATCTTTTCTCGCTGGGTATTGACCACAGATTATAGTGGAGAGGCTCTGGCATCTTTCGAGACTTGTAGTCTTCTTACGAGCAAATACCCGAATTTTGTACCATTTATTGAAGAAAACCAAGAATTCATTTATGATTTTTTTTTCAGTATTTGGTGTCGTCTTTTTGGAAAGCCCGTTTTTGAACACACTTGACTTTTATTATTTAAACGATTTTTCATCAATCTTGACTTTGTTTTGTTTGCTGCTTTTAAAATCCCTATCACACTCCTTTGCATACCCTCAGCCTTGCAGGCTTTTTGACCCATGCAATTTTCTTTTTTTTTTTCGTTGGCCATCCATCCCTCATTGCAGGCATGTATGACCCTTTTGGGTTGAGTGTTAACCCCTTTTGGGTCAGAGGCCCTTCCCAAATTGTTCTCAAGGGAAAATTTTTTGGAAAAAAAAAAATATTTTTTCATATGAAAAGATAGAAATCTTTTCCCCCATCTAATGACACCAAAAGTATAAAATTTGATGGAAAATTTACGGAAATATGCTTCCCCGAATTAGCGGTTGACTATGTTTATGCACTGGCGATTTCGCCTACTGAGCCCCCATTTTTGCCCCAAACCCGTGTATAGTTTACAAAATCATAAAAATATTTTTCTAGAACTCCCTTTTTTCCTTCGAATGATACAAGAAAACCCATTTACCCCATTTCAACTTTAGTAAAGTGGTCAGAAATTTGGCAATTTTTTCCCAAATTTTCCAAAATTTTTAAGAGCCCAAATTTTTAAAAAGGATTTGGAAAAAACAAAACAGTGTTCCCGGCACTAAAAAAACATTTCTTGCTGGGTTTTCACGTCCCGGGGGGCCCCCCTTGCATTTCTTTTACTTTGAATTTTTATTCTTGCAAAAAAAGAAGATTTCTGTTATGCAGGCTACTGTATTGTTGTAGAAATGGTGTAAATAATATCAGCCCACTTGTGAAAGAATATTAGACTCAGCAGTTGATATGTATTGGATGCTTGATGTGATTTGTTTACTTTTGAACTTTGGCAAAAATCAAGCATTTCTGCTACTTTGAGTTCAATTTCAAGGTACTTTTCATTGTGAAACCAATCAAAATCATCTCAATTTCTGTAATGTGTCTTCCATTCTATAAAATGAGACCAGGTAAACTAGAATACAACCATAAATATCATACGAAAATACAGTGCAAAGTCACTGTTTTAAACCAAAAACACAAAGTTTTTTTTTCTCATTACGCACACAGTGCGTAATGAGAAACCACATAGACCCATCCTTTCATATGCAGGTCTATCAGCTTTTTCTTGCTAGATTTGAAGGCGCTAGAATTTACGCGTACTAGTACATCAGTAACCCTGGTGCGTAAAACATACTAGTACATCAGAAACTCTGAAAGGGTTAATTTGATATTATTTGATAAAAAAAAAAGAGGAAATGCATTAACAGTCATTCAATCACTGCCTTGCCAGAAGCATGCTAACATCACAATTCAGATGGATCTCTGAATTGCAGTAGCCTCACTCTACTTTCTATTAGTGCACTGAATACAGCAGTGAGAAAACTGTAATAATATAATAATGTATAGTGGTATGTGAAAATTGTAAATTAAGGATTCCGAGTTATTGTTCAACTAATGGAGTTTTAATTTCCCAAAGGAAGTAAGGTTGAGCTACCAAAAAAATTTTGCTTATTGTCATGCCCCTATGGTTAACCTTCCTTTAATATTACATTGCGGTCATTTCCTTTAATAGCTAAATTGGAAATGAACGTCCTTGTATTATTAAGATTAATTCTTATTAACAATTATAATTTATGTAACATGGCCATGATAAGTTTAATTGGAGCTATAGTAACCTGCCTGCCGCCCGGTGTGCCGGTGTGTAGTTAGCCGTGATGTTTGATGGTTATAACCCCCCCTTCCCCCCCCCCCCCTTTATGTTCAACTACTCTACTGAGTGTTGGTGAGTCACGTCACGTGACCCACTTTACCTGTATGCTCAAGGTTGAGGGACGAGCAGTGAAGAAGTAGCAGCCAACGAGAACACTCCTGCTCGTCTCTGGTAACTGGCCAAGATTTATTAGCCGGCCTGGACATATTTCTGTTTTATTTTTCTGACTGCTTCCAATTGGGAAACAGACTTTAATGTATAAAGTAATCTCCATTTATATATATGTTATATCAGGTATTCCTAACCCTGTCTGAAAGCCTTATGTAATGTTGGATACTACAGAAGAAACATGTATTTTAACTTTTATACGTAATTCGTTATTATAACTGGCTTTGTTTATTATGAATATACTTAATTAAAATTAGCTTTCCGGAGGATCATTATTATTACCCTAACCTCTCTGACCAAATTGTTAGCCCCCAAAAAAAGGAATAGTTGTTACAAACTTGGATTACCAAGTGGGGCCTTTGCCCGGGGAAAGCATAACACTAAAATTTTCCCTTTTAAAAATAATGTAGGAATGGCAGAGAGGTTTGAAGATATACAAAGGAGAAATTCAAAATTGAAGCTTCAATCTTGTTGGCAAATTAGCACGAGCTTGGGCATAAAATACGACAGGCATTTCATGCCAGACAGTAGTGTATGATACAGAATTCCTTTTTCCAGATGAGCAGGATAGAGACTGAGATGGAGAACAGATATTCCCCCTTTTTGAATTCTTTCTACAGACGCCCGAGGCCGAAACTACGACGTTAAAACCCTACGGGACGACGGACATGAACTTCCTGATACCGGAAAGCTACGTTCTTACAACAAACCAATTCCATCTCCAGGATATATGGGAAAACAGACTCAATCCACTAAAGAACGGTTTCAGGTAAACCATTTTACGATGTTTTGAAACAGAACAAGAAGTCCTTTTGATGTGAACATTTCCACCTCAAATCTCTTTACCTTTTTGACTACTTTTTCAATCTAGGAGATTTTGAACGCTAGAACGTATTTTTTGCTTCAAACTCTTTGTAAAAGCCCAGAGAAAGTTAAAAGGGAGAATTTTGAACGTGAATTTTTGCTTTTGAACGGAAGTATGAGGAAGAAAGAGAATCAGTAATTGTATACAATCCCTTATTTACCTTGGTAAGCAGCCTTTCTTTGATGCTAATTTACGGAGGATAATTTAGATTCATTTTTTGAAGCATTCGAAAATCAGGCGAAGGTGATGCAATGGCCTCCTAAATTTGGGCTGCTTTATACATTCATCTTTAATAGGAAAAGCCCAAACCATAACTGCCAACTACCTTTTGAACAATATTATGATTATACTCGGGTAAAAGATTGTTTTCCCTGAAAGCTTATGATTTATTACCTGTCAGTTTTTTGAAGATGTTTAGAAACTCTGAAGAAATATCCCCCAGCGTCCTGGGTGGACTTTGCCGGGGAAAAGCTCTCTGCTTTTGAGCGTTGGCGTGGGGCCGCGGGAGCCGCCTCAGTCGAGTCACTTTCCCAGCTGATGTTGCATGAAGATCTTTTTAAATATTTTCCAGAGAGGGTGCATATTATCTTTGACATTTCCCACTACTAACTTGTTAGATACTGCTGCCCACGCAGATCACTTTGAAATTTCCCATGCTATAATCACAGAAATGTCTAAGGCCCGGAAAAAGAAATCTCCCTCCAAGCTTTTAGTTCAAGATTGACGGCTAGGAAAGCTCCAGCTGGCGAACCTTTTTGAAGGTGTATTAAAGACAAAAAAACAGGTGACAAACGGTTTCTTTCTCCCAGACAGTATCCTAAAGATCAATTACCACTGTGCCTTTTTGTAAAAGTTAGGTCATAGACGTCCAGTGTTTGGCATAAACAGCGGAAGATAAAACCCAACCAAGAGGGAGATATCCTACCCAGGTAATAAATTCCTCTCGGAAGTATGAAACTCTGGATGATGAATCTCTACCTTTTCAGGCCTCATCTAGCAGACCGTCTAATAGATGACTTTACCACGACAGTGCTTCAGAAAAAAAGGTCCGATTTAGCTATGGAACCCTTTTTCCCGGGGGAAGTTCGACTCTGTAAAGAGAGGTTAGTAAATATCACGACCTTTCGAGATACTGGCAGCTATCTCTTTTTATTAAGATCAAACCTGGTAAAGTTCCCCTACTAGTAGAGAACCCCGGCTAGACCGTAATTATTAGGGGTTACGGAGGCCAATAATAAAGGTCCCTATTATAAGGATTTATGTAGAACTGCCGGATAGTAGCTGGAATCAATTGGGACCTTTCAGATAACCTTTTTCCATTGCCGGCCGTGGATCTATTATTGGGGAACGAAATTGATCAATTGGAGATACCAGAGAGCCTCTGGTTTTAGATAATCTTGTGATGTAAATTATGCCTTAGAAGCCTCTGAGGCAGGGTAGATTTATTTTCCCTTAATGGGGTCACCAGCCATGGCTAAAAACTAAAATTTGATATTCAACAGCCTTAGAAATGTCCGTGAATTAGGTTTTGAATTTCCCTTTTTAGCGAAGAAATTTCGTCGAGACCACAGGTACAAAGTTTTACCAGTCCTGCGGACCTAGCTAGAAAATGTAATAAGAAGAATTTCTAACCTCTAAAGGAGTTTTAAAAGTTTAAAACAAAAAGGGATAAAGAGGAAGGTTACTTTTAGATGAAGACGGTTTTCTTTGGAAGAAAAATAATGTAAATAAATGATTTCAAAAGGAAACTTGTTTAGTGGTGCCCATCGTCCTTTAGTAATAGGGTATTTTGAACTAGCACATGGGTAATCCATGGGAGGTCATTTAGGATCTCGTTAAGAACAGAGAAAAAGATAAGGAAATATTTTTTTTGGCCTCAATGAGGACTTATATTGCTGAAAAACTACGGAATGCCACGTTTGTCAAAAATAGGCAAAAAGGCGCACAATCCCGCGTCTGCCCTTTACTTCCAATAAAATGTCCTAAAAGAACCTTTTGAAAGATTAGTTATTGATTGTGTAAAACCGTTGCCCCCCAAAAAAAGGGTAACGTTTATCTTCACCATATAGATATGGCAACTCGGTATCCTGATGCTATCCCAATGTCAAAATTAATTCCGAAATATAGTAAGAGTTTTTAATACGCTCTTTGCTCAAGTAGCATACATGAAATAAATTTGACAAGGTTCTAATTTTACGTCTAAGGTTTTAAAGAGGCTATGTCTCGATTAGGAGTAAGACAATCCTCTATACAGAAATATCATCCCCAATCACAAGGAGTGCTAGAAAGATTCCCACCAACCCTTAAATCTACTTTACGTGCTTACTGTGAGCATATTCTCGTGAATGGGACGAAGGTTTACCCTTTCTTCTCTTCGCCCTCCGTGAAGCTGAACAAGAAGTACTAAATACTCTCCTTTGACTTGATTTTTGGACATCAGGTGCGAGGACCCCCTAGCCATATTACGAGATTTTTGGGATAGGGAAGAGAGGACCTCTTCATCCCAGTCCTCTACTTTGGAAAGAACCTCTCTCCAAAATTAAAAAGCTTAGCTGCCGTGAATCTGTCAGAAGCTCAAGCCAAATGAAGAAATCTTATGCCCAAAAAGGGCTAAATCTCGTTCATTCTCTCCGAATGAATTAGTGTTAGTTAAAAACTTAATTCCAGGACATTCTTTAAAAACCTAGATATTTGGGGCCATTAGAAATAGTAGACAAAGAAAATGAGGTGAATTATCTGGTCCGTGAACCAGGACGTCGTAAGAAAATTAAGAGGTATCACATAGATAACTTAAAGAAGTACGAGTCTAGCCTTCTCCCTACTATTATTACCTCTATTCAACCTACATCCACTGAAATAAGGAATGACACTGTAAGGGAAGTAAGAGAATTTAGACTACATAATTCTGAGTTTTAAAAAAACTTTGACCCTTTCCTGGAAGTTCTTCCTACCTCCCAAAAATCTCAAATCAAAGAGTTAATCACTAAATATAACTCCATCTTCAAAGATATTCCTACTCCTTGTACATTAGGTTTCCACGTATTTAATTGTTAGAAGATAGCCCAATAAAGCAATCCCCTTACCCGGGTTTTCTCCTGCTAAGCAAAATTAATTCAACAAGAAATAATTTCATTACTGGAATATAATTTGATAGAACCCAGTTTTGGGCACCTTGGGCCTTTTCCCTGTTTATTGGTCCCCAAAACCCCATGGTACCGTACGCCTATGCACGGATTACCGTAAAGTAAATTCAGTCACCAAACCGATGGGTTTCCATTACCAAGGATTGATGATTTAATAGATGCTGTACCGGGGCCAACTTTGTGACCCGATTAGACTTGCTGAGAGGTATTACCAGGGGCCGTTAACTCCTAGGGCCCAAGAGATTTCCGGGTTCGTAGTTAAGAACGGACTATTTACGTATAAGGTTTGCCTTTCGGCTTGTGTAACGCCGCCTTTCCCCTTTCCAGAGAATTATGAACATTTTAGTCCAACCCTTAGAAGGTGTAGAGGCATACTTAGACGACCTGGTGGTTTTTAGTGATGACTGGCAGTCTCATTTAGAAAAGGGTTAGAGCAACTATGAAAACATTGCAGAAATACAAATTTCACTGTAAATTTACAAAATGTGACTTGGTAAAGCCCAGATTAAATATCTCGGTTTTTAAAATAGGGAAGGGACTAGTAGCCCCCGACCAATTAAAGGTCCAAGCTATTTTAAATTTCCCGTCTCCTCAAGACAGGAAAGCCCCCCAACGATTTTTTGGGGAAAGGCTACTTATTTACAGGCGTTTTTGCCCAAACTTTGCTCAAGTTGCCTCCCCCTGACTAGATTGACCAGTCCTAAATATAAATTTAATTGGGACGGAATTGTGAACAAGCTTTTAAACGTTTAAAACGTTTCCTTTTCCTCTGCCCCAGTATTGCGTGCAACCCCAAATTTCCAAATTCCTTTCACCCTCCATGTTGATGCCAGTGAGCAGCTATAGTGCTGTCTTATTGCAATCCTTCCAAAACGGAATATTCTACATCCAATATGTTATTTTTCTATAAATTAAAAGAATATCAAAGATCTTATTCAACTATAGAAAAAGAAACCCTGGCTTTTGTGTTGTCCTTAAACACTTTGACGTATACCTCGGTTATACTCCTCATGTGATAAATATTTACTCAGACCATAATCCTCTAACTTTCATAAATTCTATGAAATCAAAAATGTTAGAATATTACGCTGGGCTTTTAAGGATCCAACCTTACCGGATCTCCATTTTTTACATAAAGGGTTCGAGCAACGTGTTAGCCGATGCTCTCTCTCGCTCCTAATTTTGGCTTAACTACGGAAATTCTTTGCAGTCAAGCAGTTTCTGGACCAGTTCTAGCAAGTGGGTGACTAACCTTGGAATGATGTACCTCCATCCCTATACCAGCTGGGTTTGGTTTCTTCTACTCCATCAGCATCTTAAACGCCGAGATATTTGCTTGTGGGCCGGGGTGTCATGCCCTATGGTTAACCCTTTCCCTTTTAAAATTACATTGCGGTCATTTCCTTTTAAAAGCTAAATTTGGGAAAAGAACGTCCTTGTATTATTAAGATTAATTCTTTTTTAACAATTATAATTTATGAACATGGCCCTGATAAGTTTAATTGGAGCTATGTAACCTGCCTGCCGCCCGGGGTGCCGGGTGTAGTTAGCCGTGATGTTTGATGGTTATACCCCCTTCCCCCCCCCCCCCCTTTATGTTCAACTACTCTACTGAGTGTTGGTGAGTCACGTCACGTGACCCACTTTACCTGTATGCTCAAGGTTGAAAGGGACGAGCAGTGAAGAAGTAGCAGCCAACGAGAACACTCCCCGCTCGTCTCTGGTAACTGGCCAAGATTTATTAGCCGGGCCCGGACATATTCTGTTTTATTCTGACTGCTTCCAATTGGGAAACAAGACTTTAATGTATAAAGTAATCTCCATTTATATATATGTTATATCTAGGATATCCTCCTAATCCTCTGTCTTGAAAGCCTTATGTATATGTTGGATACTACAGAAGAAACATGTATTCTTAACTTATATACGATAATTCGTATATTATAACTGGCTTTTGTTATATTATGAATATACTTAATTAAAATTAGGCATTCCGGAGGATCATTATTATTACCCTAACCTCTCTGACCAAAATTGTTATGCCCCAAAAAAAAAGGAAATAGTTGTTACAATACTTGGAGTGTAACACTTATCATGACTCAAAATCATAACAGCATACTAATTGCAGACAAGTCACAAAATAGGTAGGGCTCAAACCCATGGCAAGCCCTTGTGGCTTAGCGCTTCTTTTTGATTATAATAATAATCAAACCCATGGCAAGTGTTTCCTAAAACTCCCAAGGTTTTAGGGCACCTGCCGTTTTATAGTTTTATGGGTTCAAGCTCCATCCATTCTGTGAATTGATTTTGCTTAGTTTAAGTCATTATTTGCTCTCTAAGATTTGTTATATATTCTCAAATTTTTATTTAATTGCATAAACACTTATTTCAGAGATCATTTACTTAGAAAAATAGTTTTGAAGAAGTTCAGCTCTTATGGCTTTTAATTGGTAATGAAATTGACCTCAGCATTTATTAAATATAGTACAATACAGTATTATTTTCTAATATATCTATACACTATACTGTGTATGGTTTTAAAAAATAGCTAATTTGTATTTTTAAATAAAAATTTGCAAATTAACTTTTTTATTTATATCCTGTACAGTATTCTCATTACATGGAGCAAGCTTTTGTTGGTACACATCACATGCAGAATATATCAGGTTCTCTAGAACAGGGAGCAGTGCTGTATCATACCAGTGGTTTAAGCACTTAGTTTTGATTATAATAATCTAAACCAGGAAAAGATGCAAGAGATAAAGAAAACTACAGATGAGGGTGAAAAACTATTAAGTAAGTTTATTGTGAAAGTACAGTGCACAGTAAGTTAGATAACATAGTACAGTGGAACCTCTATTTATGAGTTTAATCCATTCTGTGACCTGGCTCACATCTGGATTTGCTCGTATGCAGAGTCAATTTCCCTCTTTTAAATTAACTGAAATGGAATTAATCCGTTCCTCTGGAATTCCAGGCACGACAAAGTACTTCAATAATTTCCCTAATATCAACTACGGATTATTTTTCATTCACAATTCATCTAATATGACATAATAACATAGAAACATGATATATACACTAGAATGAATGAAATATTACGTATGTGAATAGTGTTAGTGGAGGTAGTACAATGACCTTTGTTGTTGGGGTGTATAGGGCCACTATGGTTACCACTCCTACATACCTTTCCATGCTTCATTATAACATAAAATTGAGTGTTTGTAAGGCAAACTCCATTAGATCACTACATACATAGTTTCATGAGGAAAACAATAATAATATTGTGAAGAAATGTAGTACTACAGCATTTACTTTGGAGATGGAGAAAAGATGTTGGGCACATTGGCGTATGCTAAATTGTGTAGTATACGTACATATTATAGTATTATTATTATTATATGTATTATTGTTATTATTAATTAGTACATATGTATTCTTATAATAACTCTTGCTTACCATTTGGAATTTTTATTCACAAAAAATAGATTTACTATTATGCACACTTCTGCATTATTGTAATAATTGTATAAATAATGTCAACCCATTCATGACTGCATATTAGACTGGCCAGTTGGACACACATTTCTGTTACTTTTAGCTCATTCCATTCTATCAAATGAGACAAAAAAAAAAAAAGTGAAATATACTGCTAAGGGGCAGCTAATGGCTGAGAAGTGAACTCCATTATTTAGGGTCCGATTTCTTTCAATTTTGATGTACATTAAGAAGCATCTTTCCATCATACAGTGCCCAAGTTTCAATAAGATAGTCCAACAAACAAATGAGATCCAATTCCCTAGATCAAGAGCAAGAGCCCCTCACAAGCATCGAGGAACCTCCTTGAGGCCCGCTCTCATCTGGAAATTTTGCTCGTGTCGAAGTAAAAAATGACCAAGCGACTGCTCATATCTGGAAAAACTTGTACGTGGATGCGCTCATAAGTAGAGGTTCCACTGTATAAGATGATTATACATGGATTAAAACAAGTAATTATTATCGAGCAAAATAGCAAATTTCAGTAATTTCATTCCCCGAGGCATACGACCCCTATGGGTTTAGTGCTCCCCATGAATGTAATAATGCAACAGGTTCAAAAAACAGGAATTTTTTTCTTATAAGACTGGAATCTTGTGGATATGACCAGCGGAGGACTGATAAATATATGGTCACTGCAAAATGATAGGTTGATAGCTGGAGCAGTTGTGTTATTAGAACTGATGAACTGAAGTTATGAGCTCCAAGGCTGCTTCCAGGTTGCATGCGAGTATTTTTAAATATTGTTAGCGTAGGTTTAGGGTTTTGGGAGGACTAAAGGTAGTAGTCATCCTACCTTAGTAGACAACAGAAAATGGGATTCAATTTTATATTTGAAGTTGAAAAATCTTCAGTACAGGCCTTGCAAGTTGTAAATGAGCAGTGCTGTAAGGTACTTTCAGGTTTAGCATTTCAGTTGATTATAATGTAATGGAGTTAATATTAAACTGGTGTTTTGATGCTGGTGAAGAGCTCTTAATCCAAGGAAGTGGACCTATTCTTCCCTTGGATCAAATCTTTGCAAAACTTTTCAGGTCTTGTTGATAGTTTAACCTTTTAATTGTACCATTTATCAAGGCCCCTTGATGCTGGTGAGGTGCTCTTGGTTCAAGGAATTAAGACTTATTGTTCCTTTCCTTGGATCAAACCTGACTGCCTTCTATTTTTCCCAGTGCTGCTTGACTATGAATGTAGTAATTCTAATCAGAGCAAGTATTCATTTTCACTTAAAATTATTTTAATTACCAGTCGTATCCATGAACAACTTGCAAGTTAAAACTTACCATCCTAGCATAGTAATCTAAGCAAGTCATTGCTGGACACAGGTCATTTAGCCAAAAGCATCTAACCAAGACACAACTCGCAGCAATGCCTTCAAGTTTGAAAAATTTACATTTATAAAAGATACAGAAAAGGCTGGACCTGGAGTTGCTGTATAGCCCTTGTGGCTTAGCGCTTCTTTTTGATTATAATAATAATGGACCTGGAGTTTACCTGGAGAGAGTTCCGGGGGTCAACGCCCCCGCGGCCCGGTCTGTGACCAGGCCTCCTGGTGGATCAGAGCCTGATCAACCAGGCTGTTACTGCTGGCTGCACGCAAACCAACATACGAGCCACAGCCCGGCTGGTCAGGAACCGACTTTAGGTGCTTGTCCAGTGCCAGCTTGAAGACTGCCAGGGGTCTGTTGGTAATCCCCCTTATGTGTGCTGGGAGGCAGTTGAACAGTCTCGGGGCCCCTGACACTTATTGTATGGTCTCTTAACGTGCTAGTGACACCCCTGCTTTTCATTGGGGGGATGGTGCATCGTCTGCCAAGTCTTTTGCTTTCGTAGTGAGTGATTTTCGTGTGCAAGTTCGGTACTAGTCCCTCTAGGATTTTCCAGGTGTATATAATCATGTATCTCTCCCTCCTGCGTTCCAGGGAATACAGGTTTAGGAACCTCAAGCGCTCCCAGTAATTGAGGTGTTTTATCTCCGTTATGCGCGCCGTGAAAGTTCTCTGTACATTTTCTAGGTCGGCAATTTCACCTGCCTTGAAAGGTGCTGTTAGTGTGCAGCAATATTCCAGCCTAGATAGAACAAGTGACATGAAGAGTGTCAGCATGGGCTTGGCCTCCCTAGTTTTGAAGGTTCTCATTATCCATCCTGTCATTTTTCTAGCAGATGCGATTGATACAATGTTATGGTCCTTGAAGGTGAGATCCTCCGACATGATCACTCCCAGGTCTTTGACGTTGGTGTTTCGCTCTATTTTGTGGCCAGAATTTGTGTTGTACTCTGATGAAGATTTAATTTCCTCATGTTTACCATATCTGAGTAATTAAAATTTCTCATCGTTGAACTTCATATTGTTTTCTGCAGCCCACTGAAAGATTTGGTTGATGTCCGCCTGGAGCCTTGCAGTGTCTGCAATGGAAGACACTGTCATGCAGATTCGGGTGTCATCTGCAAAGGAAGACACGGTGCTGTGGCTGACATCCTTGTCTATGTCGGATATGAGGATGAGGAACAAGATGGGAGCGAGTACTGTGCCTTGTGGAACAGAGCTTTTCACCGTAGCTGCCTCGGACTTTACTCTGTTGACGACTACTCTCTGTGTTCTGTTAGTGAGGAAATTATAGATCCATCGACCGACTTTTCCTGTTATTCCTTTAGCACGCATTTTGTGCGCTATTACGCCATGGTCATACTTGTCGAAGGCTTTTGCAAAGTCTGTATATATTACATCTGCATTCTTTTTGTCTTCTAGTGCATTTAGAACCTTGTCGTAGTGATCCAATAGTTGAGACAGAGAGGAGCGACCTGTTCTAAACCCATGTTGCCCTGGGTTGTGTAACTGATGGGTTTCTAGATGGGTGGTGATCTTGCTTCTTAGGACCCTTTCAAAGATTTTTTTGATATGGGATGTTAGTGCTATTGGTCTGTAGTTCTTTGCTGTTGCTTTACTGCCCCCATTGTGGAGTAATGTCACCGAGTGCAAGAACTTTGAGTAGCTTTAATTATAGGTTGGTAGGGTACATGAATAGGCATAGTTGGGTGTGATTTAGACCAGCCTTGCATGGACAAATAGTTAAATGTCTTTATTATCATTTTTCTGGACAGGCACCTAAAGTCAGTAGTAATAATAATAATAATAATAATAATTTTCACATAGCCTTTGATCCAGCAGAGAAACCATCTTCCTACATCCATTCTGGCAGGTTCACTAATGATTACATGTCAGCTGGCTACATAAAATGCAGATTTTAGGTCAAGGAAGGTAGCATATGAGCTGTCAGTGTGCAGGGTGAGAAAGGTGGTTATGCAATGATGTACGTTCCTTCCATGCATGAAACCATACAAATGGGGATATAGAAACTGTTTGATTCTGTGCATGAGACAAATTAGAATCATCTGAAATGTTTTACACAAGCAGCTAGTAAGAGATATTGGGCAAAATGCATTATGTTGATTGGGCTTTGGAATGGGAATGATGAGGCTGTAGGTCTCAGATTTAAGGAGCTCCCCAGTTACATACCTCATGTTATATAATTCAAGTAAAGGATTACCTGATACTTAACATAACAATCTTTAGGTTACAGTCACATTTTCCATCGACTCGATGAATGAACCATTTTTATAGAGACTGTTACCCAGTTATAACTTTTTTAGCGGTAAAAGATTTTTTTGAGATTTAATTCCCCTCAAGGAAGGTTCCTTGATGTTGGTGAGGGGCTCTTGATTTAGGGAATTGGATCTGTGCTCCAGTTCCCCGAATTAAGCCTGAATGCCTTCCACATCCCCCCCCCCAGGCGCTGTATAATCCTCCGGGTTTAGCGCTTCCCCCTTGATTATAATAATAATAATGAGATTTAATTCCATGCTGTACTATGTACAACAACTATATGCCCATGCCCCATGGCCATGCACTCTGCCCCAGGCCCAGGCTCATGGAACTGTGTTCATCAAGAACTGCAAGAAGTCCCTTTCACGTGTTTTTAACATCCTGTGGAGAAGGAGCTTGGACACTGGACCCCTCAAGGAAGGTTCCTTGATGTTGGTGAGGGGCTCTTGATTTAGGGAATTGGATCTGTGCTCCAGTTCCCCGAATTAAGCCTGAATGCCTTCCACATATCCCCCCCCCAGGCGCTGTATAATCCTCCGGGTTTAGCGCTTCCCCCTTGATTATAATAATAATAATAATTGGACACTGGAGTTGTTCCACAGTTACTAAAACAACAGACACAGCCCTACTCCACAAAGGCGGCAGTAAAGCAATAGCAAAGAACTACAGACCGATAGTGCTAACGTCCCATATCATAAAAATCTTTGAAAGGGTTCTAAGAAGCAAGATCACCACTCATCTAGATACCCATCATTTACACAACCCAGGGCAGCATGGGTTTAGAGAAGGTCGCTCCTTCCTGTCCCAACTACTGGACCACTATAACAAGGTCCTGGATGCTCTAGAAGACAAACAGAATGCAGATGTAATATTCATAGACTTTGCAAAAACCTCTGACGAGTGTGACCATGGTGTAATAGCGCACAAAATGCGTGATAAAGGAATAACAGGAAAAGTAGGTAGATGGATCTATAATTTCCTAATAAATAGAACACAAAGAGTAATAATAAACAGAGTAAAGTCTAAGGTGGCTATGGTGAAAAGCTCTGTTCCACAAGGCACAGTACTCGCCCCCATCTTGTTCCTCATCCTCATATCCGACATAGACAGGGATATAAACCACAGCGCTGTGTCTTCCTTTACAGATGACACCCGAATTTGCATGACAGTGTCATCCATTGAAGACACTGCAAGACTCCAGGCGGACATCAACCAAATCTTTAAATGGGCTGTTGAAAACAATATGAAGTTCAATGATGAGAAATTTCAATTACTCCGATATGGAAAACCGTGAGAAAATTAAAATTTCATCGGAGTATAAAACAAATTCCAGTCACACAATAGAGCGAGAAACTAATGTCAAAGACCTGGGGGTGATCATGTCAGAGGATCTCGCCTTCAAGGACCATAATATTGTATCATTCGCATCTGCTATAAAAATGACAGGATGGATAATGAGAACCTTCAAAACTAGGGATGCCAAGCCCATGATGACACTCTTCACTTCGCTTGTTCTATCTAGGCTGGAATATTGCTGCACACTAACAGCACCTTTCAAGGCAGGTGAAATTGCTGACCTAGAAAATGTACAGAGAACCTTCACAGCACGCATAACTGTGATAAACCACCTCAATTACAGGGAATGCTTGAAGTTCCTAAACCTGTACTCCCTAGAATGCAGGAGGGACAGATACTTGATTATATACACCTGGAAAATCCTAGAGGGATTAGTACCAAACTTGCACACGAAAATCACTCCATATGAAAGCAAGAGACTCGGCAGACTGTGCAACATCCCCCAATGAAAAGCAGGGGTGCCACTAGCACTATAAGAGACAACACAGTAAGTGTCAGGGGCCCAAGACTGTTCAACTACCTTCCAGCATACATCAGGGGGATTACCAATAGAAACCTGGCTGTCTTCAAGCAGGCACTGGACAGGTACTGACCAGCCGGGCTGTGATTCGTACGTTGGATTATGTGTGGTCAGCAGTAGCAGGCTGGTTGATCAGACCCTGATCCACCATGAGGCCTGGTTACAGACCGGGCCGCGGGAGCGTTGACCCCCGGAAATCTCTCCAGGTATATGAAAAAATTGAAAATTTTTAATGGAATATGATATCAAGTTTTTGAGATTGTATTGCTTAATATACTGTGTAAAGAACTATATGAAGTACTAATTGTAAAATATGAAATTTATTTTTTTCAGCATGATACAATATTTGTACACGGGTAACATTTTAGTTGTGCATGCAGTAAGCCCATAGGTATGTAGAGCATTTCGGACAAAGGACTAGCATTTCTTTCTAGCTCGCTGTATAGCCCTTGTGGCTTAGCGCTTCTTTTTTATTATAATAATAATTTCTAGTAATTTAACATTGCTCAGTGGGATATTATAAAGACCCCTTGATTAGATTTTGCCACCGAAGTGGCTAGTTTATTGTGCACCCCATATCCATCCTGTGGACGGTAGCGCAAGAGCATATGGATACACAAAAGGCCTAGGAACTAGGCCCCAAAAGGGTTAACAGGTGTACATTTGGATTTATATCTACATATCTACAGTTCACTTATCTGTTACAAGCAAATTTAGGAAATTTGCTTAGTATATCTGGTATCTTATTTTCATTAATAAGATATCTTGACATGTCACATAGGTTATTATACTGTCTGTCTCTGTATTCCTCAATAAGTGGACAATTAAGCACATGGTGTTCAAGACAGTGACCATATGCCTGACCACACAGTTTGCATTTATATTCATATTCATTCGTATATTTTATTTGGACATGATACATAGTTGTACAATGAATTATAGTAGTTGGGTGAATATGCCAAAAGCCGCTTGTAATGCAGAGCATTATCGGCAGGCTTAAAATTAACTTAAAATTAACAAGCAATGAAAAGTTCAGTGTTAAAAATTACAGTAAACAATTTATATTATGAAGTACAATTGAGTATTTGAAACAATGAAATTTGAACTTATTTATACCGAAGCATTATAGTTGTACAAATTTGTCACATTACAATGTATTTACCTGGAGTTTACCTGGAGAGAGTTCCGGGGGTCAACGCCCCCGCGGCCCGGTCTGAGACCAGGCCTCCTGGTGGATCACAGCCTGATCAACCAGGCTGTTGCTGCTGGCTGCACGCAAACCAACATACGAGCTACAGCCCGGCTGATCCGGAACTGACTTTAGGTGCTTGTCCAGTGCCAGCTTGAAGACTGCCAGGGGTCTGTTGGTAATCCCCCTTATGTGTGCTGGGAGGCAGTTGAACAGTCTCGGGCCCCTGACACTTATTGTATGGTCTCTTAACGTGCTAGTGACACCCCTGCTTTTCATTGGGGGGATGGTGCATCGTCTGCCAAGTCTTTTGCTTTCGTAATGAGTGATTTTCGTGTGCAAGTTCGGTACTAGTCCCTCTAGGATTTTCCAGGTGTATATAATCATGTATCTCTCCCTCCTGCGTTCCAGGGAATACAGGTTTAGGAACCTCAAGCGCTCCCAATAATTGAGGTGTTTTATCTCCGTTATGCGTGCCGTGAAAGTTCTCTGTACATTTTCTAGGTCGGCAATTTCACCTGCCTTGAAAGGTGCTGTTAGTGTGCAGCAATATTCCAGCCTAGATAGAACAAGTGACCTGAAGAGTGTCATCATGGGCTTGGCCTCCCTAGTTTTGAAGGTTCTCATTATCCATCCTGTCATTTTTCTAGCAGATGCGATTGATACAATGTTATGGTCCTTGAAGGTGAGATCCTCCGACATGATCACTCCCAGGTCTTTGACGTTGGTGTTTCGCTCTATTTTGTGGCCAGAATTTGTTTTGTACTCTGATGACGATTTAATTTCCTCATGTTTACCATATCTGAGTAATTGAAATTTCTCATCGTTGAACTTCATATTGTTTTCTGCAGCCCACTGAAAGATTTGGTTGATGTCTGCCTGGAGCTTTGCAGTGTCTGCAATGGAAGACACTGTCATGCAGATTCGGGTGTCATCTGCAAAGGAAGACACGGTGCTGTGGCTGACATCCTTGTCTATGTCGGATATAAGGATGAGGAACAAGATGGGAGCGAGTACTGTGCCTTGTGGAACAGAGCTTTTCACCGTAGCTGCCTCGGACTTTACTCTGTTGACGACTACTCTCTGTGTTCTGTTAGTGAGGAAATTATAGATCCATCGACCGACTTTTCCTGTTATTCCTTTAGCACGCATTTTGTGCGCTATTACGCCATGGTCACACTTGTCGAAGGCTTTTGCAAAGTCTGTATATATTACATCTGCATTCTTTTTGTCTTCTAGTGCATTTAGGACCTTGTCGTAGTGGTCCAATAGTTGAGACAGACAGGAGCGACCTGTTCTAAACCCATGTTGCCCTGGGTTGTGTAACTGATGGGTTTCTAGATGGGTGGTGATCTTGCTTCTTAGGACCCTTTCAAAGAATTTTATGATATGGGATGTTAGTGCTATTGGTCTGTAGTTCTTTGCTGTTGCTTTACTGCCCCCTTTGTGGAGTGGGGCTATGTCTGTTGTTTTTAGTAACTGTGGGACGACCCCCGTGTCCATGCTCCCTCTCCATAGGATGGAAAAGGCTCGTGATAGGGGCTTCTTGCAGTTCTTGATGAACACAGAGTTCCATGAGTCTGGCCCTGGGGCAGAGTGCATGGGCATGTCATTTATCGCCTGTTCGAAGTCATTTGGCGTCAGGATAACATCGGATAGGCTTGTGTTAATCAAATTTTGTGGCTCTCTCATAAAAAATTCATTTTGATCTTCGACTCTCAGTCTGGTTAGCGGCTTGCTAAAAACTGAGTCATATTGGGACTTGAGTAGCTCACTCATTTCCTTGCTGTCATCTGTGTAGGACCCATCTTGTTTAAGTAGGGGCCCAATACTGGACGTTGTTCTCGATTTTGATTTGGCATAGGAGAAGAAATACTTTGGGTTTCTTTCGATTCATTTATGGCTTTTAGTTCTTCCCGCGATTCCTGACTCCTAAAGGATTCTTTTAGCTTAAGTTCGATGCTTGCTATTTCTCTGACCAGTGTCTCCCTGCGCATTTCAGATATATTGACCTCTTTTAGCCGCTCTGTTATTCTTTTCCGTCGCCTGTAAAGGGAGCGCCTGTCTCTTTCTATTTTACATCTACTCCTCCTTTTTCTTAGAGGAATAAGCCTTGTGCATACATCGAGTGCCACCGAGTTAATCTGTTCTAGGCATAAGTTTGGGTCTGTGTTGCTTAGTATATCTTCCCAGCTTATATCGGTTAGGACTTGGTTTACTTGGTCCCACTTTATGTTTTTGTTATTGAAGTTGAATTTGGTGAATGCTCCCTCGTGACTAGTCTCATTTTGTCGGTCTGGGGCTCCACGCATACATGTCTGAACCTCAATTATGTTGTGATCTGAGTATATTGTTTTTGATATGGTGACAGTTTTATCAGATCATCATTGTTAGTGAATATGAGGTCTAGTGTATTCTCCAGTCTAGTAGGCTCTATTATTTGCTGGTTTAAATTGAATTTTGTGCAGAGATTTAAAAGCTCGTGTGAGTGTGAGTTTTCATCAGAGCTGCCTCCTGGTGTTATTTCTGCAACAATATTATTTGCTATATTCCTCCATTTTAGGTGCCTTAAGTTGAAATCCCCCAGGAGCAAGATGTTGGGTGCAGGAGCTGGAAGATTTTCCAGACAGTGGTCAATTTTTAACAGCTGTTCCTGGAATTGCTGGGAAGTTGCATCCGGAGGCTTGTAGACTACCACAATGACTAGGTTTTGGTTCTCGACCTTTACTGCTAAAACTTCCACTACGTCATTTGAGGCATTAAGCAGTTCTGTGCAAACAAGTGACTCTGCAATGTACAGGCCAACCCCCCCCTTTTGCCTGTTCACTCTGTCACATCTGTATAGGTTGTAACCTGGGATCCATATTTCGTTGTCCAAGTGATCCTTTATGTGGGTCTCAGTGAAAGCCGCGAACATTGCCTTTGCCTCTGCAAGCAGTCCACGGATGAAAGGTATTTTGTTGTTTGTTGCTGGCTTTAGACCCTGTATATTTGCAAAGAAGAATGTTATCGGACTGGTGGTATTGTTGGTACTGGGGGGGGATTTTTTTTTCCGGCATTAGTATCTGTATCTGTTGGTTTGGAGTGGAGGCCATCGACTGTGGTTCCACTCCAGGAATGACTGGATTTGGTGTACGATTTCTGCCATTTCCTGCCAGTTTTTTTTCCTTCCTGGCACTAAAAAACCTCTCCCTCTTGAGTGTCTGTGGCTACCCAGGTTTTCCCATGGCCTGGATGTTTTGTATCTTTTTGTCCCCTTTAGATGGTATGCCTGGCAATTTAAGTTATAGCACAGTCTTTCCTGTACTGAAGAGGTACACATTTCAGGGTGAAAAAGCTTACAGGAAGGGAGTTTGCATTTTCCTGTTGTCATATGGACATGACATTTTCTAGGGTGGTCATAGTTGCATGTCCCATCTGTTTTTCCAGATTTCCCATGCCAGCAGATACCAAGTGCATAGTATGTGCACAGGCTTGGTTTCCGTTTGCCTTGGGTTTCTGTGACTGTATTCCCTGTTGGTGCATGTTTCCCTGTCTTATTCCTATCCTCCCTAGCACCAACAATGGAGCTCCCACCATTATTGGTAATGTTAAATAATGAGTGTTGATTATTTAATCCTGGGCGAGTAAGTGTTTTTTTTAGAAAAGTATTAAATTGATTTTCAGGCCTGGTTACTTTAGTATGTCCTGGTAATGAATTTCAGATTTTGGGGCCCTTTATGTGCATAGAGTTTTTACAGTGTGATATGGACACGGGGTACATAAAAAAAGAGATCTGTGTCTTGTGTTATGGTCGTGTGTCCTGTTAAGGTTGGTGAGGAGAAGTTTGAGTGGAGGGTTTATGTTGCGTGTATTGTTCTATGTATGGAAAATTTTCTAGGTTGCTTACCTGTATGTACCTCAACATTATATACATACCAGTAATCTCATTGGGAGACAATCATATTGTTTACCGTAGTCACCCCGTGTAGACATGTGAGAAAACTTAACCACCCCTGGTCGCACCAAGTGGTCCCCTCGACCTCACAATCTTATCCATATCTATCCGAGACCAGTATGGATTGGGTAGCACCCACAAGTACGGTGCTACTAATTAATTGTGGACTGTATAGATTATATTAGTTTAGCTGAATGAAGGGGAGGGGGGTAGGATACACCTGGATACATCCATCAAGGAAAACATTTGTACATAATCCCACCACTTACCAGATGTTCTCTGGTGATCACTTGAGGTAGCTGGATCACTCATAACCTATCTAATTATAACATAACACTACTGGCCAGCATAAGTTTGTTATAACTAGAAGGGTTACTTAACTGTGGGTGATTGATACCCTTATTTCTTCCATTCACCATCTCAGTTTCGATGTCCTGCTACACCGACACGGTTCTCATTCCGGCAGGACGAGGTATCCGTCGGTTTGTCCCGGTTAGAAGTCGTGATTCCATAAATCTCCATTATCCCCGGTACGAGAGTCACACATTCACTCGGAGCAAGGCGCTCTATTTCACATCCCGCATTCTCTTAACTCAATGTTATTATCACTGATTACATTACCATTCACAAGACGATTTAACGTCTCATAACTATTATACAAATTAGAGGTCACTCCATTAAGATCTGAGGCCGATGAGCGAGGATTAACACACGGGTATGTCCCCTGGACACACCCTGGCCGTGCACCTGCCACCCGGTCCTACTCTTATCACACTTTTTACCACTCTATTACCGTGGTCCCGTAAATCACGTTCCCTCACTCTCCACCAGGAACAGTTACGACACTTCTTATTATGAAATGAGGCCTATATTAATCCTTAGGCCGCTGTGAATGTCAATTTCGTGGTTCCATGCTTTCTCAGCTTCTTCACCACATTCAAAACAATCCGCGCCTCTCCCCCCCGCACATCCGCGCATGCGCAAAGGGAACTCTTGGTTCTACTCTTATTTTCAAATACATTTTTGACCCATATAGACACATTAAACACCTATTAGGCACTATAGTTTCGGAAAATTAAAAAATTTTCCACACTATGTATGTAGTAGGCACATGCATAAGTATGGATGTTTTTTATGGTGAGCAATTTTAGACCTTTGAATAGAGGTGGAGTATGCTGTCTCGAGTGGGAATTTGTTATCATTCTGATTGCAGCCTTTTGCTGGGTTATTAGTGGCCTTATGTGATTTAATGTTGCTGACCCCCATGCACAAATTCCATATGTGAGATAAGGGTAGATGAGTGAGTGATACAGTGCAAGGAGAGCTGATTGTGGAACTTAGTACTGTATCTTTGATAGTATGCCTACTGTCTTGGAAATTTTCTTGGAAATTTGTTGTATATGTGTCTGGAATTTGAGGCTACTGTCTAGGTGGATTCCTAGGAATTTTCCCTCTGAGTCTTGTGATGAGTGATCCATTTAGCATTACGTTAAATGGAACATTTGCAGCTCTGGTTCCAAACTGAATGAAATAGGCTTTGTCAGTATTTAGGGTAAGTTTATTCGTCATCATCCAGGTAAATATTTTCTGCATTTCAGCATTTAACAGTGTTGGCAAGTATGACTGGGTTTGGGTGTGAGAAGACGTATGTAGTGTCATCTGCAAATAATATGAGTTTGAGTAGCTGTGATGCATTCGGTAGGTCATTGATACAGATGAGAAAGAGGAGTGGTCCAAGGACACTTCCCTGTGGGACTCCTACTGTGATTGGTTGGGTGGAAAAGTTTGCACCATTTACGTACACGTATTGACTTCTGTTACTATGGTATGACTTTAGGTAGTTATGGGAATGGCCTCTTATACCACAGTGTGTTAATTTAGTGTGCAGCAATTCATGGTCGACTGTATCAAAAGCTTTACGTAAATTAATGAAAATTCCCAGTGGGACTTCTTTCTTCTCGAGAGCGGTATATATTTAGTTTGATCATCATCTGTGTGTCTCCCAAACTGCCAGAAGTACTTGTAACCAAGCCTAAGCCTGGCCACTACAACATCAGTCAGTCTGTTCACATTGCAAGTTGCTCCATAAACATACTTATCTATGTTCATGTTATCATTGTGGGTAATAGATCTACTCAGACTTCTAACTGCATTCCTATAACAACCATTTTCATTATTTACTTCTCTCGTAATATTATTCCTAATGCTAGACACAGATATACCAATGTTATATTCTACATTCTCCTTCTGGGTACTCTTCTTGTCTAACATATCAACTTTATCTTGAAGGAGTAATCCAATGTGTGATGGGATCCATAGCAATTGTACATTAATTCCTTTGTCCCTGATTTTTGAGTATCTATTCCCCGAATTAAGCCTGAATGCCTTCCACATCCCCCCCCCCAGGCGCTGTATAATCCTCCGGGTTTAGCGCTTCCCCCTTGATTATAATAATAATTTGAGTATCTATACCTGGCTTCTCCAATGAGCATGTTGTTGGAGTCATTATATGAGTTAAGAGCATTCATTGATGACATAGAATCAGTAATGATGATTGTGGAAAATTGCATTTATCTGAATGTATCATTATGTACATATCAGTAAATGAACAAAGATAATTATTATTTATCAGTTAGACAAGTAGGAATTTGGGACACCTAGGTCGCAAAAAATGTCCCCCTTTGATACCTACCACTGTCATATCCACAAGTTGCTCTGGACCTATTAATTATAAATAAAAGATACATCACCAGGAATGCTGGTAAATATATAAATTTGTGGACTGTATATTAAATTAAAAAATGATTATATATAAACACATTTACATAACAGAAGGAAAATATCTTAATCATAACACTCACCAATTTGACTGGAGATTAATGTGTCATGTACAGGACCCCCCCCCCCCTTTTGCCTGCATTTATGAAGAATTTACTGGCCAGAAATTAAACATAATTTAGACAGCTTATCTGAGGTTCCTGGAGTTGTCCTGTCCTGTCGCCTGATTCTCAAATTATGCAGGAATGCACATCCAACAATTTCACCTCCTATATGAGAGGTGTCAGCCCGATTTTAACCTCTAGAGCACGAAAAATTCTTCCCATTATTCACAACGTGTTATTCAATTCAAACAAAATGGCGACTCTCCTTCTGCGCAGACGCAGCTTCCGTTTTCGATAACATAAATTTTATTAAATACAGTATGGCCATCTATTTACATATAACTACTGTATTTCTGGAAAATATATACAGTATTTTCCACAATGATAGAGTCAAGCTCAGTGTCACAGGTTAGCTTTAGCGCCATCAGGATTGCAAACAGTTCAGTTTGCAGTGTAGACACCCAGTTGTTAATTCTTATGCCTAGTTCAAGAAATTTATTATCGTTCTTAATTAGGGAGGTGGCAACAAGAGCAGATGCTGCCCTGCCAGAAGACTCTTCTTTAGATCCAACAGTGTATATAACTTGTGATAACTTACCTACCAGGTAGGAGAGAAATAAGACCCATTGTGTTGCGCAACTTAACATTAAGATCAACAACACTCTAATTGCCAGACATAATGAGGGCAAATTCCTTGGCCTATACCTCGACAACAATCTAAATTTCAGCACCCATATCCGACACATAACAAAAAAAAGTATCCAAAACGGTGGGGATCCTCTCCAAGATACGATACTACGTGCTGCAAACTGCTCTTCTTACACTATACCATACCTCACCTATGCTATCTGTGCGTGGGGTTCAACTGCAGCAACACACCTAAAGCCAATAATAACTCAACAAAAAGCCGCAGTACGAATAATCACTAAATCCCATCCCTGGCAACATCACCCCCCCATCCCCCACTCTTCATAGATCTAAACATACTCCCTGTTCAGAACATCCACACTTACTACTGTGCAATCTATATCTACAGGACCTTAAATTCCAATATTAACCTTGACCTAAAACGCTTTCTTGATATGTAGTTGTGACAGGATCCACAGGCGTAACACCAGACACAAACATCTCTATGACATTCCCCATGTTCAACTAAACCTTTACAAAAATTCAATGTATTTCAAAGGACCTAAAATCTGGAACACCCTATCTGAAAACTCTAGAACTGCAGACACATTCTGTGGAAAATACTGCATATATTTTCTGGAAATACGGTAATTTATAGGTAAATTAATGGCCTATACTGTATTTAATAATATTTGTCATAGAAAATGGAAAGCCTGCATCTGGGCAGGAGACTTGCCATCTTGGTTTTGAATTTTGTACAAACGGTGTAATGAAGAATTTTTTGTGCTCTAGAGGTTAAAATTGTGTTGGCACCTCTCAAATAGGAGGCGAAATTGGTGGATGTGCATTCCTGCATAACTTGAGATATCAGACGACTGGACAAGACAGCTACAGGAACCTCAGATAAGCTCTCTAGATTTGTGAGTAATTCTGGCCACAAAATAAGAGCGAAACACCAACGTCAAAGACCTGGGAGTGATCATGTCGGAGGATCTCACCTTCAAGGACCATAACATTGTATCAATCGCATCTGCTAGAAAAATGACAGGATGGATAATGAGAACCTTCAAAACTAGGGAGGCCAAGCCCATAGCTCTTCAGGTCACTTGTTCTATCTAGGCTGAAATATTGCTGCACACTAACAGAACCAAAACCTAGTCATTGTGGTAGTCTACAAGCCTCCGGATGCAACATCCCAGCAATTCCAGGAACAGCTGTTAAAAATTGACCACTGTCTGGAAAATCTTCCAGCTCCTGCACCCAACATCTTGCTCCTGGGGGATTTCAACTTAAGGCACCTAAAATGGAGGAATATAGCAAATAATATTGTTGCAGTAATAACACCAGGAGGCAGCTCTGATGAAAACTCACACTCACACGAGCTTTTAAATCTCTGCACAAAATTCAATTTAAACCAGCAAATAATAGAGCCTACTAGACTGGAGAATACACTAGACTCATCTTCACTAACAATGATGATCTGATAAGAAATGTCACCATATCAAAAAAATTTATATCAGATCACAATTAATTGAGGTTCAGACATGTATGCGTGGGAGCCTCAGACCGACAAAATGAGACTAGTCACGAGGGAGCATTCACCAAATTAACTTCAATAACAAAAAACATAAAGTGGGACCAAGTAAACCAAGTCCTAACCCATATAAGCTGGGAAGATTACTAAGCAACACAGACCCAAACTTATGCCTAGAACAGATTAACTCGGTGGCACTCGATGTATGCACAAGGCTTATTCCTTAAAAAAAAGGAGGAGTAGATGTAAAATAGAAAGAGACAGGCGCTCCTTTACAGGCGACGGAAAAGAATAACAGAGCGGCCCAAAGAGGTCAATATATCAGAAATGCGCAGGGAGACATGGTCAGAGAAATAGCAAGCATCGAACTTTTAAACTAAAAGAATCCTTTAGGAGTCAGGAATGCGGGAAGAAAATAAAAGCCATAAATTTAAATCGAAAGAAACCCAAAGTATTTTTCTCCTATGCCAAATCAAAATCGAGAACAACGTCCAGTTTGGGCCCCTACTTAAACAAGATGGGTCCTACACAGATGACAGCAAGGAAATGAGTGAGTACTCAAGTCCCAATATGACTCAGTTTTTGCAAGCCCCTAACCAGATGAGAGTCGAAGATCAAAATGAATTTTTTATGAGAGGGGCACAAAATTTGATTAACACAAGCCTTCGATGTTATCCTGACGCCAAATGACTTCGAACAGGGATAAATGACAAAGCCCATGCACTCTGCCCAGGGCCAGACTCATGGAACTCTGTGTTCATCAAGAACTGCAAGAAGCCCCTTCACGAGCCTTTTCCTTCCTATGGAGAGGGAGCATGGACACGGGGGTCGTCCCTCAGTTACTAAAAACAACAGACATGCCCCACTCCACAAAGGGGGCAGTAAAGCAACAGCAAAGAACTACAGACCAATAGCACTAAATCCCATATCATAAAAATCTTTGAAAGGGTCCTAAGAAGCAGATCACCCCCCATCTAGAAACCCATCAGTTACACAACCCCGGGCAACATGGGGTTTTAGAACAGGTTTGCTCCTGTCTGTCTCAACTACTGGATCACTACGCAAATGTCCTAAATGCATAGAAAACAAAAAGAATGCAGATGTAATATATACAGACTTTGCAAAAGCCCTTTGACAAGTGTGACCATGGCGTAATAGCGCACAAATGCGCGCTAAAGGAATACCCGGAAAAGTCGGTCGATGGATCTATAATTTCCTCACTAACAGAACACAGAGAGTAGTCGTCAACAGAGTAAAGTCCGAGGCAGCTACGGTGAAAAGCTCTGTTCCACAAGGCACAGTACTAGCTCCCATCTTGTTCCTCATCCTCATATCCGACATAGACAAGGATGTCAGCCACAGCACCGTGTCTTCCTTTGCAGATGACACCCGAATCTGCATGACAGTGTCTTCCATTGCAGACACTGCAAGGCTCCAGGCGGACATCAACTAAATCTTTCAGTGGGCTGCAGAAAACAATATGAAGTTAAACGATGAGAAATTTCAATTACTCAGATATGGTAAAACATGAGGAAATTAAATCTTCATCAGAGTACAAAACAAATTCTGGCCACAAAATAGAGCGAAACACCAACGTCAAAGACCTGGGAGTGATTATGTCGGAGGATCTCACCTTCAAGGACCATAACATTGTATCAATCGCATCTGCTAGAAAAATGACAGGATGGATAATGAGAACCTTCAAAAACTAGGGAGGCCAAGCCCATGATGACACTCTTCAGGTCACTTGTTCTATCTAGGCTGGAAAATTGCTGCACTCTAACAGCACCTTTCAAGGCAGGTGAAATTGCCGACCTAGAAAATGTACAGAGAACTTTCACGGCGCGCATAACGGAGATAAAACACCTCAATTACTGGGAGCGCTTGAGGCTTCTAAACCTGTATTCCCTGGAACGCAGGAGGGAGAGATACATGATTATATACACCTGGAAAATCCTAGAGGGACTAGTACCGAACTTGCACACGAAAATCACTCACTACGAAAGCAAAAGACTTGGCAGACGATGCACCATCCCCCCAATGAAAAGCAGGGGTGTCACTAGCACGTTAAGAGACCATACAATAAGTGTCAGGGGACCGAGACTGTTCAACTGCCTCCCAGCACACATAAGGGGGATTACCAACAGACCCCTGGCAGTCTTCAAGCTGGCACTGGACAAGCACCTAAAGGCAGTTCCTGATCAGCCGGGCTGTGGCTCGTACGTTGGTTTGCGTGCAGCCAGCAGCAACAGCCTGGTTGATCAGGCGCTGATCCACCAGGAGGCCTGGTCACAGACCGGGCCGCGGGGGCGTTGACCCCCGAAACTCTCTCCAGGTAAACTCCAGGTAAACTCCAGCACCTTTCAAGGCAGGTGAAATTGCTGACCTAGAAAATGTACAGAGAACCTTCACGGTGCGCATAACGGAGATAAAACACCTCAATTACTGGGAGCGCTTGAGGTTCCTAAACCTGTATTCGCTGGAATGCAGGTGGGAGAGATACATGATTATATACACCTGGAAAATCCTAGAGGGACTAGTACCGAACTTGCACACGAAAATCACTCACTACGAAAGCAAAAGACTTGGCAGACGATGCAACATCCCCCAATGAAAAGCAGGGGTGTCACTAGCATGTTAAGAGACCATACAATAAGTGTCAGGGGCCCGAGACTGTTCAACTGCCTCCCAGCATACATAAGGGGGATTACCAACAGACCTCTGGCAGTCTTTAAGCTGGCACTGGACAAGCACCTAAAGTCGGTTCCTGACCAGCCGGGCTGTGGCTCATACGTTGGTTTGCGTGCAGCCAGCAGTAACAGCCTGGTTGATCAGGCTCTGATCCACCAGGCGGCCTGGTCACAGACCGGGCCGCAGGGACGTTGACCCCCGGAACTCTCTCCAGGTAAACTCCAGGTATAGATTTAGTTAGAGTGAGGTTTTCTGAGTATGATACACATTAGTCTCCATTCAAATTGGTGAGTGATATTAAGATATATTTTCCTTCTGTTATGTAATTGTGTATATATATAACCATTTATTATTTTTAATATACAGTCCACAAATTTATATATTTACCAGTATTCCTGGTGTATGCATATTTCATTTAATTAATAGGTCCAGAGCAACTTGTGGTTATGACAGTAGTAGGTATCGAAGGGGGACATTTTTTGCGACCTAGGTGTCCCAAATTCCTACTTGTCTATGTAACATTGATAAATAATAATTATCTTTGTTATCATTTACTGTTATGTACATAATTAGTTACATTCAGATAAATGCAATTTTCCACATTTAATTAGCCTGTTGGTCCTTCGAACCGGATGTAATTAGTGAAGTCATTAATTAGTTAATTACTTAATAATTTTATGTGAAATGGCAGAAGGAGGTGGATTTTAAGTTCACAAATTTACTGAATGTGTAGTGAATTATAATTATTACAATATTAATTTTGATAAGTCAAGTCTGGCTAAGTTTATATTAATTTGTATAATATTAATTTGATAAGACAATTCTGGCCAAGATTTATATCAGTGTATGTGTAATTGATAAGACAAGTGTTATGGAAAATTTTCTAGGGGTGATAACCTGTATGTACCTCAACATTATATACATACAAGTAATCTCATTGGGAGACAACAATATTGTTTACCGTAGTCACCCCGTGTAGACATGTGAGAAAACTTAACCACCCCTGGTCACGGCAGGTGGTTCCTTCGACCTCACAATCTTATCCATATCTATCCAAGACCAGCATGGATTGGATAGCACCCACAAGTATGGTGCTACTAATTAAATGTGGACTGTATAGATTATATTAGTGTAACTGAATGAAGGGGGGGTAGGTTACACATGGATATATCTATCAAGGAAAAACACTTGTACATAATCTCACCACTTACCAGATATTCTCTGGGGGTCACTTGATGTAGCTGGATCACCCATAACCTATCCAATTACAACATACCTAACTGGCCAGTATCAGTCTGCTATAACTAGAAGGGTTACTTAACTGTGGGTGATTGATACTCCTTATTTCCTCCATTCACCATCTCATTTCGATGTCCTGCTACACCGACACGGTTCTTATTCCAGCAGGACGAGGTATCCGACGGTTTGTCCCGGTTTAGAAGTCGTGACTCCATAAAGCCTTCACTATCCTCGGGACAGGAACAACGAGGTAAACATGTGCACACACACTGGGAATGGCAGTTCATATCTCTTCAACGATTCCTTAACTTAGTGTTATTATCACTGATTACATTACAATTTACAAGACGGTTTAATGTCTCATAATTATTATACACATTGGAGGCCACTCCATTAAGATTTGAGATCGATGAGTGATGATTAAATCACTGGTATTTTTCCCCGGGACACAGTCCATGGCGACCCGCCAGTCACCACCGGTCCTACCATTATTCACTCATTTTACCACCTTATTTACAGCGGTGCCGTCAATCACGTTCCCTCACTCTTCACCAGGGACAGTCACAACACTTCCTATTATGAAATGAGGCCTATATTAATCCTTAGGCCGCCGTGAACGCCAATTTCCTGGTTCCATGCTTTCCCAGCCTCCTCACAACATTCAAAAACACTGCCGCCTCTCCCATGCCCGAGTCGACCTCTACCCCTGCACATCCGCACATGTGCAAAGG
>NC_069421.1:40976669-41034251 GCF_026875155.1 Cherax quadricarinatus
TGAGGGTGTAAGTACAAGCAGGAAATGTTGCTTCACTTTATAGATAACAAATTTATATAAAAACAAAATAGAAAGTAAGTTTGAAAACAAGTAAACATGAGGAGTATAGAGGAAACAAATGTCTTAAAATAGTTAACATATTGGCAGATGAGTCTATGAAAGACAAGGTGAATTATAAAATAAATGTAGGGAGAAAATGATAGAAGTGTTGAAACATCTGTGAAGAAAAAGAAGTTTGTGTAGAGAGGAAAAACAAAAAATGTACTAGAATATAATGGTACCAACCCTTTTATAGGAGGGGTTTGGGATATTGGCAGTTTGGAGGGATATGTTGTGCATCTTTATACGTATATGCTTCTAAACTGTTGTATTCTGAGCACCTCTGCAAAAACAGTGATAATGTGTGAGTGTGGTGAAAGTGTTGAATGATGATGAAAGTATTTTCTTTTTGGGGATTTTTTGTTTCTTTTTTGGGTCACCCTGCCTCGGTGGGAGACGGCCGCCTTGTTGGAAAAAAAAAAAAAAAAAAAAAAACTTTTATATTGGCGCAAGGCATAGATGTTAAATGTTGCATCAATAAGATTGGAAACAGTCATGTCATATTTGAGAGCAATGTGTGATGTGAAAATCTTGCAAAAAATTTGGAAGTAAATATTAGAAGACTGAAGTATGAAAGGTACTATTCAGATGGCAGAGGAGGGATTGTTAATGTCATCTGGGCATTTAGAGGATGAAGCAGAACAGGATGACCAAGAGGGTATAGAATACAGAGTAGAAGAAAGGAGGGATAGGCATTGTCTTAGGAAGAGTAGGAGAGTACACAAGTGGAAAAATGTTTGATTGAAGGGAGTGGATATATATGGTTTTAGGGATTTGACATATTGGAATGTGTGCAAAATAGCATTTACGGATTAAATGACAATGATTAGCCGAGTGTCCTGGAAATGGGATGTACAGTGCCTGCACTCTAAAACAGGAGTGGAAATGTATCAGTTTGAAGGATCACTTGAATTATGTTTAGGAACTTCTGGTAAAACAGATATTGAAAGTATGATGGTGAATATTTCTATTTTTGGGTCAGCCTACCTTGGCAAAAGACTGCTGATGGGGTACTATACAGTATAAAAAAAAAAAAAAAAGTGTTCAGCGTCCCTTTAACAGTTTAACTGAAATCCATCACCCAGAGGTGGAAGTCAGACCTAAGAGCCTCAGTGGAGCCCCTGGGCACATAAGAGATTTTGTTAGCACTGGAATTTAAACTCAATGCATGTCTTAATCGTTTGTCAATAATGTTTCTGCATCATTTAGTAGACACCACCATCCCTGCTATCTGCTGCACCCTAGTCAGGCAAACAGCACCACCTGCTAATTAGCAGTTTGCTTCCCGTATAAGTGAGTATCAGATAACTGTGATGGTATCAGTCTAAAATTGAGTATAGGCATCAGCCTAAAAGTAAGTATTGGTAATGGCCTAAAACTGAGTATCACAGCAACAAAAAATTTGCCACCCTCCCATCACTACCAGGGACCATCACCCCAATGGCCTAGTCTCATACTGGGTCTTCTTAACTGCAAAGGAATTTCAGCAGTATTACAAAAAGTAACAACTATTAAAAACAAATAGCTAAGAAAAGTGTATACCAAATATAAGCAGAGGTTATTTTAAGACTGACAGGTAAACAAAATTATCATTTGCATATTTACACAACTCCAGGAGCCACAGAGTAAATCAGCACCTGTATAAAATCTAGGTGAAGAGAATGACAAACAAATGCCAGTAAGTGAATGAGAAAAGGCATGGTAGTGAGCAAGATGGATGGGTTAATAAAGATCACATGTAAGAAGTGTGGTAGAACGAATGACAGAATAAAAGGAAGAATCATGACATAGGATATTACTAAGGTGTTAAAGGGAGATAGTCAGACCATCATATATACTGTCAAATAGCTACAGAAAATTTTCTTGTAAGAATTTAACCATCTGAGATATCAGGGAGCTGCCTCTGCTAATGAGTATTACATTCTTGGAAAAAACTTACTCTTTGTATGCAAATACAATTAGTGCTTGACACTGAAGCATACTGTAGCTTTTCCATACAGATTAAACTTGAGATATAAGCATAAAAGCATATTTGCTAACTGCTGGAAAAAAAAAATTACTAATATTATTTCTTCCCTAGGAATATGTATTAAAATGATTTTCTTACATACAAAAACCTATTGCTCTAGAAAGTAAAGCAGGAAAACCACTTGAAATGCTGGAAAAATATATTTTCTGATTTCATCTTCAATATAAAAGAATTGCATTACCAGTTCCTGTAATGAATATATGCTAGCATGTTACAACATATGTACAAAACTTCTTAGTTAACACTTGGGCTCACATTCAACAAAACTGTATCCACTTCTCTCTTCCATTATGAAGGATTCCACTCCTGACATGTTCAAGATCTTTCAACCCTCGGTTCACTGCTGCCATATCCCTTTGTAAAGACTGAGAAGGAGAATGGAAATGGGCCCACTGACGAGAACTTGTAGGGGCACTTGCAGAGTGCTTTGGTGTTCGGATTACACCCCGATTCTCATTACCATTGATGTTCCTAGAAGAGTAACAATACAAATTTTCATCATTACAGTAACCCCTTGCTAAATTCAAAATAAAAAAGTACCATTAGACATACAATACACTAATGACCATTTTTTTTTTTAAACACATCGGCCATTTCCAGGAGGCCTGGTCACAGACCGAGCCACGGAGGGCGTTGACCCCTGGAACTCTCTCCAAGTAATTTCCCACCGAGGCAGGGTGACATAAAAAGAAAGAAAAACCCAAAAGAAAGAAAAAACTTTCATCATCATTCAACACTTTCACCATCCCTCATACACAATCACTCTTTGCAGAGGCACTCAGATATGACAGTTTAGAAGTCCCTCCAAACTGCCAATATCCCAAACCCCTTTTTTAACCCGTAAACGGTCCAAACGTATATATATATGATTTTTCAACATTTGAAAGTACGTAAAAAAGGTAGATCTTATTTTTTTTTTTTTTACATTTGAAAATGTGTAAAAAAAACGTAGATCTACTTTTGGAGCACTACACATGTGAACGTAGATCTGCTTGGACCGTTTACGGGTTAAAGTGCAGGCATTGCACTTCCCATTTCCAGGACTCAAGTCCAGCTAACTGGTTTCCCTGAATCCCTGCACAAAATATTACTCTGCTCACACTCCAGCAGTTTGTCAGGTCCCAAAAACCATTCATCTCCATTCACTCCTATCTAACATGCTCACGCATTCTTGCTGGAAGTCCAAGCCCCACACACACAAAACCTCCTTCACCCCTTCCCTCCAACCTTTTCTAGGATGACCCTTAACCTGCCTTCCTTCCCCTACATGATGATAATTAAGGGGGAAGCGCTAAACCCGTAGGATTATACAGCGCCTGTGGGGCAGATGTGGAAGGTATTCAAGAGCCCCTCACCAGCATCAAGGAACCTTCCTTGAGGGGCCTTCCCCTATTGATTTATACACTCTCTAAGTCATTCTACTTTGTTCCATTCTTTCTAAATGACCAAACCACCTCAACAATCCCCTCTTCAACCCTCTAATAATTTTAGTAACTCCAAACCACCTCCTCCTCCTCCTCCTAATTTCCACACTCCGAATTCTTTGCATAATACTATTTACACCACACACTGCCCGTAGACACGATATTTCCAGTGCCTCCAGCCGCCACCACCTCACCACAGCATTTACAATCCAAGCTTCACACCCATATAAGAGTATTGGTACCACTATACTTTTGTACATTACCTTATTTGCCTCCATGGAAAACGTTTTATTTTGCCTCCACAGATACCTCAACGCACAACTCACCTTTTTTCCTTCATCAAATCTATGGTTAACCCATCCGCTGACAACTAGCAAATATCTGAAAACATTCACTTCTTCCATACTCCCTCTCTCCAGTGTGATATCCAATTTTTCTTTGTCTAAACTGTTTGATACCTTCATCACCTTACTCTTATCTACATTCATTTTCAACTTTCTACCTTTACACACCCTCTCAAACACATCCACCAACATTTGCAACTTTTCTCTAGACTCGCCCAAAAGCACAGTATCCTCAATACAAATTAACTCTGTTAACTCCCATTTTGTATTTGACTCCCCATAATTTAATCCCACCCCTCTCCCCAACACCCTAGCACTTACTTCTTTTACAATCCCATCTATAAATATATTAAACAACCATGGTGACATTACACATCCCTGGCTAAGACCTGCTTTTACCGGGTAGTAATCTCTCTCTCCTACACACCCTAACCTGAGCCTCACTATCCTTATAAAAACTCTTTACAGCCTTTAGTAGCTTACTACCTATTCCATATACTTGCAACATCTGCCACATTGCTCCCCTATCCACTATGATATGCCTTTTTCTAAATCCATAAATGCAATGAAAACTTTCCTACCTTTATCTAAACGCTGTTCATATACACCTACCATCCGACTTACGACCGAGTTCGGTTCCGAGAAACCGGCCGAAAGTCGAAATGGTCGTAAGTCGAACTTTACTACTGAATATCAACAAAACATTTTTGTAATGACTTTATTTTATTGTTTTATTTTGGTATTTCATGTTTTACTTTACTTTTTATGTTGTTAGTACTGTATTTTATACTGTAAGGTTTAGGATAAACACTGTAAAACACACAGTTTTTTTCCCCCAGAAATTTGGCATAAAAAACACAGTCGTAAGTCGAGGGGTCGTAGGTCGAGTGGTCGTAAGTCGAGCAGGTCGTAGGTCGAGTTGTCGTAAGTCGAGCAGGTCGTAAGTCGGATGGTAGGTGTATATGCTTCCACGTAAACACTTGATCTATACATCCCCTACCCACTCTAAAGCCTCCTTCCTCATCTGCAATCCTACTCTATGTTTTACCTCTTAATTCCTTCAACAATAACCCTACCATACACTTTACCTGGTATATTCGGTAAACTTATTCCCCTACAATTTTTACAATCTCTTTTGTCCCCTTTTCCTTTATATAAAGGAACTACACACACTCTGCCAATCCCTAGGTACCTTCCCCCTTTTCATACATTTATTCAACAAAAACACCAACCACTCCAACACTATATCCCCCCGTGCTTTTAACATTTCTGTCATGATCCCATCAATTCCAGCTGCACCTCCCCTACACTCACATTCTGCTCTTCTTCACTCCTTTAAGATGTTATACCTCCCTGGCCAGTGCATGAAATTACTGCCTCCCCTTCTTCATCGACATTTAAAAGTTCCTCAAAATATTTCCGCCATCTACTCAATACCTCCAGTTCCCCATCAACTAACTCCCCTACTCTTTTTTTTAAATGACAAATCCATGCATTCCCTAGGCTTGCTTAACCTGTTTATCTCACTCCAAAACTTCTTCTTTTCAGCAAAATTTTTTGACAATGCCTCTCCAACTTTATCATTTACTCTCCTTTTGCACTCTCTCACCACTCTTCACCTTTCTTTTACTCTCCACATACTCTGCCCTTCTTATATCACTTCTTTGTAAAAACCTCTCATAAGCTACTTTTTTCTCTTTTGTTGCACCCTTTACTTCATTATTCCACCAATCACACCATATCTACTTCAAATTCTCTAATTTTTTTATATTTTACCTTTTTATACATTTAACTGAAGAATAACATGATTTTCTTTTTACCATATTTCCTATCATCTCTGCACTGAAGTGCAAGGGATTAAGTTTAATTTTCATTTTACCACAAGATGAGAATTAAATCTGCAGTCAGACATAATACAAAGGAAAAGTTGGAATGAAGTTGTAACAGTAGAGAATTTGCCAGCAGCAATCAGTGATGCAAATAGGTATTGTGGAATTCTGGAAGGCACAGCCAATCATCTTGCATATAGCAATAAGAATAAGTTTCAACATATTTTTTTTTTCAACAAGTCGGCCGTCTCCCACCGAGGCAACAATATTTAGATTTACTTAGTTGTAGGTAGTAGGTTGGTAGACAGCAACCACCCAGGGAGGTACTACCGTCCTGCCAAGTCAGTGTAAAACGAAAGCCTGTAATTGTTTTACATGATGGTAGGATTGCTGGTGTCTTTTGTCTGTCTCATAAATATGCAAGATTACAGGTACGTCTTGCTACTTCTACTTACACTTAGGTCACACTACACATACATGTACACGTTTATTTATACACACTAATCTGAGTTTTCTTTGATTTTATCTTAATAGTTCTTGGTCTTATTACTTTTCCTTTTATATCCATGGGGAAGTGGAATAAGAATCTTTCCTCCGTAAGCCATGCGTGTTGTAAAAGTCAACTAAAATGCCGGGAACAATGGGCTAGTAACCCCTTTTCCTGTAAAGATTACTAAAAGAATAAGAAGAAGAAAATTGTCAAAGTGGGAAGTCTGAATGTGCGTGGATGTTGTGCAAATGATAAGAAAGAGATGATTGTGGATGTTATGAATGAGAAGAAACTGGATGTCCTGGCTTTAAGTGAAACAAAGCTGAAGGGGGTGGGAGAGTTTCAATGGAGAGGAATAAATGGGATTAGGTCAGGGGTTTCAAATAGAGTTAGAGCTAAAGAAGGAGTAGCAATAATGTTGAAGGATAAGCTATGGCAGGAAAAGAGGGACTACAAATGCATAAATTCAAGGATTATGTGGAGTAAAATAAAGATTGGATGTGAAAAGTGGGTTATAGTAAGCGTGTATGCACCTGGAGAAGAGAGAAGTGTAGAGGAGAGAGAGAGATTCTGGGAAATGTTGAGTGAATGCGTGGGGAGTTTTGAATCAAGTGTGAGAGTAATGGTGGTTGGGGATTTCAATGCTAAAGTGGGTAAAAATGTTATGGAGGGAGTAGTAGGTAAATTTGGGGTGCCAGGGGTAAATGTAAATGGGGAGCCTTTAATTGAGCTATGTGTAGAAAGAAATTTGATAATAAGTAATACATATTTTATGAAAAAGAGGATAAATAAATATACAAGGTATGATGTAGAACGTAATGAAAGTAGTTAGATTATGTATTGGTGGATAAAAGGTTGATGGGTAGGCTCCAGGATGTACATGTTTATAGAGGGGCAACTGATATATCAGATCATTATTTAGTTGTAGCTACAGTTAAGAGTAAGAGGTAGATGGGAAAAGAGGAAGGTGGCAACAAGTAAGAGGGAGGTGAAAGTGTATAAACTAAGGGAGGAGGAAGTTCGGGCGAGATATAAGCGACTATTGGCAGAAAGGTGGGCTAGTGCAAAGATGAGTAGTGGGGGGGTTGAAGAGGGTTGCAATAGTTTTAAAAATGCAGTATTAGAATGTGGGGCAGAAGTTTGTGGTTATAGGAGGGTGGGGGCAGGAGGAAAGAGGAGTGATTGGTGGAATGATGAAGTAAAGGGTGTGATAAAAGAGAAAAAGGTAGCTTACGAGAGGTTTTTACAAAGCAGAAGTGTTATAAGAAGAGCAGAGTATATGGAGAGTAAAAGAAAGGTGAAGAGTGGTGAGAGTGCAAAAGGAGAGCAGATGAAAGAGTGGGAGAGGCACTGTCAAGAAATTTTAATGAAAATAAGAAAAAATTTTGGAGTGAGTTAAACAAGTTAAGAAAGCCTAGGGAAAGTATGGATTTGTCCGTTAAAAACAGAGTAGGGGAGTTAGTAGATGGGGAGAGGGAGGTATTAGGTAGATGGCGAGAATATTTTTAGGAACTTTTAAATGTTGAGGAAAAAAGGGAGGCGGTAATTTCATGCACTGGCCAGGGAGGTATACCATCTTTTAGGAGTGAAGAAGAGCAGAATGTAAGTGTGGTGGAGGTACGTGAGGCATTACGTAGAATGAAAGGGGGTAAAGCAGTTGGAACTGATGGGATCATGACAGAAATGTTAAAAGCAGGGGGGATATAGTGTTGGAGTGGGTTGGTACTTTTGTTTAATAAATGTATGAAAGAGGGGAAGGTACCTAGGGATTGGCGGAGAGCATGTATAGTCCCTTTATATAAAGGGAAAGGGGACAAAAGAGATTGTAAAAATTATAGAGGAATAAGTTTACTGAGTATACAGGAAAAGTATACGGTAGAGTTATAATTGAAAGAATTAGAGGTAAGACAGAATGTAGAATTGCGGAATGAGCAAGGAGGCTTCAGAGTGGGTAGGGGATGTGTAGATCAAGTGTTTACATTGAAGCATATATGTGAACAGTATTTAGATAAAGGTAGGGAAGTTTTTATTGCATTTATGGATTTAGAAAAGGCATATGATAGAGTGGATAGAGGAGCAATGTGGCAGATGTTGCAAGTTTATGGAATAGGTGGTAAGTTACTAAATGCTGTAAAGAGCTTTTATGAGGATAGTGAAGCTCAGGTTAGGGTGTGTAGAAGAGAGGAAGAATACTTCCCGGTAAAAGTAGGTCTTAGACAGGGATGTGTAATGTCACCATGGTTGTTTAATATATTTATAGATGGGGTTGTAAAAGTAAAAGAAGTAAATGCTAGGGTGTTCGGGAGAGGGGTGGGATTAAATTATGGGGAATCAAATTCAAAATGGGAATTGACACAGTTACTTTTTGCTGATGATACTGTGCTTATGGGAGATTCTAAAGAAAAATTGCAAAGGTTAGTGGATGAGTTTGAGAATGTGTGTAAAGGTAGAAAGTTGAAAGTGAACATAGAAAAGAGTAAGGTGATGAGGGTATCAAATGATTAGATAAAGAAAAATTGGATATCAAATTGGGGAGGAGTAGTATGGAAGAAGTGAATGTTTTCAGATACTTGGGAGTTGACGTGTCGGCGGATGGATTTATGAAGGATGAGGTTAATCATAGAATTGATGAGGGAAAAAGGTGAGTGGTGCGTTGAGGTATATGTGGAGTCAAAAACGTTATCTATGGAGGCAAAGAAGGTAATGTATGAAAGTATAGTAGTACCAACACTTTTATATGGATGTGAAGCTTGGGTGGTAAATGCAGCAGCGAGGAGACGGTTAGGCAGTGGAGATGTCCTGTCTAAGGGCAATTTTGTGGTGTAAATATTATGCAGAAAATTCGGGTGTGGAAAATTAGGAGGTGTGGAGTTAATAAAGCATTAGTTAGAGGGCAGAAGAACGGGTTGTTGAGGTGGTTTGGTCATTTAGAGAAAATGGATCAAAGTAGAATGACATGGGGAAAGCATGTAAATCTATAGCGGAAGGAAAGAGGGGGAGGGGTCGTCTCGAAAGGGTTGGAAAGAGGGGGTAAAGGAGGTTTTGTGGCGAGGGGGTTGGACTTCCAGCAAGCGTGCATGAGCGTGTTAGATAGGAGTGAATGGAGACAAATGATACTTGGGACCTGACGATCTGTTGGAGTGTGAGCAGGGTAATATTTAGTGAAGGGATTCAGGGAAACCGGTTATTTTCATATAGTCGGACTTGAGTCCTGGAAATGGGAAGTACAATGCCTGCACTTTAAAGGAGGGGTTTGGGATATTGGCAGTTTGGAGGGATATGTTGTGTATCTTTATACGTACAGTGGAACCTCAAATATCGAACTTTCTTTGGTCCAGAAGGCTGTTTGAGTGCCTTTACCGAATGAATTTATTCCCATGAGGGATAATGTAAATTAGGTTAGTCCATTTCAGACCCTCAAAAATACACTTATAAAAACACTTATAAAAATACACTTGCATAACTGGTTGTGTTGGGAGCAGTTCGATTTTTGAGGTTCCACTGTACAGTGGACCCCCGGTTAACGATATTTTTTCACTCCAGAAGTATGCTCAGGTGCCAGTACTGACCGAATTTGTTCCCATAAGAAATATTGTGAAGTAGATTAGTCCATTTCAGACCCCCAAACATACACGTACAAACGCACTTACATACACTTACATAATTGGTCACATTCAGAGGTAATCGTTATGCGGGGGTCCACTGTATATGCTTCTAAGCTGTTGTATTCTGGGCACCTCTGCAAAAGCAGTGATAATGTGTGAGTGTGGTGAAAGTGTTGAATGATGATGAAAGTATTTTCTTTTCGGGGATTTTCTTTCTTTTTTGGGTCACCCTGCCTCGGTGGGAGACGGCCAAGTTGTTGAGAAAAAAAAAATACGAACAGTATTTAAATAAAGGGAGGGAAGTTTTCATTGCATTTATGGATTTAGAAAAGGCATATGATAGAGTGGATTAGGGAGCAATGTGGCAGATGTTGCAAGTGAATGGAATAGGAAGTAAGTTACTAAATTCTGTAAGAGTTTTTATGAAGATAGTGAGGCTCAGGTTAGGTTGTGTAGGAGAGAGGGAGATTACTTCCCAGTAAAAGTAGATCTTAGACAGGGATGTGTAATGTCACGATAGTTGTTTAACATTTATATAGATGGGTTTGTAAAAGAAGTAAATGCTAAGGTGTTGGGGAGAGGGGTAGGATTAAATTATGGGGAATCAAATACAAAATGGGAGTTGATAGTTACTTTTTGCTTATGATACTGTGCTTTTGAGAGATTCTAAAGAAAAGTTGCAAATGTTAGTGGACGAGTTTGGAAGGGTATGTGAAGGTAGAAAGTTGAAAGTGAACACAGATAAGAGTAAGGCGATGAGGGTATCAAATGATTTTAGATAAAGAAAAATTGGATGAAAGTGTTCAGATATTTGGAAGTTTACTTGTCAGCAGATAGGTTTAAGAAGGATAAGGTTAAGTACAGAATTGAAGGAAAAAAGGTGAATGGTGCACTGAGGTATTTGTGGAGACAAAAAACGTTATCCATGAAGGCATCAACATGGTATCAACACTCTTATATAGGTGGGAAGCTAAGGTTGTAAATGCTACAGCAAGAAGGCTGGAATTAGGGAAGATGGAGTGTCTAAGAGCAATGTGTGGTGTAAATATTATGCAGAGAATTCTTACTGTAGAAATTAGGAGGTGTGGAGTTACTAAAAGTATTAGTCAGAGGGATGAAGAGGGGTTGTTGAGGTGGTTTGGTCATTTAGAGAATGGAACAAAGTAGAATGACTTGGAGAGCATATAAATCTGTAGGGGAAGGAAGGCTAGGTAGGGGTCATCCTCGAAAAACATTGGAGGGAGGGGGTAAACGAGGTTCTGTGGGTGAGGGGCTTGGACTTCCAGCAAGTGTGTGTTAGCGTGTCAGATAAGAGTGAGTAGAGATGAATGGCTTTAGGGACCTGACAAGTAGGGTAATATTTTGTAAAGGGATTCAGGGAAACTGGTTAGCCAGACTCAAAGCCTGGAAATGGGAAGTACAATGCCTACACTTTAAAGAAGGGGAGTGGGATATTAGTAGTTTGGAGAGACATCTAAACTGTCCTATCTGAGCGCCTCTGCAAAGACAGTGATTATGTATGAGTGATGGTGAAAGTGTTGAATGATGATGATGAAAGTTCTTCCTTTCATTTTGGGTCACTCTGCCTCGGTGGGAAACTGCCGATGAGTTAAAAAAAAAAAAAACTATCTGGGGTTGGAGAAAGTGTGTGCCAAGTTTTATTTATTCTTTGTTGCTCCAGTACCTAATGAAAAACCTCAAATTCACAAAAATTTTAGTCTAACGCTTACCTTCTTGCAGTAGCATTTTGGAGCCTTTTAGGTCCCTTGGTGTAACTATTTGGAGTGGCAGGGGTACTTATATCAAAAGGGGTATAAAGTTTGCCAGGAGTTCGCCGAGGAGTGCGAGTCGGTGTTCCACCATCTAATCTGTACCGACGACGAGTCGAGTTTCGAAACATCTGCATGAAAATTTTCCTGTTAAATAAGTGTTTATCCATTAAGTTTCAAATGTAAAATATATTAAATTTATTGCAGGAAAACAAGTTGAGCACTGCAGTAATCCTACTGGCCCATGCTAGATAAACCTTACTTACACCCAACCTTCTCACTTGTGAAATTTACACTCAAGCAGGAAAACAATGACACTGATCCTCTTCTAGACTTCTCAATCTACAAATCATCTACCAGCTTCCAGTTCTAGGTCTTCTGTCAACCCACTAACATGAATGACCTCATCCATTTCTGGGTCCATCACAACACAAGGACTAAGAGACGAGAGTATAAGATTTTTTTCTCAAAGCACAGAGTATGAAGTCCTAACTTCACAGAACAACTGTCATAACATCACTGAATTTTTTCTCCACATTTTTTTTCTTCTTTTTTTTTCCACACTTCCCTATACTTTTATTCTAGACTGCAAAAGTACCTCTTAAGCAATTAGCACTTCTGGGACAGAAAAATAATAGATTCCTTATTTTTCCTACATCATCTGTTCCTGAAAATGCTGCTCAACTTTTACACATGGCCAACCTCAATGTCACTACAATCTCATCTTCCTGTATCAGACATCACAAGAGCCTGTGGTGGTGGACAAATCTGGAGGTTTACACCATTCCCTGTGATGGCTGTGACAGTTTGTTGGTGAGGTAGCAAGAGACTTGGATGTACACAGTGGAGAGCAAAAATACACTTGTTTGACTAATGCTATGAATGTGCATGCCAGCCATCCTAATATACAGCAGCTCTGCCTAATGATGTGCAATGAAGCTACTTCAGAAGATATAGACAAAGAGCAATGGTTAGAGTCAACCCTAATTAACACTACAAACACCATCACACAGAATATTTCAACTCACTGAACCCCTCGCCCATTGCTCCTCAGCCAAGCGTGACCAGAAATAGATTCAGATCACTCTTGCCATTCACCTGCACTGCTGCCCCATATATTGTATGGTTTCATTGAACCTTTAGTAATGGTTATAAACTGTATCTCAGAAATAGGTTAGCTTAGGCTATCTCCAACCTCATTCATCAATGTCCTTTCAGGGACTCACAAGGGTACTTACACCTCACTTCATCCCTATAAAATGTTTTACCTTTGATTTTTCTTCTTTAGTTCTTCTGAAGGAATTCAAGTAGGTGCACAAAAATAGAAGCAGAATATGAGGGGTTTTGAATTGTAGATCAAGGTGGCAAGGAAAGACTAGATTTTCAAGAATATTTATTATTAAACTGAGATATCAGGGTTACAGTAAAAAATTCTGTCACTACAGAGTTCTGAAAATGTAGATGTCGGCATTACATGAAGGTAATACAGTGGACCCCCGGTTAACGATATTTTTTCACTCCAGAAGTATGTTCAGGTGCCAGTACTGACCGAATTTGTTCCCATAAGGAATATTGTGAAGTAGATTAGTCCATTTCAGACCCCCAAACATACACGTACAAACGCACTTACATAAATACACTTACACAATTGGTCGCATTCAGAGGTGATCGTTATGCGGGGGTTCACTGTATTAACAAAATTGTATACATGAGGCAATATTTACAAGATTCTCTCTTCTTTCAACAAACTAGCCATATCCCACCGAGGCAGGGTGGCCCAAAAAGAAAAGCGAAAGTTTCTCCTTTTAAATTTAGTTATATATACAGAAGGAGTTACTAACCCCTTGCTCCTGGCATTTTAGTTGCCTCCTACAACATGCATGTCTTGCTGAGGAAGAATTCTGTTCCATTTCCCCACTGAGATAAGCAGAAATAAACAAGAACAAGAACTAAGATATTGGCAGTTTGGAGGGATATGTTGTGTATCTTTATATGTATATGCTTCTAAGCTGTTGTATTCTGAGCACCTCTGCAAAAACAGTGATAATGTGTGTGAGTGGTGAAAGTGTTGAATGATGATGAAAGTATTTTCTTTTTGGGGATTTTCTTTCTTTTTTGGGTCACCCTGCCTCGGTGGGAGACGGCCGACTTGTTGAAAAAAAAAAGAACTAAGAAGATAGAAAACCCAGAGGGTGTATATGTATATGTTTGTACATGCATACATTTGCAGTGTGACCTAAATGTAAGTTGAAGTAGCAAGACGTACCTGAAATCTAGCATGTTTATGAGACAAAGACACCAGCAATCCTACCATCATGTAAAACAATTAGAGGCTTTTGTTTTACACTCATTGGCAGGACAGCAATACCTCCCTAAGAGGTTGCTGGGAGGTACTGCCATCCTGCCAAGTGAGTGTAAAACAAAAGCCTGTAATTGTTTTACATGTTGGTAGGATTACTGGTGTCTTTTTTCTTTCTCAAACATGCAAAATTTCAGGTACGTCTTGCTACTTCTGCTTACACTTAGGTCACAGTACACATGCATGTACAAACATATGTACAAACATATATACACACACCCCTCTGGGTTTTCTTCTATTTTTTTGCTAGTTCTTGTTCATTTCCTCTTATCTCTATGGGGAAGTGGAACAGAATTCTTCCTCCGTAAGCCATGCATGTCACAAGAGATGATTAAAATGACAGGAGCAAGAGGCTAATAACCCCTTCTCCTGTACACATTACTAAAGTTAAAAAGAGTAACTTTTGTTTTTCTTTTTGGGCCACACTGCCTCAGTGGGATACGGCCGGTCTGTTGAAAGAAGACTGTACTAAATATAAGGATATCACTTTTGTTTGCCTGGCTATAAGTAGATTGATATGACTATTATACTTGTAAGGAATAACCAGAAATGAAAATGAAATTGGAAATTTTTAAATGAAATAAGCTTTGTCATTACAGTGTATTCTACTGATTTAAAAATATAATACCTGTGTAAAAGATGAAAATGATGTCCTGACTCCCTGTAATGCACGATTCATCCTCCTGCCACCCTCATTGAAGAATCTGCTTGTCTGTGGTTTCAGCTGTGAAACATTATCATGGATGTTGTTCCAGAGTGGTGCTATGCCTGAGGGCAGCTTCCGAAGTGGTCTATGAGGAAGGGATGACAATGGGTGGAAAGAACGATGGGACCCACTTGTGTGGTTATTGCTGCCATCTTGGGATTTGTGAGGATGGTTTGGTGGGAAATTTGTGTTACTTGATAGACATTCACAAGGCTCGTTATAACAGCTTTCCTCTTGATCGTTGTTCTTAGAGCAATTTTCCTTATCCAAGCAGCTAATGTTAGGAGTAATTTGGCAAGACCCCTTTGCTTTAGGACAATGCTGATGATGGGTGAATGTGTTGCTGTAAATATATACATTATAAAAATTCTGTAAAATGAGTGTGTGTACACACAAACATACAAAAAAGAACATTACAGTTGGGAAGCACATACAGGCAGGACCCACTGTACAACGCTTTGCTTTACGGAGCTTCGCTGATGCAGCAGTTTTCGATTATACCCATTCTTCAGTATTAAGACTTCCTACAATAAATATATTCACTACTCACTATAAGCTAAGGACAAAATACTTAAAGGTAAGTAATGTATGTACTATATATGCATTTTTTAGGCCTAGTTCTTATTACTCACTTAATATATTATAGTGTAAACACATAATCAAATTTTTATATGCATTTGAAAGTGAAAAAAAGGGGGCTATGTTTCACTTTACAGGGGTGGCCTAGAAACTAACCTGCTGTATAAACAGGGCCCTCCTGTATACACCAAGGCACATGATGAAAAACAGGGAAAAAACAAAGAGGCTATAATTTCAAAGGAAATAATAATCTAAAGAAGAAACATGAAATGAAAGAAAGGGATATCAGTATAAGAGCTAGGTAATAAACATCAGGTGGGTACAATACATACTTCCACCCCATATATTTTCAAATTACAAAATATTTTACCAAGTGGGTGCCAGAAGGATGTGAATATCAGCATGAAAGCAGTTACAGTGCTGTATCAAGTAAAGGTATTGATGTAATGCTGTTGAAATTAAGTACCAATATCATAACTACTATAACGGCAATTACTCAAGCCAGTTTTCTATTCAAGTACAGAACAATGCTGGTTTTTTCAAAAATTTTATGCCTACTATGACAAATGGCAACTAAAACTGTGTGGAGGAAACAGCTCTCCTTGCCATGAAGCCAATGAAAGATACTGATGCTGTACAGCTTACTGCTAATTAGTGGATAAGTAATGGTAAGAGATATTGACATTATGGTAGAGACAAAGACAGTTTCAGTATACAGAACCTTTACTGATGATGTTTGGTCCACACAGTGGATTTTATCACATCACAAACAGATGTGACTTAATAAGTGACTACAGAAAAAACTGTCAATAAAGGTTACATAGTATTGTATTTGTGTCTGTTTACCAGAGTAAATTAGTGCTGAAATTCTAACAGCTGAATATAGTTAAAATGTGGATGCAACACTGTTCAACTGATGTTATTCCTCTACACAAGTCAGTTCCAACAGGAATTAAGGACTGTGCCTGCAGCTGCAAATGCAGTAGGAGTGCATAAGTGTAAGTTGTGTCTTTGGTATGTCAATGTTTTCAGTGAAATTAGGACATTTCCTGTGCATAATGGTGCCAGTAAAAGAAAATAAACACCTCGGCCACCAAATTAACATGTGACTGGTTCAAGAATTACCAAGCCAAAGGCTGGAGCATACTGACGGTCACTAAGCATAAATAATGTGGCATTTGGACAACTGCTCTGCCCACCCAATATTTATGTTTTATTCATTATTAAAATATATAAAGTATATATACAGCCTCTCCTCACTTAGTGACATACATGTACTCATTTACCAATGACTCAGACTTACGACAGGCTCTCTGACCGGTATGCACACCTAAATACATGTACAGTGGACCCCCGCATAACGATCATCTCCGAATGCGACCAATTATGTAAGTGTATTTATGTAAGTGCGTTTGCACGTGTATGTTTGGGGGTCTGAAATGGACTAATCTACTTCACAATATTCCTTATGGGAACAAATTCGGTCAGTACTGGCACCTGAACGTACTTCTGGAGTGAAAAAATATCGTTAACCAGGGGTCCACTGTAATGTACAGTGGAATCTCGACTTACGAGTGCCCCAACATACAAGTTTTTTGAGTTAAGATTTGTTGCTCAGTCGATTTTTTTCTCCGAGTTATAAGCGAGCTTCAGAACACCGCCACTAGTTGGCGCAGCGAACGCCACAACATCCACTCAGCAGTGCACATGTTTACCTTGCCGTGGAAGCATTTCTCGTGTGTTGTGCTTGAATTTTGTGCAGTTATTTTGCCAAATTTCTCTTTTCTAACCATGGGTCCTAAGAAAGTACGTACAGTGGAACCTCAAATTTCGAACTTAATCCATTCCAGGAGCTAGTTCTAAAGTCGAAAAGTTTGAAAGGCAAAGCAATATTTCCCATAAGAAATAATGGAAGTACATTTAATCCATTCCAGAAACCCAATAGTAGTATTAAAAAAAAAAAAAAAAAAAATTATAGATAGTATTAGATTATAGTTTTACATACACACAACAAATAGTGTTCAATTATCAATAAATTTAAATAAACATAAAATAACATTTTTACTTACCTTTATTGAAGATTGGTGATGGCATCTGGAAGATAGGGAGGAGAGAGAGAGTTGGGGTGTGTTTGGAAGGGAAATCCCCCTCCATAAGGACTTCAGGTATCAAAGCCCTCCATGGGGTTACTTCCCTTCTCTGCCTTTCAATGCCACTAGGACCAGCTTGAGACTCGCTGGACCCCTGTCTCACAAAATAACTGTCCACAGTCCTCTGTTTCTGGCACCTCTAAGATTTCCCTAAAATGGGACATGGTTCTGTCACTGAACTTGTTGCAAAGATGGCTTGTTTCAGCTTGCTCAGGGTGGTACTTCTCTACAAACATTTGGACATCATTCCACTTGGCGCTAATCTCCTTAATCTTTGAATCGGCATGCAACTTCCTTGCCTTTTCACAAATAATCGTCTTTGAAACACTATCACCTGCCATCTCTTTATCCTTGATCCACACCAGCAACAACTTCTCAACTTAATCGATTGTCTGTGGTCTTTTTTTTGGTTAGCATATCAACACCTTTCGCAACACCGGCTTCCTTGATTTGTTCTTTCTTTGCCAGGATAGAAGCGGTGGTTGACTTGTTTTTCCGGTACATCCTGGCAAGCTCAAGTCGCACACCACTCTCATACTTCTGTATTATTTCCTTCACATCTATGGTGTTTCTCACTCTCTTTACCACAGGGGTACCACTAGCAAGTTTCTTTGGGCCCATGGTAGCTTATTTCACAGTCCCACAAGCACTAAACACAATGAATTACAGTGGAACCTCAAATTTTGAACATATTGCTTATCGAACTCTTCGAAAATCAACCGCCTTTTTCAAATCAACTTTGTCCCTATTATCGAACTTGCCCCTATTTTCAAACCGCCGGGTACCGGACCTGTCTGCATCCCCATGCAGGTGTCGTGAGCCAGTCTGGCTTTGTTGATGCTTGAGTGAACACTAACCTACAATCTCAAACATTTTATGAATAATTCATTGTGTTTAGTGCTTGTGGAACTGTGAAATAAGCTACCATGGGCCCAAAGAAACTTGCTAGTGGTACCCCTGTAGTAAAGAAAGTGAGAAACACCAATAGATATGAAGAAGGAAATAATACAGAAGCACGAGTGGTGCGAGACTTGTTGAGCTTGCCAGGATGTATGTGGACAGTTATTTTGTGAGGCAGGGGTCCAGTGACTCAAGCTGGTCCTAGTGGCATTAAAAGACAGAAAAGGGAAGTAACCCCAGAGAGGGCTTTGGGGGGGATTCCCCTTCCAAACACTAACCCCCAACTCCCTCTCTTCGCCTCCCTATCTTCCAGATGCCATCACCAATCTTCAATAAAGGTAAGTAAAAGTTATTTTATATGTTTATTTAAATTTATTAATAATTGTACACTATATTTGTTGTATGTAAAACTATAGTGTAATACTGTCTATAAATTTTTTTTTTTTTTGTGAATATTTTTGGGTTTCTGGAACAGATTAATTGTATTTCCATTATTTCTTATGGGAAATATTGCTTCGCCTTTCAAACTTTTCGAATTTAGAACTAGCTCCTGGAACGGATCAAGTTCGAAATTTGAGGTTCCACTGTAATCGTAAAATGTTACGAGACCGCAGGTTAGTGTTCACTCAAGCATCAACAAAGCCAGACTGGCTCATGGCGCCTGCGCTGGGACGCGGACAGAGCAGGCTGGTGGACAGGTCCAGTACCCGGCAGTTCGAAAGAAGGGGCGAGTTTGATAATAGGGACAAAGTTGGTTCGAAAAAAGCAGTCGATTTTCAAAGAGTTCGATAAGTGATAAGTTCGAAATTTGAGGTTCCACTGTAAGTGCAAAGGACAGTGCTGAAAAGAAAAAGAGGATGATGTCCACTGAATTAACCCTTTGACTGTTTTCGACGTATAAATATGTCTTACGAGCCAACGTTTCTGACGTATATATACTCAATAATTCTAGTGGCTTCAAATCAAGCGGGAGAAAGCTGGTAGGCCCACATGTGAGAGAATGGGTCTGTGCGGTCAGTGTGCACCACATAAAAAAAATCCTGCAGCACACATTGCGTAATGAGAAAAAAAAAAAAAAACGATCGTTTTCTTGGAATAAAACGCCGACTCTGAGGTGTATTTTCGTATAGTATTTGTCGTTGTATTCGCGTTTTCATGGTCTTAGGTGATAAAATGGAAAACATATTACAGAAATAGAGAAGATTTTCATTACTTTGACGATGAAAACGACCTTGAAACTGAGCTCAAATTAGCGGAAATGTTTGATTTTTACCAATGCTCAGGAGTAAACAAATCACACCACACGTCCAATACACGTCAACTGGGGAGTCTAATATTCTTTCACTAGTGCACTGATATTATTTATACCATTTTTACAATAATGCAGTAGTCTGCATAACAGTAAATTTTGTATTTTTTTGTATGAATAAAAAATCAAAATAGAAAGAAATAATAATATAAGAGGAGCCTAGAGATGTGACTAATGAACAGAGGATATGCTATTTTAGTGCCAAGAATGTCTACCTTGTTTATTCTGGACCCTATTTTGAAATTGGCATCTTTTTTAATTTGTGTGAAATTGGCCAAATTGCCAATTTCTGACCACTATATTGGGTAGTTCAAATTGGTAAATGAGTGGTTTCTTGTACTCAGCTGATAGATAAAATGGAGTTCTAAAGAAATAGCTATGAGTTTGGTCAACTGGAACAACGAAATTGGCTGAAAACAGGGCTCAAAGTCGGCGAAATCGCCGATACACGTATGTCGTCGATTCCGCTAACTTCGCGGGAGCGTAATTCCGCGAGTTTTCGACCAAATTTCGAACTTTTGGTGTCATTACCATCGGGAAAAGATTCTCTATCATTTCATAAGAAAAAATAATTTTTTTTTTCGAATATTTGGCGACATAGAATGACAGTTTCAGAAAGGGGCCTGAAACAGTCACAGGGTTAAATAATGAAATCATACATAAACATGAGCGAGGTGTGGGGGTTGTGGACTTGGCCAGGCAGTACCAGCGTAGGTCTTCTTCGATATGTACGATACTAAAGCAGGAGTCAATGAAGGCTATAGCGCCAACAAAGCAATAAAGTGTAACAATTAAGTTCATCAATAAAGTGTAACAATTAAGTTCATCAATAAAGTGTAGCAGTTAAGTTCAGTGATAAAGTATAGCAAGTAGCCTATCTTTTCCACCCTCCACCTTCACTTCCACCTCCGCCAGCATCTGTTCTCCAAGGTAAATACGTACACTTTATAAAACCAGTTTACTGCTTTACATTCTCTATTATGTTTTAATATATTTTTATACAGTATTTCTTATTTATAAATACATTGTTTCAGTGTTTTCCTTATGAAACTAGTGATCTAGCGCAGTTAGCCTCACAAACACTCCGTTTTCAGAAGGGGAAGAATGGGAAGATATGGTCAGAGAGGGAGCGGGTTTTATTAATTCTAAAGTGTATATCATGTTTCTATGTTATATATACTGTTTATTATGTCAAATTAGATCAATTGTGATAAGTAAGCCATGGAGCTGATATTAGCGTTATGGTGAAGTATTTTCTCCTGCCTCCTGACAGCAGGAATTCTGCTGGAACGGATAAATGGCATTTCAATTAATTACAATGAGAAAAAGTGATTTGATATACTACGAGCAAATTGAGTTACAAGCTAGGTCACGGAACGGATTAAACTCTTAAGTCAAGGTACCACTGTATATTAGAGCAGATTTTCTCTATTCTGTTTATTACAATATACAGTGGTACCTCATGTTTCAAACAGCCCCCAACTCGAACAATTATGCAAGTGTATTTTTGTAAGTACGTACTTTAGTAAGTGTATTTTTGGAGGTCTGAAACGGACTAATCTAATTTACATTATTCCACATGGGAACAAATTCGTTCGGCAACTGCACTCGAACAGCCTTCTGGAACGAATTAAGTTTGAAACTCAAGATACCACTCTACAGTACACTACTGTATAAACATTTAAAAATTATACCAGAAATGTTATAAATGGTACAAATGTGACATTCAAACAATATCAAAGATAGTTCACACAAACCCACTACCATTATATTATGCTCCTCACTTAGTGACATTCGTTTACTGACGTGGTCTTAGGAATGGAATTCCATCGTTAACCCCTTGACTGTTGCAACCCCAAATCCTGAGGTGTCTCCTGGTGTAAAAAAAAAAAAAAAAATTGAAATGGAGAATCTTTTCCCGATTGTAATGACACCAAAAGAACAAAATTTGATGGAAAACTGACGGAATTATGCTCTCATGAAGTTAGCGACCTCAGTAATATTTACGAATCGGCGATTTCGCCCACTTTGAGCCCTATTTTCGGCTAATTCCATTGTTCCAGTCGACCAAACTCATAGCTATTTCTTTAGAACTCCATTTTTTCTATCAACCGAGTACAAGAAACTGCCCATTTACTGATTTCAACTACCCAATAACATGGTCAGAATTTTGCAATTTGGCCAATTTCACGAAAATTAAAAATATGACAATTTCAAAATAGGGTCCAGAATGAACAATGCAGACATTCATGGCTCTAAAAATAACATTTTCTTTGATCATCAGTCACATCTCCAGACCCCTCTGATATTACTCTTGCTTTCTATTCTGAATTTTTATTCGAACAAAAAATGAAAGATTTACTGTTATGCAGACTACTGCAATATTGTAATAATTGTATAAATAATGTCAACCCATTCATGACTGCATATCAGAATGGCTACTTGGACATTTATTGAAAAATGACATTTGTTTACTTTTGAACATCGGCAAAAATCAAACATTTCCCCAACTTTGAGCTCCATTTTGAGGTTCTTTTCATAGTAAAACCAATCAAAATCGCTTCTATTTCTATAATATGTTTTCCATTCTATGAAATGAGACCAAGAAAACGAGAATATAACCATAAATACTATACGAAAATAGACCACAAAGTCGGCATTTTAATTAAAAAAAAAAAAAAAAAAAAAAAAGTCGGATTTTTTTTTCTCATTATGCACTGCGTGCTGCAGGATTTTTTTTTATATGGAACACACTGACCACACAGACCCATTCTCTCACATGTGGGCCTACCAGCTTTCTCCTGCTTGATTTGAAGCCGCTAGAATTTATGAGTATATACACATCAAAAAACGGTGGCTCGTAAGATGTATATATACGACCAAAACAGTCAAAGGGTTAAGTGAGAAGAGGCTGTATAGTATTTCTAATTAAAAAATTTAACCAAGGTATTTAATGTTGATGAAATGCATATACGTATAAAGATGAGTGTACAAGGTGATGTCAGGCAAAGATACAGACTTTTCCAATCAGCTGGTTCAGAGACTAGTTCAAGTACTGCATAACTAAATATAACCAGAATAATCCAACAATGCAATTTATGTTTAGGTTAGGTGAGGTTAATGACAATTTCACTAAATTTATACATATATGGATCAACTTTTCACCAGCAGGACAATATCAGAGCCTTCTCAAAAATATTCTCCATGGTTACCAATCAAGTCTCACAACATCTTACTCCACCGATACCTCCCTCATTAATCCAATGGTTTACTCGAGAACTCAAATATTGCAAGGCAATCTCAAAGGTATGGTGACCCCAGAAGTGCAAAAGGCATTCAATACAGTTAACCACAATATACTGGGGTTATCCTAGGTAATTTCCACATATGTTACTATGTATGATGACTCTAATCACCTAAATTTGAGTAACTTTATGTATAGCTGTACCTAAATAAAATCACTTGCATTTCAAAAGGCATTTGCAGAATACCTGCAACCAAGGTGAAGAGGAGCAAGCACTGACCATGGAATTTAATGCCAAGGTGCAATTTGGTCTATGGCTAGTGTGTAAACAAACTGTGGCCTCAAATACCCTATGTACCATCTAAACAATGCTCAGTCTGTGCAACACCTGAGTATCTTCACCTGGGAAATGTTTTGCCAGTCATAATAAAAATACCCAAGTGTTGCACAAGTTTCTTATTTAACAACTTCTTGTTATTCTAAACCATTTATTCAAATGTTCAGTTTATTTTTTAAGTGTCTCAATTCAAGATGAAGATCTCAGAATTGTTGTACTTTGTTTAAAAGCTGGAAGAAATCACCAGGGAAGGGCCAAGAATAAAAGGATGTGGATAGAAGTATTAAGGCCACCAAAGTCACAGACATTTTTACCATAAGAGCAGTAAATAACTGGAATAAACTTGATCAATTTTCCCAATCCACCATCCACAAAATTTTTAGTGGTTTATAAGACTTCAAAGTAAAAACTTTGCTATAAATAAAAATGGTCAGCAAAGCACAGAAGGTAATGCCTGCTGGGATATACATAGTAACACACTTTATATCATATTTAAAAAAAGAATTTATTCTTATCGGTAACCCCTGATTATTAGTAATTCAGGTTAATCCAAGAAAGCCAAGCAGTATGGCTTATTTCCACTGGAGTTCTTTTAAGGTCCTGCCCAAGGACACAACCAATGACAGATAACCATTCCTTAGTACAGTACATGTATCAATTTACTTACAGAATTTAACCTAGGCCCTTTCCATTGTGATCAGAACACACTACCACTGTGCTACAAGCTTTCTGCACTTGAAGAGCAGAACAGGCTGCCTGACCATGTGAAAGCCAGTCTCAGCATAAGCTAGTTTAGGAAGAAAACTACAAAGTACCTCAAGTGATGCCACAGAAAAAGGAGGAAAGTGAGCTCTTATATAGTAACTGTTACATTCAAACGTTTGTACGGTTAATATTAAAATTATTTTTCCTTTCTGATTCACATGTAATTTTTTTCACACGTTTGATTTACTCATACGCATTTTATTACTCGTATGCTTTTACTGTTAACAATCATGACAGATTTTTACTGTAATAGGCTGTTAAATGTAAGGTATGAAAAGGACTCCAATGGAAAGTCACTGTTTGATTTCTTTAAGTTATCCTAAGTATTTTACATGTACATAATGCTATGCACAACAATTACAATTTTTTTTGTAAAATCACACCTAAATATAATTGTTATTAAACCCTGTTTTGTTTCTGACTGAAATATTTTCCATGGAATGTATTATAAAAACTGAGAACCAAAGAAATATACTTCAGTTCACATCGACTACAACATGAAAGTAACATGCAACAAGGAAATGTAGGTTTGGAAGTACACAATGCAAGTCATTTTCTTCACAAAGGTATTTATTTGCTGGGGAAATCTTTTAATTGATTCATTCTAAATAGTCTATTAAGGCCATTATCCTTAATGCATAAAATTTTGCATATCTATTACAGTATTTTCAAAGTGCAAATTCTGAACCTGAATAAGGAATGCTAGTGGTCTCAATATTCCCGGGTCACCAACTGATCAATACTAATATTTTTACTGGGAAAGTTCTTCCATACATATATTTAGTAAAGTTATCAGCAATTACTAACCTAACCTAATCTAAAATAAACCAAAATTATATTCTTGCTTAAATGTGGTTAGTTATAGTTTAAAAAGTCACAAAACCTGCCGCCAAGAGATTTGAAGGGCTTTTGTTCCAAAAAATTTGATTAAAAGCCTTTCAAATCTCTTGGCGGCAGGTTACCCTAGGTTAAATCTACACAGTAAACTTTTTATGTATGTATATCACATATGCAATCAATACCATTGTTAAAAAAATGATGTACACGGCCTGAATAAAAATTTGACCATCCCACCAACACTAGCAAGGCACCGCCCCTTGAGCTTGTATCCAACACTTAAATCACTGAACCCTGTGTAAAAAAAGGAAATGACATCAACAGCATAAATGTCAAGGTTGTAATCAATATGCTTATCAGTTATATATCCCCGGGGCTGACGTCAGAGCAGCAGAACAAGTTACTGATGACTAACTTGTGTGTGGGAGGCGGTGGTGGCAGGGAAGTTCTCCTCTGACGACCCTCCTCCTGCCTGAACCTCTCCTGCAGGTTAACACGGCTGCCGGGGGTGCTCGGCTGGTAGTCCTGGCTCAGGTAATTCTTAGTGCGGGTGCTGTGGCGGGTGTTGAAGAAGGACCAGCTCCTGGAGAGTGTGGCTGCCATCACTGCCTGGGGCGCCGCTGCTGCCGCTCTGTTTCAAACACACCGCCGCCGCCGCCGCCGCCATCAACGGATAACCTGTAACTTTGCCAAACCTCTATACTAAAACCATAAGATTTCCAACTATAATGCAATTACACCTTAATATTTTTCATAAAACACTTATTAACTTATCAATTTCAATATGAAACAAACTTTCTTTTATATGTTTTATTGATAATTAGCGATGTAATGAAAGAGAGGTGGCACACTTAAATCTACATCATCCATAAGCAGGGCCGGATTACCGCATAGGCAAACTAGGCATTTGCCTAGGGCCCCGCACTTTGGGGGCCCCGCGGTCCAAGGGAATAATAGTGCTGTAGTGGTTATGCTGAATATAATAGTTACATGATGTCACTACTTTAATAGCCTAATCTAGTAATACTATGCTGTCTTGAGTTTATTCTCTTTAAAATGCATGATTTAACAAGATAGTTATAATGGCTGTTGGTAAATGGTTTTGGTTGTCTTGATGTACTTTCCCTATTAAATTTAATCTAAATAGCCAGAATGTATTTAATTAGACCTTAAACAGGCTCACACCAACCCCCCCCCACCCTCAAGCTGGAAGGGGTCGCTTCGCTTACCCGTCCCCTCAAGGAAGGTTCCTTGATGTTGGTGAGGGGCTCTTGATTTAGGGAATTGGATCTTTGCTCCAGTTCCCCGAATTAAGCCTGAATGCCTTCCACATCCCCCCCCCAGGCGCTGTATAATCCTCCGGTTTAGCGCTTCCCCCTTGATTATAATAATAATAATTCGCTTACCTGTAACTCAAAGGGGCCCCGCCAATCTGAATAGCCTAGGGCCCGGAGACTTCTTAATCTGGCCCTGTCCATAAGTAAGTTTATTCAGGTATACACAAATACAGTTACATAGATTATCATACATAGCAGCATATGTGTAAAGTACCTAGGATAACCCAAAAAAAAGTCAGAGTGACTTATTTCCATTGGGTGAGTGCTGATCAGACTCCATCAACGGTCATGATGTAATGAGGAGTAACTCACTATTCACCTTACATTCCTAGGGCGCTTTATGACCCTTATGGGTCGTGAAGTATCCAGGGTCTGAGTAAGTTTTCTTCTCCCTCTATTTGCAAATACTTCTTTTTAATTAATGGTTATTGTATCACCAATTCACCATTATACTGACCAATAACCATGAAAGTGTGTAAGAAATTTCACATACATACTGAAAATCACAAGTTTCAAAAGACGATTTCTTTGATTTTTGCAACATCTTATGAGTTTTAAGTACCCCCCTCCAGATTAAATTCCTAGATTAATGAAGCCTTTCCCCAGATTGAAATCCTGGCTGTGCTACTGTTTAAGATAACATAATATTTTGTTCTGATTTAACCCCGGAGGGTTAGCCACCTTGGATAACCCAAGAAAGGCCATCGAAGGACTGTCTGTCTTATTTCCATTGGGGTCCCCATTCTTGTCCCCCAACATGCTACCCACACCAGTGGTGTGGGTACCTGGAGTTTACCTGGAGAGAGTTTCGGGGGTCAACGCCCCCGCGGCCCGGTCTGTGACCAGGCCTCCTGGTGGATCAGCGCCTGATCAACCAGGCTGTTGCTGCTGGCTGCACGCAAACCAACGTACGAGCCACAGCCCGGCTGATCAGGAACTGACTTTAGGTGCTTGTCCAGTGCCAGCTTGAAGACTGCCAGGGGTCTGTTGGTAATCCCCCTTATGTGTGCTGGGAGGCAGTTGAACAGTCTCGGGCCCCTGACACTTATTGTATGGTCTCTTAACGTGCTAGTGACACCCCTGCTTTTCATTGGGGGGATGGTGCATCGTCTGCCAAGTCTTTTGCTTTCGTAGTTTACCTGGAGTTTACCTGGAGAGAGTTTCGGGGGTCAACGCCCCCGCGGCCCGGTCTGTGACCAGGCCTCCTGGTGGATCAGCGCCTGATCAACCAGGCTGTTGCTGCTGGCTGCACGCAAACCAACGTACGAGCCACAGCCCGGCTGATCAGGAACTGACTTTAGGTGCTTGTCCAGTGCCAGCTTGAAGACTGCCAGGGGTCTGTTGGTAATCCCCCTTATGTGTGCTGGGAGGCAGTTGAACAGTCTCGGGCCCCTGACACTTATTGTATGGTCTCTTAACGTGCTAGTGACACCCCTGCTTTTCATTGGGGGTATGGTGCATCGTCTGCCAAGTGAGTGATTTTCGTGTGCAAGTTCGGTACTAGTCCCTCTAGGATTTTCCAGGTGTATATAATCATGTATCTCTCCCTCCTGCGTTCCATGGAATACAGGTTTAGAAACCTCAAGCGCTCCCAGTAATTGAGGTGTTTTATCTCCGTTATGCGCGCCGTGAAAGTTCTCTGTACATTTTCTAGGTCGGCAATTTCACCTGCCTTGAAAGGTGCTGTTAGAGTGCAGCAATATTCCAGCCTAGATAGAACAAGTGACCTGAAGAGTGTCATCATGGGCTTGGCCTCCCTAGTTTTGAAGGTTCTCATTATCCATCCTGTCATTTTTCTAGCAGATGCGATTGATATAATGTTATGGTCCTTGAAGGTGAGATCCCCCGACATAATCACTCCCAGGTCTTTGACGTTGGTGTTTCGCTCTATTTCGTGGCCAGAATTTGTTTTGTACTCTGATGAAGATTTAATTTCCTCATGTTTACCATATCTGAGTAATTGAAATTTCTCATCGTTGAACTTCATATTGTTTTCTGCAGCCCACTGAAAGATTTGGTTGATGTCCGCCTGGAGCCTTGCAGTGTCTGCAATGGAAGACACTGTCATGCAGATTCGGGTGTCATCTGCAAAGGAAGACACGGTGCTGTGGCTGACATCCTTGTCTATGTCGGATATGAGGATGAGGAACAAGATGGGAGCTAGTACTGTGCCTTGTGGAACAGAGCTTTTCACCGTAGCTGCCTCGGACTTTACTCTGTTGACGACTACTCTCTGTGTTCTGTTAGTGAGGAAATTATAGATCCATCGACCGACTTTTCCTGTTATTCCTTTAGCGCGCATTTTGTGCGCTATTACGCCATGGTCACACTTGTCGAAGGCTTTTGCAAAGTCTGTATATATTACATCTGCATTCTTTTTGTCTTCTAGTGCATTTAGGACCTTGTCGTAGTGATCCAGTAGCTGAGACAGACAGGAGCGACCTGTTCTAAACCCATGTTGCCCTGGGTTGTGTAACTGATGGGTTTCTAGATGGGTGGTGATCTTGCTTCTTAGGACCCTTTCAAAGATTTTTATGATATGGGATGTTAGTGCTATTGGTCTGTAGTTCTTTGCTGTTGCTTTACTGCCCCCTTTGTGGAGTGGGGCTATGTCTGTTGTTTTTAGTAACTGAGGGACGACCCCCGTGTCCATGCTCCCTCTCCATAGGATGGAAAAGGCTCGTGATAGGGGCTTCTTGCAGTTCTTGATGAACACAGAGTTCCATGAGTCTGGCCCTGGGGCAGAGTGCATGGGCATGTCATTTATCGCCTGTTCGAAGTCATTTGGCGTCAGGATAACATCGGATAGGCTTGTGTTAATCAAATTTTGTGGCTCTCTCATAAAAAATTCATTTTGATCTTCGACTCTCAGTCTGGTTAGCGGCTTGCTAAAAACTGAGTCATATTGGGACTTGAGTAGCTCACTCATTTCCTTGCTGTCATCTGTGTAGGACCCATCTTGTTTAAGTAGGGGCCCAATACTGGGCGTTGTTCTCGATTTTGATTTGGCATAGGAGAAGAAATACTTTGGGTTTCTTTCGATTTCATTTATAGCTTTTAGTTCTTCCCGCGATTCCTGACTCCTAAAGGATTCTTTTAGCTTAAGTTCGATGCTTGCTATTTCTCTGACCAGTGTCTCCCTGCGCATTTCAGATATATTGACCTCTTTTAGCCGCTCTGTTATTCTTTTCCGTCGCCTGTAAAGGGAGCGCCTGTCTCTTTCTATTTTACATCTACTCCTCCTTTTTCTTAGAGGAATAAGCCTTGTGCATACATCGAGTGCCACCGAGTTAATCTGTTCTAGGCATAAGTTTGGGTCTGTGTTGCTTAGTATATCTTCCCAGCTTATATCGGTTAGGACTTGGTTTACTTGGTCCCACTTTGTTTTTGTTACTGAAGTTGAATTTGGTGAATGCTCCCTCGTGACTAGTCTCATTTTGTCGGTCTGGGGCTCCTCGCATACATGTCTGAACCTCAATTATGTTGTGATCCGAGTATATTGTTTTTGATATGGTGACATTTCTTATCAGATCATCATTGTTAGTGAATATGAGGTCTAGTGTATTCTCCAGTCTAGTAGGCTCTATTATTTGCTGGTTTAAATTGAATTTTGTGCAGAGATTTAAAAGCTCGTGTGAGTGTGAGTTTTCATCAGAGCTGCCTCCTGGTGTTATTACTGCAACAATATTATTTGCTATATTCCTCCATTTTAGGTGCCTTAAGTTGAAATCCCCCAGGAGCAAGATGTTGGGTGCAGGAGCTAGAAGATTTTCCAGACAGTGGTCAATTTTTAACAGCTGTTCCTGGAATTGCAGCAAGTAGGTACTTGGGTACCTACTTGCTGCTAGGTGAACAGGACAACAGGTGTAAGGAAACGCGTCGAAATGTTTCTATCCTGCCGGGAATCCAACCCGGGCGTCCGTGTTAGTTTAATATGTTCATTATGCACCCCATACCCATCCTGTGGGCGGTAGTCAAAAGATAACAAAGGTACATAATGGGTCCAGGGTGTGAAGTGAGAGCTTTACCAGCCAGTCCACGGAGTCACCTATCCATTTATCATCCAGAAACCATTTCACCAGTGTTACCGAAGCTAATAACAGTAATAAAATAGTACTTGGTGTGGAGTGACGAAAATGAGAAAATTCTTCTTTTATTGAAATACGAGAAGTATACAGTTACTTGTGGAAAAGACGTAAGATAAGACCTGGAAAAGGCCTTCGATACTGTCAACCATAATATATTATGTAAGAAACTTCAACTTATCGGTATAGGTTCTGTAGACTGGGTTAAGTCCTACCTTAGCAACGGGAGACAAATTGTCAAAATCAACAAAATGGAATCAGAACCCCTGCCGATAGCATATGGAGTTCCCCAGGGTAGTATTCTGGGTCCCTTATTATTCTTATGCTATATCAATGACACGCCTATCAGTGTCAAGTGCAAACTCCTACTGTATGCAGATGACAGTGCTCTGTTAGTGTCAGGTAAAGACCACAAGATATAGCTAATGTATTAACACTGGAACTAGAATCCTGCAGCAAATGGTTAGTAGACAACAAACTATCATTACACCTCGGGAAAGCTGAAGCCATTCTCTTTGGCACGAAACGTAAACTGAGAAGGGTAAATAATTTTAATGTCCAGTGTAATGGGGAGCCCATCACTTTGGTTTCATCAGTAAAATATCTGGGAATCCCCTTTAACCCATGCATGTCAGGATAATTGATAGGGAACAGTGTAGTAAAAAAAGCGAATGCCAGACTGAAGTTCCTCTATAGAGAAGCACAGTGTCTACCTATTGAGGCTCGCAGGACCCTATGTCTAGCCCTTATACAGTGTCATATGGATTACGCTTGCTCTTCATGGTACTCTGCCTTAACAAAAAAAACTGAAAGATAGACTGCAAATCACCCAGAACAAAATTGTAAGATTCATCCTGGGCCTGGGTCCAAGAGAGCATGTAGGAGAGAATGAATCACAGCAGTTGGATATGCTGAATGTTGAAGGCAGAATAAAACAACTGAAGCTAAATCAAGTTTATAAAATTGCTCACAAACAGTGTCCAGAATATCTTGCTGTCAATTTTGTCAAGGTTGGGAACCAAAGCAATCATAGTACTAGGGGGAGAGAGCACAACTTTGTAGTACCCACAGTCAGTGGCCAGGCGTCAAACACCTTTTATTGTACAGCAATAAAGGAATGGAACAGACTGCCCGCACATGTCAAAGCCAGTCATAACATGAACCAGTTCAAGAAGAGTGCCAAAAGGTGTCTGATGAATGTAGCTACAGAAAGGGAGGGAAATGATTTCTTATTTTTTAGCTAACACAAGCGTAATTTTACCTTATTCCTAGTAATGACCCTCGTATTGTAGATAGTCTTAATGACCCTTGTGTAGGATAGTCTTTTTAGTATGATAATAAAATGTTATCTCCATTATAAAATAATAAGGAAATATTATAACCTTTGTTTTATAATAATAATAAAGTAAAAGGACCCCAATGGAAATAAGTCACTCTGTCTGACTTTTCTGGGTTATCCCAGGTTCTCTGCACATATGCCGCTATGTATGATAATCTATGTAACTGTATTTGTGTATACCTGAATAAAGTTACTTACTTACATATTCAGATTTTTAACCCCGCAGGGTTAACCACCCAGGATAACCCAAGAAAGTCAGTGCGTCATCGAGGACTGTCTGTAGTTGGCAGTGACCGCAATATACACAACGGAGAGCATCCTGGGACAAAACTGACCTAATTTGCCCGAAATGCTCTGCATAACAAAGGGCTTTCTAAATAGTAGTATGTCATTGATGTCAGCTAGGCCTGTATACCTTGTTAGTTAGTTTAATATGTTTATTATACGTCACATACCCATCCTGTGGACGTATACCTTGTACATGTACTTGTAGCAAATAAAGATATTATTATTATTATTATTATTATTATTATTATTATTATTATTATTATTATTATTATTATTATTATTATTATATTCTTCCAGTAATCTTCACCAGTCGCCCTACCTTAGCCGACAATAGTGATAAAATAGTATTTGATGTGGTAGAGGTTAAGTTAAATGCAGTGATCTATAAGTGCCCAAAATCTCAGGCTGTAAAAAACGGGTGCTAGAGGTCAACGGCCGTTCGTCATAGTAAGAGTTGCCAGAAGTCACCGATTTCTCCAACGCGCAAGTTATTCTTGTTGTATTAAACTGAACACATATTACTCTGTTAAATATTATTTCAGTAGTCCTTTCACGAGCTAGTCTAAAATCACCGTCCGGATTCGTTCAAAAATTAGTGATCCACTGACCGGATTCGTCCAAAAATAAATGAACCAATGACCAGATTCAAAAGCTGATAGAGTTTCTAGGTGCCCTTAACACCTCACTCCACAAAGGAGGCAGTAAAGCAATAACAAAGAACTACATACCGATAGCGCTAACATCCTATATCATAAAAATCTTTGACGGGGTTCTAAGAAGCAAGACCACCACTTATCTAGACACCCATCAGTTACACAACTCAGGAAAACATGGGTTTAGAGCAGGTCATTCCTGCCTGTCCCAACTACTGGACCACTATAAGGTCCTGGATGCTCTAGAAGACAAACATAACACAGCATCGTGTCTTCCTTTGCAGATGACACCCGAATTTGCATGACAGTGTCCTTCATTGAAGACACTGCAAGATTCCAGTAGGACATCGACCAGATCTTTAAATGGGTTGCAGAAAACAATATTAAGTTCAATGATGAGAAATTCCAATTACTCCGATATGGAAAACGTGAGGAAATTGAACCTATATCGGAGTATAAAACAAATTCCAACCACAGAGCGAAAAACTAATGCATGAGACCTATTGTATCAATCGCATGTCAGAAAAATGACAGAATAGATAATGAGAACTTTCAGAACTAGGAATGCCAAGCTCTTCAGGTTGCTTGTTCTATCTAGGCTGGAGCTGGAATATTGCTGCACACTAACAACACCTTTTAAGTAAGTAAGGTGAAATTACTGACCTAGTAACAGCAACAGCAAAGAACTACAGACCAATAGCACTAACATCCCATATCATAAAAATCTTTGAAAGGGTCCACCCATCTAGAAACCCATCAGTTACACAACCCAGGGCAACATGGGTTTAGAACAGGTCGCTCCTGTCTGTCTCAACTATTGGATCACTACGACAAGGTCCTAAATGCACTAGAAGACAAAAAGAATGCAGATGTAATATATAAAGACTTTGCAAAAGCCTTTGACAAGTGTGACCATGGCGTAATAGCGCACAAAATGCGTGCTAAAGGAATAACAGGAAAAGTCGGTTGATGGATCTATAATTTCCTCACTAACAGAACACAGAGAGTAGTCGTCAACAGAGTAAAGTCCGAGGCAGCTACGGTGAAAAGCTCTGTTCCACAAGGCACAGTACTCGCTCCATCTTGTTCCTCATCCTCATATCCGACATAGACAAGGATGTCAGCCACAGCACCGTGTCTTCCTTTGCAGATGACACCCGAATCTGCATGACAGTGTCTTCCATTGCAGACACTGCAAGGCTCCAGGCGGACATCAACAAATCTTTCAGTGGGCTGCAGAAAACAATATGAAGTTCAACGATGAGAAATTTCAATTACTCAGATATGGTAAACACGAGGAAATTAAGTCTTCATCAGAGTACAAAACAAATTCTGGCCACAAAATAGAGCGAAAACACCAACGTCAAAGGACCTGGGAGTGATTTATGGGCGGAGGATCTCACCTTCAAGGACCATAACATTGTATCAATCGCATCTGCTAGAAAAATGACAGGATGGATAATGAGAACCTTCAAAACTAGGGAGGCCAAGCTCATGATGACACTCTTCAGGTCACTTGTTCTATCTAGGCTGGAATATTGCATGCACACTAACAGCACCTTTCAAGGAGGTGAAATTGCTGACCTAGAAAATGTACAGAGAACCTTCACGGCGCGCATAACGGAGATAAAACACCTTAATTACTGGGAGCGCTTGAGGTTCCTAAACCTGTATTCTCTGGAACGCAGGCGGGAGAGATTTCATGATTATATACACCTGGAAAATCCTAGAGGGACTAGTACCGAACTTGCACACGAAAATCACTCACTACGAAAGCAAAAGACTTGGCAGACGATGCACCATCCCCCCAATGAAAAGCAGGGGTGTCACTAGCACGTTAAGAGACCATACAATAAGTGTCAGGGGCCCGAGACTGTTCAACTGCCTCCCAGCACACATAAGGGGGATTACCAACAGACCCCTGGCAGTCTTCAAGCTGGCACTGGACAAGCACCTAAAGTCAGTTCCTGATCAGCCGGGCTGTGGCTCGTACGTTGGTTTGCGTGCAGCCAGCAGCAACAGCCTGGTTGATCAGGCTCTGATCCACCAGGAGGCCTGGTCACAGACCGGGCCGCGGGGGCGTTGACCCCCGGAAACTCTCTCCAGGTAAACTCCAGGTATGGTATTAGAGGGCACTCCCTCAACTACCTCAAGTCTTACCTCAGCAACAGAAGCCAATATGTGTACGCAAATGGGGCAAGCTCTTCCGCACAACCAATTACAGTTGGTATCCCACAGGGAAGTGTCCTTGGCCCTATTCTCTTTCTCCTATACATAAATGACCTACCAAATGCTTCGCAATTACTCAAACCCACACTTTTTGCAGATGACACCACATACGTCTTCTCTCACCCGAGCCCAGTCACGCTAGCCAATACTGTAAACACCGAATTACAGAAAATATCTACCTGGATGAGGACTAACAAAACTTACACTAAAACATTGACAAAACCTACTTCATTCAGTTTGGTAGCAGAGCTACAGATGTACCTCTTAATATAACGATAAACGGATCACCTATCACAAAGCTAACAGAGGGAAAATTCTTAGGAATCCACCTCGATAACAGACTCAAATTTCATACACATATACAACAAATTTCTAAGAAAATTTCCAAGACTGTAGGCATACTATCGAAGATACGGTACTATGTTCCACAGTCAGCCCTCCTGGCCCTTTATCACTCTCTTATTTACCCCTATCTCACCTATGGAATTTGTGCATGGGGCTCAACAACAACTAACCATCTCAGACCACTAATTACCCAACAAAAGGCTGCAGTTAGAATGATAACAAATTCTCACTACAATATTCAAAACACTCAACCTACTCACCATACAAAACATCCATACTTATTATTGCACTTATTACATACATAGAACACTTAACTCTGATATTAACCCTCCCCTCAAACATCTCCTTGCCAACCTCAACAGAACATATAACCATAACACAAGGCACAAATCACTCTTTGATGTTCCTCGTGTCCATCTCACGCTATGCAAAAACTCAATGCACATAAAAGGCCCTAAAATCTGGAATTCATTACCTGTAAATATAAAAGAAAGACTACCTGTTTATAAATTCAAGTCTCTTCTCAAAGTTCACTTACTCACTTACTGTTCAACTGCCTCCCAGCACACATAAGGGGGATTACCAACAGACCCCTGGCAGTCTTCAAGCTGGCACTGGACAAGCACCTAAAGTCAGTTCCGGATCAGCCGGGCTGTGGCTCGTATGTTGGTTTGCGTGCAGCCAGCAGCAACAGCCTGGTTGATCAGGCTCTGATCCACCAGGAGGCCTGGTCTCAGACCGGGCCGCGGGGGCGTTGACCCCCGGAACTCTCTCCAGGTAAACTCACTCAAAACCAAATAAATACTGAATAACTGAACCATATAAATTGTATATCCTAAATGTTACTCACAATTATATCACACAAATGTTAAACCTAACTTTGTTATTTTTTTTAAATACACTACCTAACAGAATACTCCATTCTACTGAATGAACAGCAATGCATGCAACCATAGGACCTGTCTTTGTAATACTCATTTGTATTTTATAGTTATCTGTTTACAATAATGTCTTATCACTGATTTCATCATTGCTTAGTTAATCTTAAGTTAATTTTAAGCCAGCCCGTAATGCTATGCATATAAGTGGCTTTGGCATGCTGCTCTTACCTGTATTTTTTGTACCTCTGTTTGTATGCTAAAATTTCTAAATAAATAAATAAAGGTTTATATTTGTGTGTTAAGTAGTCAGCAAGCCATTAAATTAAGTCGGCCCATAATGCCTAGGCATAAATAGAGGCTCTCTTTGCGCTGCAACCCATTATTGTAAATACATAATCTCAATGTACTACTTGCAAATAAATAAATAAATTTGAATTTAAGTTTATTTAAGTAATTATTAGTTATTTAAAGGCTGCCGGAAATGCTCTGCACAACCAGGAGCTTTCTATATAATATATCAATAATATCATCTTTTCCAAACCAATTGTAAACCATTCTTTATAGAAATAAAGTTTATCGTATAACACACAGAAAGATCTTACTGGGAATAAGCAAGTTAGTGTTCGCTAACATTTAACATCAAAGAAAACTTGAAGGTAGAGTGTCAGCCACAGCGTCAACACAACACTCAACCTTACCTACACTTTTGACGATATGTAATTTAAGAAGAAACTAATTAAGTTGGCGCCTATTGCAAAGAAGTGAGAGAGGGACCACGTGGCGTGATATACCTGTATTATCCAGTAGATATTAACCCATAACCACGAGATTTATAGAATAATTACATCTTATGTTTTAGTATCACACATCTCCATTGTAAGCATATAATATGCCTCATGTACCCTTTAGGAGGATACAGAGAATTGGGGCTACCTTTTTCGTATTGAGGGTCATGCATGACCCTTTCGGGTTTAGCGCTTAAGATAAGATTTGTTGAATTTTCAACCCGGGGGAGGATTAGTCACCCAGGATAACCCAGGAGAGTGAGTGCGTCATCAAGGAGTGTGTGTTAGTGGAGAACAGTTGTCTACTAATACCCAGGTACCTTCTTACTGCTAGGTGAACAAGGACAGCAGGTGTGAGGAAACATGCCCAACGTTTCCACCCATGCCAGGGATTGAACCAGGGACACTCGGTATGTGAGGTGAGAGTGTTGAAAACCGAGCCACGGGACACCTAATTTAATTATATTATCATCTGTTATTAAAATTCAACCTGATTACCTCCAATTCCACAGGGGGTATGACCCATTTTGGTTTAGCAGCTTCACGTGAATATAATAATGACTAAAATAGTATTTATCACTGCAAATTATTTGCATGATCTTTGAAAACTTGATTCACAGCTTTATATATGTAACCACAGTCACCTTTCATTAGTAGTTTTGCATAATTGCAATTGTATTTAATAACCTCACCCAATATTTAGAGGTTAGTATTCGTAGTGGAAGCGAGTTCGATCATAGTGGAGAAACTAACTGAGTTTCATGTTAATAAATTAACTAATAAAAGGGAAATAATTCTGTGATTGGGGGAAGTGTGGCCATTTAATTGAAATTTCTGTTAGAAAACTTTTAGTAATATAATACAATAAAGTAATTTTCTTTGAACTGTACCATGAAGAGAGTAGTTAAACATTCATGCTACCAACTGAACCACAGGCTATGTAGCCTGTGTTTCAGTTGGTAGAGCACTTAGCTCACATACTGAGTGTCTGTGGTTCAATTTTTGGCAGGGGTGGAAACATTAGGCATGTTTCCTTACACCTGCTGTCCCTGTTCACCTAGCAGTAAATAAGTACCTGGGTGTTAGCCAACTGTTGTGGGTTGCATCCTGGGACAAATTTAAAGGACCCTAATGGGAATAAGACAGTCCCCAATGACGCACTGACTTAATCAGGTTATTCTGAGTGGCTAACCCTCTCGGTTAAAAATCTGAACAAAATCTTATCCTGTTTTTCATTTTGATTCTGTAAATAAAGATAAAACTCCATGGGGAAGTGGAAAAGAATCATAAGAGGTGACCAAAATGCTGAGAGCAAGGGGCTAGTAACCCCTTTTGTATAAATTACTAAATACAAAAAGAAAACTTTTTATAAAGTGTTTTTTTTTCTTTTTTTGGTCACCCTGCCTCTGTGGGAAATGGCCAGTGTGTTAAAAAAATACAAGTATAATTTGATGCAATTAAAGGTTCAGAAGAAAGTCATAATTATGCAGTGCATTAAAGTTTACATACTTCTTAAATCTAGACCTAGTATATAATAAGTTATTTAGTAAGTAACTAAGCTTATTCAGGTACAGGTACAGAAATAAGTTATATATACATACATATAAATCTAACCTAACATGGAGCAATCTTGGGTGGAAATTTTTATTCTCATTATAAACCCAGAGAATTAGTAATATACTAAATAACTTCCCCTCTCTCTTCCTCCCCTCCCCCCCTCAAGGAAGGTTCCTTGATGTTGGTGAGGGGCTCTTGATTTAGGGAATTGGATCTGTGCTCCAGTTCCCCGAATTAAGCCTGAATGCCTTCCACATATCCCCCCCCCCAGGCGCTGTATAATCCTCCGGGTTTAGCGCTTCCCCCTTGATTATAATAATAAAATAAATTCCTCCCCTCCCCCCCCCCAAAAAAAGAAGAGAAATTTGTGGCTTATTTTGAAAGGAATCTTTTGATCTACTTTCCCAGGCTTTGACAATAGTTGGCTAACACCCAGGTACCTGCTTACTGCTAAGCAAATAGATGCAGTAGGTGTAAAGAAATAAGCCCAATGTTTTCACTTGTCCTGGGTTGATCCCTCATGCAGATACTGTACATACACAAATTATTAGCTCAATATTTACTAAGGCAAACAATAAATATGAACAGTTCCATAAGCCCTCAGGGATAATACCAGGATAATTGTTTCCAGCTTTTTATGTGCATGGTATAGGGCATACTCATGTGTTGCATGCATGTGGAAAAATGCATAGTACAATAGTGCTCTTTGTGATGGGTATGATTAATCACATAGTCAATGATGCAATAGTATTAGTCAGTGTACTGGCTGGCACTATTGTAACAAACCCTTCAAAGTAGGAATGCACTTGCTTTGATGCTGGATAAAGGATCTTGATTTAAGGAATTGGAGCTACCCTATTCCTTGGAGCATACCTGATTACTTTGATGAGAAAAACATGTGTAATACTTGGGTTGATGAGAAAGGCTTGTGCAGTATATGGGTATCTTTGTTGCAGAAATGTTTTGCCTGCATACCAGTACAGTAGAAGTAGTTTTGACACAATCAGTCCATCATCCTTAATAGATAATGGTCAGGCTCTAATGTCTAGAGCTTAGGCGTGTGGCCAAACCCTACATACCTCCCATTTCATAGGTGCTGTATGATACATAAAGTAAATTGAGTAATTTCTTAATTATGTGTCTACTTTGTAGTCATTTGTCTTATACATTTTTTATTACTTTCAGTGTGTCTTCGACATGGCAACGAGACGAAACCTTTTCCAGGGCCAGTTTGGCATTAATGAAACTCCACTAACAATTGCCATAGAATATGGAAATTTCAAGGATGCAGAGGACATTATTCAAGCTATCAGTGACCCATCTTTTCTGAATGATGGCCAGTATGAGAACATTCCTCTCCACATGGTATTAACTAATAATCACCACCACACAGATCAAAGCCGTAACTTGAAAATTGCAAAATTGCTTGTCCAGAAAGGTGCAAATCCTAATCTACGGATACCTTATGAAGACCTGGACAGAGCATCACCTAGTCCTTTTGAAGAGCTTGTAGTGTACCATGAGGTGCTTAAATCTTATGTTGATGGAAATTCTGAAATACTGTGTGAAGAGTTAAATATGTACTTCGAATTAGAAGAAATTAAGTTAGAATTTATTACTAACACTGTTGATTTTGAAGGTGCCAAGTGCATGCCTACCATTGAAAGTTGCCATAAGCTAATTAAGCAAACCAGTGACTTGATTGATGTTTTTTTAGAGTATGGTAGTGATCCTAACGTTGTCACAACTTTTGCCCACAAAACTCTCTTCCACTGGGTTATTGAACATGAAGATATTGAATTGGCAAAACGTTTTCTAGACACTTGCAGAGTTAATTTAAATCTTTGTGACATTCATGGTAATTCCCCATTGATGGATGCTATCTTAAGAAATGACTGTGAAAAATCACTTAGTTTGTATGAGGCCATGTGTGATACTGTAGATTTTATTGATGTAAATATGCACAATTGCTGTGGTGAAACGGCACTCTTCAGAGCAGCATTTGTTGGAGCGATAGATTTAGCGTCGAGGTTGTGTGAGTATGGAGCTCAAATACAGACGAATGTTTCTCTTTCTCAGGTTCCAATAACTTATCCATTTCAGTGCTTAGGCTGTTCCAGTTCACGTATTCAACACATACTCCATTTATCAACTCCTTTATTAGCACCATTATTGGCTGATGCTCCAACAAGACTCCGTTATACTCATGTTTCTTCACAAGATTTTGAAGCTGAAATAAGTCGCCCACACAAACATCTTATTGATAAGATTGTTTCATCATCTGTTTCTCCTCTAATAGACAAAGGATGTTTTAATAATCAAGCTGTTGCTTCTGAAGTAACTTCTCTCTTATCCTTGAGTAATTTTGAACGTTTAAGAGATGGGAGAATTCAGCCAACAGATTTAATACTGCTAATGTTTGGACAGGTGTCTGCAGGCCTTCGCCAGTTGTGTATTCGATCTCTTTTTGATTATGTTTTTATGGTGTCAGAAATACCAAAGAAGACGTGGCCAAATTTAGTTCTTCATGACTTGTGTATCAAAGATTGCAAAGGGGCATTAATGGAATCTTACATGACAGATTTAATAGAATTACTTGGGCTTCCACAATCCTTTACAATATTTTTTGAAATTGAAGCTGCTAAATATCAAATTTGCAAGTTAATTATGGGTCTTCAGAGTGTTGATTGTGATCAAGCATGTTCAGCATCAGAAGGATCAATGTTTGATGACGACGATGATGATGACGATGATGATGATGGGGAGTCCTATAGTACTTCCATATTCTCATCAGATTATGGAGATTCCCTTCTTTTCTTCTCATCTGACATGTTAAGTGAGGAATCGTCAGAGGAAGTTGAAGACCTCTCTGAAGAATCTTTCTCACAAAGTGATGAAGATGAAAAAGAGAAGGGCTCTGATGGGACCAAAAGAGTAAATGGAGAGGCTAGTGCACGTAGGAAACTTAAATGTGACTTAAGCTCGAGCTGTGAGTCTGAGGACATCAGAGTTGTTGTTGAGTCTCTGTGTGAGGATGTTGCTGAAAATGTAGCACATCATGAGCATTCTTTGGAGTGCTGTGAGAATTACCAAAGGTTCAAAGATGAGTCAACAGTATCAACTGTATCAGATGGGGAGTTGACTGTAAGCGAGCCTTTGTCAGACTCATCATGGTAGATCATCTAATAGAAAGGTAAAAGTAATTTTTGTTGTTAGTTATTTCTTTAGTTTTAAATATGAATACTGATTCTTGTGTAATATAGTACACAGATACAGTAAACATTTTTTGTGGCTAAAATTTAGCAAGCTGAAATTGATGTTTTACTTAAATATTTGTAGAAGCTGTTTCAAATACAGTACACATTTGCCTCTACTGTGCACCAAATGATAAAAATCCTTAAGTTAAATGGAAAGAACAACTTTGCCTATTATCTGATCTTTACTTTGCAGATGCTAATTTAATGTCAAATAAAGCATATACTGCATTTGGTAAATCAGTGACAATTTAACCCTTTGACTGTTTCAGTCGTATATATACGTCTTACGAGCCAATGTGTTTGATGTATATAAGTATACTCAAAAATTATAGTGGCTTCGAATCAAGTGGGAGAAAACTGGTACTCCCACATGTGAGAGAATGGGTCTGTGTGGTCAGTGTGCGCAGTATAAAAAAAATCCTGCAGCACACAGTACATAATAAGAAAAAAAGACTCCGACTGTGTTTTTGGATTAAAACACTGATTTTGAGGTGTATTTTCATATAGTATTTATTTTTTTATTCTTGTTTTCTTGGTCTCATTTATAGAATGGAAGAAATATTATAGAAATAGAGATGATTTTGATTGGTTTCACTATGAAAAAGACCTTGAAATACAGAACAAAGTACATAGTGGAAATGTTCGATTTTTGCTGATGTTCAAGAGTAAACAAATGACATCATTGTCCAATAAATGTCCAACTAGCCGTTCTAATTCAAAATAGAAAGCAAGACTAATGTAAAAGGGGCCTGAAGACATGACTGATGAACAGAGAAAATGTTATTTTAGTGCCAGGAATGTCTGCATTGTTCATTCTGGACCCTATTTTGAAACTGGCATATTTTTTAATTTGTGTGAAATTGGCCAAATTGCCAATTTCTGGCCACTTTATTGGGTAGTTGAAATCGGCAAAAGGGCAGTTTCTTGTACTTGATCGATAGAACAAATGGAGTTTGAAAGAAATAGCTGTGAGTTTGGTTGACTGGAACAATGGAATTGGCCAAAGATAGGGCTCAAAGTGGGTGAAATCGCTGATGCGTAAATATTGCCAAAATCACTAACTTTGTGAAAGCGTAATACTGAAGTTTTCCATCAAATTTTGTACTTTTGGTGTCATTAGCATCAGGAAAAGATTCTTTATCATTTCATAAGAAAAAATAATTTTGTTTTTTTCAAACATTTTGCGACACTGAGAGACTAGGATTGGGGGTTTGCGACAGTCAAAGGGGTTTAAGCATGGAGAGCCTATATTTTATGATGCTTCATCCACAGTGGGGCTTTAACAAGTATGAGTAGGGTCAAGAAGGGGTGGTCATTTTGAAGTTGATGGATGGGGATGACTCTAGGTACAACCATCATCCCCACTGTGGGTGAAAAATCATAAAATAAAGGTTCTCCCTGCTTAAACTTTCTTTGAATTACCACTTGTTGGCTTATGCCATTGTCTGCCATATACAGTACTAATCATGGTGACAATAGATGGACCAGAGCTTGTATTTGGTGACAACCACAGGACATTCAGAAAAGGCACAGAGTTTTGCTCTTGTTACAGTACAGTAAATCTAATTACTGTATTACAAATGAGGTTGAAGTTATTTATACAGGTACAACAATTTACTGGCAGCAGATCGTCTGGCTAAAATAGTTTACGTGACAGCCACAGATGGCATTGTATGTAGTGCGTGCTCACTTATATTGTTTACTCTACAGTTGTTGGTAATCCTTTGATTCTGTGTGATTCATAGTATATTTTACTAACAATTCTAGCTACGGCTTGCGATTAGCTCTGCAGCTATAGGAAAATTCTAAAATTTACCATTTTGGGAATGGTGGTATTGCAACATTCTTTGTAAGTACAACGATAAATTAACCTGTTTCATTTTTGCTAATGTTTAAGTTTCCAGCAGACCATGGTGAGTTGGAGGTGTTATATGACCTCAGTTGGTCCAGCAAATTTGAAATATGTACCATCAAAGGCTGGGGAAACCAAGGATGCTGGAAAATTGCTGTTGTACCTGTATATGCACAATATTTGATGAATATTGTATACATTTTTTTATAATGCATTTATATATGCTTAGAAAATGGGACCTGGCATAGAGTTAAAATATGTTACCACATTTATTAATAGAGATTTATAAGCAGATAAAGTGCAGTGTATACTGTACCTTTTATGCAGTATAGTTCCTACTAGTGAAATACATATATTTTTTTTTCTTCACATTGAATGTAGTGCTTTATAATCTTTAATTGGTAATGCTTTTGTTGCCAGATCACTTGGAAATTAGCATAAATGTTCATTGTATAGTGTTGTACGTATGTTGAAATTGTTTGTATATACATGATATAATGAAGTCGGTAAGTATATTGAAAAGACATAAAAATATAGCATATATGTACACATACTTGTGACTACTACTGTACATGATTAGAAACAGACACTGATGCAGCTACATGGAGGCTATATTAATGATGTTTCACTTATCCAAGGGCCTTGTCAAGTTGCCTGGGAAAGGCTTTACAGAAACATCATTAATAAAATTTCTGTAACTGCATGCCCTTCAAGGGAGGTGCTTTGATGCTATTGAAAGGCTCTTAATCCAAAGAAGTGGAGCTACCCTTCCCTTTCCATGGATCAAACCTGAGTATCTCCCATTTCATGGGGCACTGTATGACCCCTACAGGCTTAGTGCTGCCTTCATGCAATAAATAAGTAGATATGTAACTGCATTTGTGTATTCCTCCTCATGTCGGTATTTTATTTCATTGCCCACTCACTACGGTACTGTATTTGGGATTACCATACACTGTCTAGTCCTAATTAGAAGATTAGAACATTGCTTATAGTGTCCCATCTTCGGTGTTTAGTTTGGCGTTTAATTTTTCAGGTTTTCTAGTTGTGGTACCTGTTATTACGGATCTTATTCCAATAGTCTTCCTTTGTTTATGGAGAAATATTTGTTTAGTAACCTATTTTGCACAGCATTTTTCTTTTCAACTGTGGCTCTTAGTTTTCTCTGTTGGTGGTGCTTAAATATACTGTATTCATTCTCAATTTTTTCTGCAGCCTTTTATGAGCTTGCAAGTCATTATTATGTCTTCTTTATCTCTTAAATACTAACAAATGCATTTTTAAGTTTTGTAATTCATATCTCATAGATCTGGGAGCTTTTTTAGTAGCATATCTTTAAATTTTTCTATTTTATCTGCAGTACTTGTTTTTCTTTGTGTGTGTGTGTGTGTTTTTTTTGTTTGTTTGTTTGGGGAGGGGACACTATATGTAATGCATAAAACTGTATAATCTAATTTTGGTGTGATATATTTTGTGATTTTTTTTCCTTCTGCTTGACCATACATATACTGTGTCTGAAAGTTTTTTTGAAGTTTAGTAGTGTGTAAAACATTCATGTTCTTTACTACTGCATTTATGCTTTTACAGTGATATATTTTGTCTGTCATCACTCCAGGATTACTTTCTTTGTCCAATTTCAATACTTTATCAGTGTACAGTATATTCTTTACATATTTGCTTCCATTTACTGTCATTTATCTACAGTAAATTCCACAAAATATTTTAGCTTTCTTAATTAATCTATGTCTTTTTGTAAGGACTTATAGTCATCATGATTTCTTAATTTGTATATGATTTATGTATCTACCCATGTTTATGTACTGTCAGAAGACAAAGACAACGACAAAAATTTTATTTCTTTGCAAGGTTACAATGTTTATTTACAACTTTGATTTATTCAGTACAAAGAAAGCCACTATCATGCTGGGGCATTTTGGGCAGACTTATCCTAGTACATAATAACTACTTAAGTCTAGACAAGGTAAGAGTGGTTAACTTTTTAATATATCTTTATTTTATCTTAATACTAATGTGAGGTAGTCAAGGTGGAGGTTTATAAAAATAATCTTGAGGTTGCATATAATAAAAACAATATTACAATCAATGGTTCAAGCAGTAGTATTTCATGGATTGGCAGATGTTTTAATAGACTCAAGGTCATATAATATAATATTTGGGAGATGCTTCAAACTGGTTAGAAGTTGTTTTGGTTGGTTTGGTTAGTATTGAGAGAGGAGATGATTTTTAAGCATAGCCCTAAATTTGTATGTTGTCAGGGGATCCATTACCGGTTCAGGCAGTGAATTCAGATATTCAGGCCTTTTATGTGCATTGCATTTTTGCACAGTGTGAGACTGACACATGAGATGTCAGAGAGTGACTTGTGCCTTGTTTTGTGACTGTGCATTCTGTTGCAGCTATCAAGGAGAAGTTTAAGTGGAGGGTTTATATTGGGGTTTAATGTTCTGTATATATATAGTAGGCACAATAACGTGAGTGTATGTCTCGTATATTTAGTAGATTCAGACTTTTGTAAAATGGTGGGGTGTGCTGTCAGGTACAGGAGCCGGTAATCATCTACACAGCAACTTTTTTTTTTGGATTATTAAAGGTTTAAGGTGGTTGGCTGTGGTTGATTCCCAGGCACAAATACCATAGGTGAGGTAGGAATATATTAGAGTGGTATAGGGTAAGCAGTGTTGTTTGAGGTGCATAGTATCGTATCTTGGAAAGGATGCCTACTGATTTGGAAATTTTCTTGGATATATGCTGGATTTTTTTTTTTCAACAAGTCGGCGTCTCCCACCGAGGCAGGGTGGCCCAAAAAGAAAGAAAAGATCCCCAAAAAGAAAATACTTTCATTATCATTCAACACTTTCACTTCACTCATACATAATCACTGTCTTTGCAGAAGCGCTCAGAAAAGACAGTTTAGAAGTCCCTCCAAACTGTCAATACCCCCAAACCCCTTCTTTAAAGTGCAGGCATTGTACTTCCCATTTCCAAGACTTTGAGTCCAGCTAACTGGTTTCCCGAAATCCCTTCACTAAATATTGCCCTGCTCACACTCATGCTGGATGTGGGAATGAAATTTAAGATTACAGTCAAGGAGAAGACCTGGAAATTTGCCCTCAGTGTGTCTTGTAATAGGGGAACTATTTATCGATATGGTAAGTTGGATATTTAAGGCTCTGTTTCCAAATAGCATGAAGTATGTTTTGTCTATGTTGAGAGTGAGTTTGTTGGTCATCATCTGAGTACGTATATATTTGTAGTATCTCGTTGTTTACAGTGTCTCTAAGTATAACTGGGTTTGAGTGGGAGTAGACATAAGTAGTGTCATCTGTGACTCGAACTGGTTTAAGGAGTTGAGATACATTGGGGAGATCATTGATGTAGATGAGAAAGAGGAGTGGGCCTAGGACACTACTTTGGGGCACTCCGAGAGCTACAGGCTAGATAGTGGAGTTGACTCCATTTGCATATACATACAGGTGTCTATTGTTAAGATAAGGTTTAGATAATCGAAGGACTGTCCTTTGATGCTGTAATGATTTAGTTTTAGGTGCAGGAGATTGTGGTCCACTGTGTCAAATGCTTTCCGTAGGTCAGTGAAGAGCCCCAGTGGATATTCATTTTTATCGAGAGCTGTATATATTAGTTCAAGCATTTGTATAATCACATCATTCATACTTTTTTTTTGGTCTAAACCCAAACTGGATACTATTAAAAGTGTAAGTATTTGTGTGTGGTAATCTGTAGACTGCTCCAACTGTTATAAGCTTTTTTTTAGGTTTTTTGATGTGAATTTAGCTATTATGTATTCACCATTGTCATTCCTTGTGCAAGTAAATTTCATACATTCCAGTTCATTGGAGTAGTGCCTCCTAGTTGGTCAAGCCTGCAGTTGTGTATGGCTGTGTACCTAGGTATGGTAATTTTTTTTTTTTTTTCAACAAGTCGGCCGTCTCCCACCGAGGCAGGGTGACCCAAAAAGAAAGAAAATCCCCGAAAAGAAAATACTTTCATCATCATTCAACACTTTCACCTCACTCACACATAATCACTGTTTTTGCAGAGGTGCTCAGAACACAACAGTTTAGAAGCATATATGTATAAAGATACACAACATATCCCGCCAAACTGCTAATATCCCAAAACCCCTCCTTTAGAGTGCAGTATGGTAAATATATCTGTCAAATCTTGTTTGAACCAGGTTTCAGTAAGAATAATGAAAGTTATAGTAACATTTAGAGACTTCAGCAGTGCAAGTAGGTAATAGTGTTTACTCAGTGATCTAACATTATAGTTGAATACTATTATGTTATTGCTGGCACTGAGTAGAGTTTTAGCCTGATTAGCAATTTAGTAAGGGTAATTACTGTTAGGATTGTTTGTGCAGTTGAATAAGAGGTTGATATCAGGATTGATATTTGTATTCATATGAGTAAAGGAAGATGTACAAAGTATCTACAGAAGGCACGTAGAGAAATGAGCTGTTGCAGTTGTCAAAAAATAGGAAAAAAAATTACTGTTAACCACTTACAAATACGTATGAATATATAGTAGGGCCCCACTTTATGGCGTTTTGCTGTACCGCATTCCACTAATACGGACATTTCAAATTACGACCAAGATAATACGATCTAAGGTAATTATTTTGAAGCTAACTATATTGCTACTTATTGTACTACATTTGTTTCTCTTAACAAATTACAGTGGACCCCCGGTTAACGAACTTTTTTCATTCCAGTAGTATGTTCAGGTGCCAGTACTGACCGAATTTTTTCCCATAAGGAATATTGTGAAGTAGATTAGTCCATTTCAGACTCCCAAACATACACGTACAAACGCACTTACATAAATACACTTACATAATTGGTCGCATTTGGAGGTGATCGTTAAGCGGGGGTCCACTGTATTTACTTTTTGTAAATTATGAACATTATCAGGCAAGTGGGGCCCTAATGGTGACATTTTACCTTGAGGACATATATTATTTCATATTTTTTTCAAACAGATCTCGTATCAGTTGTAAGAGTTTGCCTTATACAGTGGACCCCCGGTTAACGATATTTTTTCACTCCAGAAGTATGTTCAGGTGCCAGTACTGACCGAATTTGTTCCCATAAGGAATATTGTGAAGTAGATTAGTCCATTTCAGACCCCCAAACATACACGTACAAACGCACTTACATAAATACACTTACATAATTGGTCGCATTCGGAGGTGATCGTTATGCGGGGGTCCACTGTATTTCTCTTCGGTAGTTTACACATTGGTCATTCTAGAAATTCTCTCAAAAGTGTTTTTTAAGTCCAGTTCTGTGAATAAATTCTGCACATCAGTTTCTTTACTGCATAATTTAGTAGTTTACTAGCTGAAATGTGCAGGATTTTACTGATCTGAAATTGAATGTTTCATAATAGTTAACCCTTCATATAACAGGCTGATTGGAGAGAACAGATGGTTGATAATGGCAGTTGTGCTGGATAAAGAAAAGATTGTTTTGCTATCATTGTAACGATAATGGTCAATTTTGTAATGAATGTACTTTGTCCAGTGTTTCCAAATTGACTTGTTCATTATTTCGGAAGTCTGCTATATGGAAAGTTTACTTTTTGGCTTTCCAGATGTTCACTTGTCATTTAATTTTCAGTGTTTCACAATAACACTTTTTTGTGAGAGGCCTTTGTATAGTGTCATTTAAAGGGCTCTTGCTGTCAACTTTTTTTTTAAATAGTGGCAAAATATTTGAAATTTTTCATAAGTCTTTTAGTTTGCCTTTCTTTTAATGAAGTCCCAGTTTTTCCACAGTGAATAGTTTAACTTTTCTGTACATTCCTTCAAAACCCAGTGATATCTCATCAGGCCTTGCTGCTTATTTTTATCTAATACATTAAAGGATTCTTAACTTATTTATTCATTCATTTCATTAGGCATTATATTGCTTGTGCTTGTTTTGTGGTTAAGTCCATGATATTTAAATTTGTTTTAATGCATTGGAATTTCTTTGGTATAATTGTATAAACAAATTTTTTTCCTGCATCTTATTTCACCCTGTTTTCAGCATCCTCATCAAAAAATTTTATCTGCTAAATTTTTGTTTAGTAATCTATTTTGTGCCACTTAATAACATCCATTATGCAGCTAAGTTACTGTAATAAGCATAAAAATTTGAACAAATATTAAAAGATAATGCACTTGTCAGTATTATAAAATTTGTACCATATATGATGTATTAAAGTAATACTTGTAAACTTTATGAAATCATAGTATTCAATATCAATACCTGTGTATTTTATGTTATGAATTTACCCTCCCAGGGACAGGAAACCCCTTGTTTCATGGATGGTACCAGAATTTCTACACTCGGGGCATTGTGGGGAAGAGCTGTCTGATTGGAAAAGGGGGGGCTAGGAAACCTGCTTTGAAACAGCAGCATTTTCATTGCTATTGGTATTGGGTGGCTTAGGGAATTTTTGAGGGGCTGAATCCTTCTTAAGCCCCTCAACCCCTTGGCACTGCACCTGCTTCATTTCCTTGTCAAGATTTTCCCCAGACCAACATACCTGTGATAAATTTTGAGGTGTTCTATTCTTGAAGTCCCATTGCTGGGTTACCCTATCGTGGTGGTGAGGTTTGAGTGGCAGAGTACTGAGCTGAGAGCCCAGGAACCCATTTTTTCAGCCCAATAGCAGGAAGCTTCCTTTATCCATCAAAATTTTGTGTGGTTTGTAGCAAATTGTGGATACAGCTTAAACTGCAATGGGTTTTTTGATTATACAGTGGACCCCCGCCTTACGATATTAATCCGTTCCTGAGAGCTCATCGTATGCTGAAATTATCGTAAGGCAAATTAATTTTCCCCATAAGAAATAATGGAAATCAAATTACTCCATGCAAGATGCCCCAAAGTATGAAAAAAAAATTTTTTTTTTACCACATGAAATATTCATTTTAATACACACAAACTGAAGAAGACATGCACAGTTAATACTCTACTAAGAATGGAATACATGACACTTACCTTTATTGAAGATCTGGTGATGATTGATGGGATGGGAAGAGGGGAGTGTGTGGGAGTTGTTATTATTTAGAAGGGGAATCCCCTTCCATTAGGACTTGAGGTATCAAGTCCTTTTCCGGGGTTACTTCCCTTCTTCTTTTAATGCTACTAGGACCAGCTTGAAAGTCATTGGACCTATGTCGCACACATATCTGTCCATAGAGCTCTGTACCTCTCGTTCCTTTATGATTTGTCTGAAGTGGTTCACAACATTGTCATTGTAATAGTCACCAGCACGGCTTGCAATAGCTGTATGAGGGTGTCATGCCCCTATGGTTAACCTTCCTTTAATATTACATTGCGGTTATTTCCTTTAATAGCTAAATTGGAAATGAACGTCCTTGTATTATTAAGGCTAATTCTTATTAACAATTATGATTTATGTAACATGGCCATGATAAGTTTAATTGGAGGTATAGTAACCTGCCTGCCGCCCGGTGTGCCGGTGTATGGTTAGCAGTGATGTTCGATGGTTATACCCCCACTTCCCCCCCCCCTTTATGTTCAACTACTCTACTGAGTGTTGGTGAGTCACGTCACGTGACCCACTTTACCTGTATGCTCAAGGTTGAGGGACGAGCAGTGAAGAAGTAGCAGCCAACTAGAACACTCCTGCTCGTCTCTGGTAACTGGCCAAGGTTTATTAGCCGGCCTGGACATATTCTGTTTTATTCTGACTGCTTCCAATTGGGAAACAAGACTTCATACATTAAAGTACTCTCTATATACATATATTATATCTAGGATCTCCTAATCATCTGTTATGAAAGCCTTATATATATTTTGGATAATATAGAACATGCATTCTTAACTTATATACAATAATTCGTATATTATTTCTGGCTTTTGTTGTATTATGAATATACTTAATTAAAATTAGGCATTCCGGAGGATCACTATTATTATCCTAGCCTCTCTGACCAAAGTTATGCTCAAAAAAGAAGGAAATAGTGGTTACAATACTTGGAGTGTAACAGAGGGTGATTTTCATCCATAAAGGTTTGCAGTTCAACCCACTTTGCACATATTTCCTTAATCTCTTTTTTCAATTCCATACTAATTCTCACCCTTTTTACCACAGGGATGGCACTAGAAGCTTTCTTGGGGTCCATGGTGACTTACTTTGCAGTTACAAGCACTAAAAACACTGGGATAATGTGAAATGTGCCGAATGTATGCGTAGATGTGACCGCACTAGCTGGCTTGTAAACACTGGCGCTGAGGCCACACGTGGGACGCGTCCTGGGCGAATCACGTAAGGCGAGTTTTTTAGTGTGAGGCGAGGCAAAATTTTTGCGTTAAAATGTATCGTATGGCGGATTTAACGTGACGCGATGCCATCGTAAGGCAGGGGTCCACTGTACAGTATTGAGTTTGTTCAACTGCCTCCCAGTATACAAAAGGGGGATTACCAATAGACCCCTGGCTGTCTTCAAGAATGCATTGGACAGGCACCTGAAGTCAATACCTGACCAGCCAGGCTGTGGTTCATACGTCAGTTTACATGCAGCCAAGAGTAACAGCCTGGTTGACCAGGCCCTGGTCCACCATGAGGCCTGGTCACAAGCTGGGCCACAGGGGCATTGACCCTTGAAACTCTCTCCAGTTATACTCTACAGGTATACTATAATATGACTGTTCATTAGTCATAATAGCATAACATTTGTCCTGCCTCTGCTGCTGCTCCTAACTATTGTTACTAGTAATTGTTTTCGTTTTGTACATACTGTAACTTTCTTAGTTAACATATGTGTATCTGCAGTCTTTTGACTTCCACCCACAAAATTAGTATAAAGTGCACAATAAAGATATCGAACTAAGCCGACATTGCAGATGCCATACTTCTGCTGTGTACTGATGTTATTTACACAGTATAAACTATAATCAGTAATATTTTAGCAAAAATGGGTGTGAAGTCCTCTCTGATAGTCTTGCCTTCACACCAGACCTCATTTTTTTTTACCAACGTCTTTCCCTCAACACCAATACTGCTCCCTCTCTACCATATCTCTCGCCTCTGCTGTGTATGGCCTTTGTGGGTTTGGAATTTTTCATGGATATGATAATACAGATCACTCATAGTTTGCATAACTAATTTGTGCTTCATTTAAATTTTGTGTAAGATCTCATAAGCCACAGGTAATACACCGCTTTGATGCGGAGTGGGATATTTTCCCTTATGCCTAGTGTAAGGTCATTGTTTTACGGGGAGGCCTGTCATCACACCATGGGATCAAGTGTCCCAATCAACAATAGTGCAGGCTGAAAAAGATTATTTCCTAGTGCAGTGGACCCCTGGATTAAGACGTCATCGAAATAAGTAGTTTTCGGAATAAGTAATGTTTTTGCGTCAAAATATTGGCTCGGTCACTGAACTTGGTATAAGTCATTCGTGTCGGGGCCTGAGTGGCTCAGTGTGCCATTGTTTACCAGGCATTGAGGATGATTGCACTCGTTCATGCAATGCACTTTGTATTATTCAATTCTTTTTAGTGGTTGTAACTGCTAACTGAGCTACCATGGGCCCAAAGAAAGTTTCTAGTGCCAGCCAGCCCTTTGATAAAGGGCTGACTGGCAACTCCTTTCTTCACAATGCACCGTTCCTTTGCTACTTGAACGTTTTCCTTTGCCACCGCATGTGGACTTTTCTAACCCCTCTAGTCTGTAGGTACCCTTACCTGCGGATTTCAGGTATCTTTATCGTTGCCAATCATGGCCTATTTACACTGGAATATTCACTGCCTCAGGGGTAATCGGGGAGAGCTTCAGATGTTGTTCTCTCAGTTTTCCCCTGTTGGTGTTTGCTTACAGGAACCACAATTACACTCTGCCGTTATCTATCCTATCTCAGGCTATAATATATTGTATTCTTCAGATTCTTTTCCTGATGGGACCTTTAATGAAAGTGCCCTTCTACGCACTGATATTCCGTACCATCAGCTATTTGTTCGTACTTTGCTGCATTACACAGCAGCCTGTATCCACTTGAATAGGTGGTATACACTCTGTTCTTTGTATCTCTCCTATTCGGGTATTATCTATCCAGATATTGGCCTTTTCTTGTATTTCGTCATTTACCGCGAGCCACATCAGTTACTTGGCGATTTTGAATGCGCGGGTCATCATTTCCTCTGGGGGGTCTCATCACACTGTGAATCCCGTGGCATTCAGTTAGAGTGCTATTCTTGCTACCCACGCCCCTCCATGTTTTAAAATACAGGTACTGACCTGCCCAACACGCCATTTTGATCCTCGGGACCACACACACTCTTCCGGATCGTTCTCTCATCCTGCTTTTCCTCTGCCGCATTAGACTTCACCTGGTCTGTTCTCCGGATTTACACGACAGCGCATCATTTCCCAATCATTCTTACTCCCCTTCATATCACCACCTACTTCGTAACCCCCGCAGACAATTTTGATCAGGCAAATTGGGGGGGGGGGGTGGGAACGTACCCTTTTACTCCAGCAACTAACTGTTTTTATGAGGTTCCTTCCTTCATCCACCATTGGATGTGCTTTTACACCTCTTCTCGACCTCCGTTTTAAAAACCGGCAAGCTTCCATATCTGTACCCTATAACTTCGCAGCATTCTCGTCGCAAATGCGTTCCTTGGTGGTCCCTCCTGCTTGGCTCGTTGCAGTACGTTTGAAACGCGCTGCGTTGGCAGAGACTGTACAATAGAAACACAGTAGAGACTTCTTGAATTTAAGAGCCAGAAGCGAGCTATCGCTCGCCGTGTCATCTCCGTGATGCTAAACGCACTTGCTGGCGAGATTGTCTCCACCAATACACCTCTGCTTTCCTCTCTGAGTGCAGTCCTGGAAAAAAGTACGAAAACAGAGTGTAAATATTCTCCTGGAACCGGCTCTTCCTGTTCTGCGGTTTTGCCCGTGTTGATATAGCAAAACCCCACTAGATGTTGCCAATGAAATTGCAATCATCTGGTCCTGTATTCTCAGTGGGCTCCATCTATTGCCCTTCGTTTCTTTCTCTCAAAGTCTGCCAGAGAGTTAGTCACCCTTGGACTTTTTCTTCTCCATAGAAGAACATTTATAATGAGCCTATACACGTCAGGAACTGGAGGCAACACTCTCATGGATTAACTAAATGGTATAACAATACTGACAGTTACGGTAGATAAGACACATAGGCAACATTTAGCAACATATTTCGAAAACTTTTCGCGCCTACACAGTAGGCTTCTTCAGTCGAGTACAGAAAGTCGTGGGAGCATAGAGATGTGAAGAGTTGAGTAATCAGTCATGCACCCTTGAAGTCGTAGATTTTGAGGTTGTCCAGTTCCCTCAGCCTGGAGAAGTTTCTTGTTCCAAAGTCTGAACTAACTGAAGATCAAGCGACAGGTGAGACTTTAAAATACTTCGGAGGAGAGGTGCAGAAGTAGTAGTAGTGAGAATGTAGGCCACTGAGTGTCTTACCAAAGAAACGTCAGGAACCTCCTGTCATAGAGTAGAAGATAACTTAAGCGGGAGAATAACGACACAATACAAACCAATGCTGTCACACTGGGATGTGAAAATTCTTGTTATGAAAACAAATGCAGGACCAACTGTACACAATTACGAACGAGAATGATCTATCACATTTCTCATGGAACTAATCTTACAGAGAATAACTAAACTATGGTCCAACTTCAAAAGCCCTACGTAGTGTAGTGTAAGTTTTTGCTCCATTATTGTTTAAATTTCATTGTACATTCTCTCAGTATTTAAATTAATCAACTACCTCTTTTTTGTGATTTTATTTTTTTTTTTTGTTTTTTTTAACTAGTAAGCATATAGTCACCTTATGTAATTTTCTATTACTATTGTTTGCTTAAAACATTCAGCTGAATAGATACTTTCCTGTCCAATTTACTACCTGCATCTTTTTTTAAATACTGCATCAATTGAGATTCCTACTAAAATTAATAATTATCATTTTACTATAATTTCAATTTACTTCTTAACATTTTTTGACATTTAATAACCATTACTTGTCTAATTACCTTAATCCTGTTTATATACCACATTTACTATCTAGAGTACTCTTAATTTACATGTACTGCCATATAACCTCTAGTATTAACTACCATTGGGCAATATTGAATGAAATAAACATTCTACTTTTTTCACTTTTATGTTGGTAATCATTATTACTTACTAAATTTTATTAAACACCAAATTTACTACCAGTCAATTTTAACTTTTGTACATTAAATATTATTATTATACTTCCCATAACATTTTGTTGCCCCAAAATTTCAGTTTTCATATTCAACTCCACCTTTATATATATCCTTTGAACCTGTCTGACCATCTTACAATCATATTATTACCAAAGACATTACCAATTATTCATTGATCTTACCTGTTCCCATTTAATTTTGTTTACCACTGACTATGTAGCATTTAGTCCTTATTTATTGTGTGGTGCAATTATGTAATTCCAATTATTTTTTTAGCGCGAGTACCAAAACACTTATGCTAGCTAGTACCCAACTAACCTCATGTTTTATTTTACTTTTATTATTGTGCAATAAACTGCTCAACAAATTTAATATATGCAAATCAGATCTTACTCCTAAACAATATATATTCATAGTGGACTATCTGTCCATTTAACTTGTTTACCATTACTCAATTGTAGTCCCTTATATATTTTTTTGTCCTTTATTTTAGCTCTATATAACTACCTTAGATCATATATTCGCAATTGTTAAACTAATCAAGGTGCTATTCTCAGGTGCTAAAGTTAATAAGTTCACTATTTTGCCATTATACTCCAAAGCTCATTTATTTGATTACCACTTTATTGTTCACCACAACTTATATTAGTCCCTTTTATATTATAATTTTATATTATAATTCTAACTTTAAAGAATTACCTTTAAAGTACTACCTACTATCATATTCCCAAGCTCCATTATTTGATCATCACTTTATTTGTTCACCACAAATTATTTTAGTCCCTTTTATATTGTCTCCTTTATTTTAGCTTTAAAAAACTACCTTAGCTCATTATTTTTACATTTGTTAAATAATTCAGGTGCTATTTTTTTAGCTTTAGAATATTTACTTTATTTTTTACTTAATTCTAACTATAGATTCACTACAAATCTTATGATTACAAGCATTGATCCTGATACCAACCTCTTATTTAATGACTTAAATGATTCAAACAGTTACTGTAATTACTACACAGCAGAACAATCAAAGGCACTTCTCAGAGCCAACAACAACATAACTATCTTTAACTACAATATCAGATCTTTAAGCAAGCATTATGATGACCTCCTAGCATTACTAAATTCCTTGCATGCCAATATGTCCATCATTACACTAACTGAAACCTGGCTAAAGCCTGATACTACAGATGTCTATGCCATTCCTGGTTACACAGCCATACACAACTGTAGGCCAGACCAACAAGGGGGTGGCACAGCTATATACTACTCAGACCAACTAGAATGTATCACTAATACTTGCACAAGGGATGAACATGGGGAATATATAATAGCTAAATTCAAATCCAAATACCTACAAAAACCTCTCACAGTGATAAACATCTACAGAATTCCACAATCAAACATTAGCCAATTTAGTCAAAACCTAGGAAGTATGATAACTGATGCACGCATGAACAAAGATCACTTACTACTCTCAGGTGACTTCAATATAAATCTCCTGCAAGACCAGGACCCACACGTTACTGAATTCACAAACACAATGAGTAACTGCATGTTGCTACCAACAGTAACAAAACCTACAAGAGTTACAGAGACTAGTGTTTCCCTACTTGACCACATCTGGACCAACACCATATCCCCTTTAAAATCAGGCATAATTACAGATAATACCACAGACCACTACCCTACTTTCCTCATAACAACTCTTGGTAAAATACCCCAAGACACTACTAAAGTCACCTTCAGACTTCACAATGAGGCAGCCATTAATAACTTCACAACAGCAGTAACAAACATTGACTGGCACACTGAGCTAGAAATCTATACAGATATTGACGAATGTTTTAATAATTTTCTAAAAAAGACCCAATACCTTTATAACAAGCACTGCCCTAAAAAAAACTAAACAGATGACAGCTAAGAGACTGAACAGTCCCTGG
>NC_069421.1:41034751-41069123 GCF_026875155.1 Cherax quadricarinatus
TAACCCCCCTTTATCAACCCCTTATTAGCACCATTTTTGGGTGACTCCAACAAGACTCCGTTAAAATCATGTTTCTTCACAAGTTTTGAAGCTGAAATAAGTCGCCCACACAAACATCTTATTGATAAGATTGTTTCATCATCTGTTTCTCCTCTAATAGACAAAGGATGTTTTAATAATCAAGCTGTTGCTTCTGAAGTAACTTCTCTCTTATCCTTGAGTAATTTTGAACGTTTAAGAGATGGGAGAATTCAGCCAACAGATTTAATACTGCTAATGTTTGGACAGGTGTCTGCAGGCCTTCGCCAGTTGTGTATTCGATCTCTTTTTGATTATGTTTTTATGGTGTCAGAAATACCAAAGAAGACGTGGCCAAATTTAGTTCTTCATGACTTGTGTATCAAAGATTGCAAAGGGGCATTAATGGAATCTTACATGACAGATTTAATAGAATTACTTGGGCTTCCACAATCCTTTACAATATTTTTTGAAATTGAAGCTGCTAAATATCAAATTTGCAAGTTAATTATGGGTCTTCAGAGTGTTGATTGTGATCAAGCATGTTCAGCATCAGAAGGATCAATGTTTGATGACGACGATGATGATGACGATGATGATGATGGGGAGTCCTATAGTACTTCCATATTCTCATCAGATTATGGAGATTCCCTTCTTTTCTTCTCATCTGACATGTTAAGTGAGGAATCGTCAGAGGAAGTTGAAGACCTCTCTGAAGAATCTTTCTCACAAAGTGATGAAGATGAAAAAGAGAAGGGCTCTGATGGGACCAAAAGAGTAAATGGAGAGGCTAGTGCACGTAGGAAACTTAAATGTGACTTAAGCTCGAGCTGTGAGTCTGAGGACATCAGAGTTGTTGTTGAGTCTCTGTGTGAGATGTTGCTGAAAATGTAGCACATCATGAGCATTCTTTGGAGTGCTGTGAGAATTACCAAAGGTTCAAAGATGAGTCAACAGTATCAACTGTATCAGATGGGGAGTTGACTGTAAGCGAGCCTTTGTCAGACTCATCATGGTAGATCATCTAATAGAAAGGTAAAAGTAATTTTTGTTGTTAGTTATTTCTTTAGTTTTAAATATGAATACTGATTCTTGTGTAATATAGTACACAGATACAGTAACATTTTTTGTGGCTAAAATTTAGCAAGCTGAAATGATGTTTTACTTAAATATTTGTAGAAGCTGTTTCAAATACAGTACACATTTGCCTCTACTGTGCACCAAATGAAAAAAAATCCTTAAGTTAAATGGAAAGAACAACTTGCCTATTATCTGATCTTTACTTTGCAGATGCTAATTTAATGTCAAATAAAGCATATACTGCATTTGGTAAATCAGTGACAATTTAACCTTTGACTGTTTCAGTCGTATATATACGTCTTACGAGCCAATGTGTTTGATGTATATAAGTATACTCAAAAATTATAGTGGCTTCGAATCAAGTGGGAGAAACTGGTACTCCCACTGTGAGAGAATGGGTCTGTGTGGTCAGTGTGCGCAGTATAAAAAAATCCTGCAGCACACAGTACATATAAGAAAAAAAGACTCCGACTGTGTTTTTGGATTAAAACACTGATTTTGAGGTGTATTTTCATATAGTATTTATTTTTTTATTCTTGTTTTCTTGGTCTCATTTATAGAATGGAAAGAAATATTATAGAAATAGAGATGATTTGATTGGTTCACTATGAAAAAGACCTTGAAAATACAGAACAAAGTACATAGTGGAAATGTTCGATTTTTGCTGATGTTCAAGAGTAAACAAATGACATCATTGTCCAATAAATGTCCAACTAGCCGTTCTAATTCAAAATAGAAAGCAAGACTAATGTAAAAGGGGCCTGAAGACATGACTGATGAACAGAGAAAATGTTATTTTAGTGCCAGGAATGTCTGCATTGTTCATTCTGGACCCTATTTTGAAACTGGCATATTTTTTAATTTGTGTGAAATTGGCCAAATTGCCAATTTCTGGCCACTTTATTGGGTAGTTGAAATCGGCAAAAGGGCAGTTTCTTGTACTTGATCGATAGAACAAATGGAGTTTGAAAGAAATAGCTGTGAGTTTGGTTGACTGGAACAATGGAATTGGCCAAAGATAGGGCTCAAAGTGGGTGAAATCGCTGATGCGTAAATATTGCCAAAATCACTAACTTTGTGAAAGCGTAATACTGAAGTTTTCCATCAAATTTTGTACTTTTGGTGTCATTAGCATCAGGAAAAGATTCTTTATCATTTCATAAGAAAAAATAATTTTGTTTTTTTCAAACATTTTGCGACACTGAGAGACTAGGATTGGGGGTTGCGACAGTCAAAGGGTTAAGCATGGAGAGCCTATATTTTATGATGCTTCATCCACAGTGGGGCTTTAACAAGTATGAGTAGGGTCAAGAAGGGGTGGTCATTTTGAAGTTGATGGATGGGGATGACTCTAGGTACAACCATCATCCCCACTGTGGGTGAAAAATCATAAAATAAAGGTTCTCCCTGCTTAAACTTTCTTTGAATTACCACTTGTTGGCTTATGCCATTGTCTGCCATATACAGTACTAATCATGGTGACAATAGATGGACCAGAGCTTGTATTTGGTGACAACCACAGGACATTCAGAAAAGGCACAGAGTTTTGCTCTTGTTACAGTACAGTAAATCTAATTACTGTATTACAAATGAGGTTGAAGTTATTTATACAGGTACAACAATTTACTGGCAGCAGATCGTCTGGCTAAAATAGTTTACGTGACAGCCACAGATGGCATTGTATGTAGTGCGTGCTCACTTATATTGTTTACTCTACAGTTGTTGGTAATCCTTTGATTCTGTGTGATTCATATATATTTTACTAACAATTCTAGCTACGGCTTGCGATTAGCTCTGCAGCTATAGAAAATTCTAAAATTTACCATTTTGGGAATGGTGGTATTGCAACATTCTTTGTAAGTACAACGATAAATTAACCTGTTTCATTTTTGCTAATGTTTAAGTTTCCAGCAGACCATGGTGAGTTGGAGGTGTTATATGACCTCAGTTGGTCCAGCAAATTTGAAATATGTACCATCAAAGGCTGGGAAACCAAGGATGCTGGAAAATTGCTGTTGTACCTGTATATGCACAATATTTGATGAATATTGTATACATTTTTTTATAATGCATTTATATATGCTTAGAAAATGGGACCTGGCATAGAGTTAAAATATGTTACCACATTTATTAATAGAGATTTATAAGCAGATAAAGTGCAGTGTATACTGTACCTTTTATGCAGTATAGTTCCTACTAGTGAAATACATATATTTTTTTTCTTCACATTGAATGTAGTGCTTTATAATCTTTAATTGGTAATGCTTTTGTTGCCAGATCACTTGGAAATTAGCATAAATGTTCATTGTATAGTGTTGTACGTATGTTGAAATTGTTTGTATATACATGATATAATGAAGTCGGTAAGTATATTGAAAAGACATAAAAATATAGCATATATTACACATACTTGTGACTACTACTGTACATGATTAGAAACAGACACTGATGCAGCTACATGGAGGCTATATTAATGATGTTTCACTTATCCAAGGGCCTTGTCAAGTTGCCTGGGAAAGGCTTTACAGAAACATCATTAATAAAATTTCTGTAACTGCATGCCCTTCAAGGGAGGTGCTTTGATGCTATTGAAAGGCTCTTAATCCAAAGAAGTGGAGCTACCCTTCCCTTCCATGGATCAAACCTGAGTATCTCCCATTTCATGGGGCACTGTATGACCCCTACAGCTTAGTGCTGCCTTCATGCAATAAATAAGTAGATATGTAACTGCATTTGTGTATTCCTCCTCATGTCGGTATTTTATTTCATTGCCCACTCACTACGGTACTGTATTTGGGATTACCATACACTGTCTAGTCCTAATTAGAAGATTAGAACATTGCTTATAGTGTCCCATCTTCGTGTGTTAGTTTGGCGTTTAATTTTTCAGGTTTTCTAGTTGTGGTACCTGTTATTACGGATCTTATTCCAATAGTCTTTCCTTTGTTTATGGAGAAATATTTGTTTAGTAACCTATTTTGCACAGCATTTTTCTTTTCAACTGTGGCTCTTAGTTTTCTCTGTTGGTGGTGCTTAAATATACTGTATTCATTCTCAATTTTTTCTGCAGCCTTTTATGAGCTTGCAAGTCATTATTATGTCTTCTTTATCTCTTAAATACTAACAAATGCATTTTTAAGTTTTGTAATTCATATCTCATAGATCTGGGAGCTTTTTTAGTAGCATATCTTTAAATTTTTCTATTTTATCTGCAGTACTTGTTTTTCTTGTGTGTGTGTGTGTGTTTTTTTGTTTGTTTGTTTGGGGAGGGGACACTATATGTAATGCATAAAACTGTATAATCTAATTTTGGTGTGATATATTTTGTGATTTTTTTCCTTCTGCTTGACCATACATATACTGTGTCTGAAAGTTGTTTTGAAGTTTAGTAGTGTGTAAAACATTCATGTTCTTTACTACTGCATTTATGCTTTTACAGTGATATATTTTGTCTGTCATCACTCCAGGATTACTTTCTTTGTCCAATTTCAATACTTTATCAGTGTACAGTATATTCTTTACATATTTGCTTCCATTTACTGTCATTTATCTACAGTAAATTCCACAAAATATTTTAGCTTTCTTAATTAATCTATGTCTTTTTGTAAGGACTTATAGTCATCATGATTTCTTAATTTGTATATGATTTATGTATCTACCCATGTTTATGTACTGTCAGAAGACAAAGACAACGACAAAAATTTTATTTTCTTTGCAAGTTACAATGTTTATTTACAACTTTGATTTATTCAGTACAAAGAAAGCCACTATCATGCTGGGCATTTTGGGCAGACTTATCCTAGTACATAATAACTACTTAAGTCTAGACAAGTAAGAGTGGTTAACTTTTTAATATATCTTTATTTTATCTTAATACTAATGTGAGGTAGTCAAGGTGGAGGTTTATAAAAATAATCTTGAGGTTGCATATAATAAAAACAATATTACAATCAATGGTTCAAGCAGTAGTATTTCATGGATTGGCAGATGTTTTAATAGACTCAAGGTCATATAATATAATATTTGGAGATGCTTCAAACTGGTTAGAAGTTGTTTTGGTTGGTTTGGTTAGTATTGAGAGAGGAGATGATTTTTAAGCATAGCCCTAAATTTGTATGTTGTCAGGGGATCCATTACCGGTTCAGGCAGTGAATTCAGATATTCAGGCCTTTTATGTGCATTGCATTTTTGCACAGTGTGAGACTGACACATGAATGTCAGAGAGTGACTTGTGCCTTGTTTTGTGACTGTGCATTCTGTTGCAGCTATCAAGGAGAAGTTTAAGTGGAGGGTTTATAATTGGGGTTTAATGTTCTGTATATATATAGTAGGCACAATAACGTGAGTGTATGTCTCGTATATTTAGTAGATTCAGACTTTTGTAAAATGGTGGGGTGTGCTGTCAGGTACAGGAGCCGGTAATCATCTACACAGCAACTTTTTTTTTTGGATTATTAAAGGTTAAGGTGGTTGGCTGTGGTTGATTCCCAGGCACAAATACCATAGGTGAGGTAGGAATATATTAGAGTGGTATAGGGTAAGCAGTGTTGTTTGAGGTGCATAGTATCGTATCTTGGAAAGGATGCCTACTGATTTGGAAATTTCTTGGATATATGCTGATTTTTTTTTTCAACAAGTCGGCGTCTCCCACACCGAGGCAGGGTGGCCCAAAAAGAAAGAAAAGATCCCCAAAAAGAAAATACTTTCATTATCATTCAACACTTTCACTTCACTCATACATAATCACTGTCTTTGCAGAAGCGCTCAGAAAAGACAGTTTAGAAGTCCCTCCAAACTGTCAATACCCCCAAACCCCTCTTTAAAGTGCAGGCATTGTACTTCCCATTTCCAAGACTTTTGAGTCCAGCTAACTGGTTTCCCGAAATCCCTTCACTAAATATTGCCCTGCTCACACTCATGCTGGATGTGGGAATGAAATTTAAGATTACAGTCAAGGAGAAGACCTGGAAATTTGCCCTCAGTGTGTCTTGTAATAGGGGAACTATTTATCGATATGGTAAGTTGGATATTTAAGGCTCTGTTTCCAAATAGCATGAAGTATGTTTTGTCTATGTTGAGAGTGAGTTTGTTGGTCATCATCTGAGTACGTATATATTTGTAGTATCTCGTTGTTTACAGTGTCTCTAAGTATAACTGGGTTTGAGTGGGAGTAGACATAAGTAGTGTCATCTGTGACTCGAACTGGTTTAAGGAGTTGAGATACATTGGGGAGATCATTGATGTAGATGAGAAAGAGGAGTGGGCCTAGGACACCTACTTTGGGCACTCCGAGAGCTACAGGCTAGATAGTGGAGTTGACTCCATTTGCATATACATACAGGTGTCTATTGTTAAATAAGGTTAGATAATCGAAGGACTGTCCTTTGATGCTGTAATGATTTAGTTTTAGGTGCAGGAGATTGTGGTCCACTGTGTCAAATGCTTTCCGTAGGTCAGTGAAGAGCCCCATGTGATATTCATTTTTATCGAGAGCTGTATATATTAGTTCAAGCATTTGTATAATCACATCATTCATACTTTTTTTTGGTCTAAACCCAAACTGGATACTATTAAAAGTGTAAGTATTTGTGTGTGGTAATCTGTAGACTGCTCCAACTGTTTATAAGCTTTTTTTTAGGTTTTTTGATGTGAATTTAGCTATTATGTATTCACCATTGTCATTCCTTGTGCAAGTAAATTTCATACATTCCAGTTCATTGGAGTAGTGCCTCCTAGTTGGTCAAGCCTGCAGTTGTGTATGGCTGTGTACCTAGGTATGGTAATTTTTTTTTTTTTTTCAACAAGTCGGCCGTCTCCCACCGAGGCAGGGTGACCCAAAAGAAAGAAAATCCCCGAAAAAGAAAATACTTTCATCATCATTCAACACTTTCACCTCACTCACACATAATCACTGTTTTTGCAGAGGTGCTCAGAACACAACAGTTTAGAAGCATATATGTATAAAGATACACAACATATCCCGCCAAACTGCTAATATCCCAAAACCCCTCCTTTAGAGTGCAGTATGGTAAATATATCTGTCAAATCTTGTTTGAACCAGGTTTCAGTAAGAATAATGAAAGTTATAGTAACATTTAGAGACTTCAGCAGTGCAAGTAGGTAATAGTGTTTACTCAGTGATCTAACATTATAGTTGAATACTATTATGTTATTGCTGGCACTGAGTAGAGTTTTAGCCTGATTAGCAATTTAGTAAGGGTAATTACTGTTAGGATTGTTTGTGCAGTTGAATAAGAGGTTGATATCAGATTGATATTTGTATTCATATGAGTAAAGGAAGATGTACAAAGTATCTACAGAAGGCACGTAGAGAAATGAGCTGTTGCAGTTGTCAAAAAAATAGGAAAAAAAATTACTGTTAACCACTTACAAATACGTATGAATATATAGTAGGGCCCCACTTTATGGCGTTTTGCTGTACCGCATTCCACTAATACGGACATTTCAAATTACGACCAAGATAATACGATCTAAGGTAATTATTTTGAAGCTAACTATATTGCTACTTATTGTACTACATTTGTTTCTCTTAACAAATTACAGTGGACCCCCGGTTAACGAACTTTTTTCATTCCAGTAGTATGTTTCAGGTGCCAGTACTGACCGAATTTTTTCCCATAAGGAATATTGTGAAGTAGATTAGTCCATTTCAGACTCCCAAACATACACGTACAAACGCACTTACATAAATACACTTACATAATTGGTCGCATTGGAGGTGATCGTTAAGCGGGGTCCACTGTATTTACTTTTGTAAATTATGAACATTATCAGGCAAGTGGGGCCCTAATGGTGACATTTTACCTTGAGGACATATATTATTTCATATTTTTTTCAAACAGATCTCGTATCAGTTGTAAGAGTTTGCCTTATACAGTGGACCCCCGGTTAACGATATTTTTTCACTCCAGAAGTATGTTCAGGTGCCAGTACTGACCGAATTTGTTCCCATAAGGAATATTGTGAAGTAGATTAGTCCATTTCAGACCCCCAAACATACACGTACAAACGCACTTACATAAATACACTTACATAATTGGTCGCATTCGGAGGTGATCGTTATGCGGGGGTCCACTGTATTTCTCTTCGGTAGTTTACACATTGGTCATTCTAGAAATTCTCTCAAAAGTGTTTTTTAAGTCCAAGTTCTGTGAATAAATTCTGCACATCAGTTTCTTTACTGCATAATTTAGTAGTTTACTAGCTGAAATGTGCAGGATTTTACTGATCTGAAATTGAATGTTTCATAATAGTTAACCCTTCATATAACAGGCTGATTGGAGAGAACAGATGGTTGATAATGGCAGTTGTGCTGGATAAAGAAAAGATTGTTTTGCTATCATTGTAACGATAATGGTCAATTTTGTAATGAATGTACTTTGTCCAGTGTTTCCAAATTGACTTGTTCATTATTTCGGAAGTCTGCTATATGGAAAGTTTACTTTTTGGCTTTCCAGATGTTCACTTGTCATTTAATTTTCAGTGTTTCACAATAACACTTTTTTGTGAGAGGCCTTTGTATAGTGTCATTAAAGGGCTCTTGCTGTCAACTTTTTTTTAAATAGTGGCAAAATATTTGAAATTTTTCTAATATCTTTTAGTTTGCCTTTCTTTTAATGAAGTCCCAGTTTTTCCACAGTGAATAGTTAACTTTTCTGTACATTCCTTCAAAAACCCAGTGATATCTCATCAGGCCTTGCTGCTTATTTTATCTAATACATTAAAGGATTCTTAACTTATTTATTCATTCATTTCATTAGGCATTATATTGCTTGTGCTTGTTTTGTGGTTAAGTCCATGATATTTAAATTTGTTTTAATGCATTGGAATTTCTTTGGTATAATTGTATAAACAAATTTTTTTCCTGCATCTTATTTCACCCTGTTTTCAGCATCCTCATCAAAAAATTTTATCTGCTAAATTTTTGTTTAGTAATCTATTTTGTGCCACTTAATAACATCCATTATGCAGCTAAGTTACTGTAATAAGCATAAAAATTTGAACAAATATTAAAAGATAATGCACTTGTCAGTATTATAAAATTTGTACCATATATGATGTATTAAAGTAATACTTGTAAACTTTATGAAATCATAGTATTCAATATCAATACCTGTGTATTTTATGTTATGAATTTACCCTCCCAGGGACAGGAAACCCCTTGTTTCATGGATGGTACCAGAATTTCTACACTCGGGGCATTGTGGGGAAGAGCTGTCTGATTGGAAAAGGGGGGCTAGGAAACCTGCTTTGAAACAGCAGCATTTTCATTGCTATTGGTATTGGGTGGCTTAGGGAATTTTTTGAGGGCTGAATCCTTCTTAAGCCCCTCAACCCCTTGGCACTGCACCTGCTTCATTTCCTTGTCAAGATTTTCCCCAGACCAACATACCTGTGATAAATTTTGAGGTGTTCTATTCTTGAAGTCCCATTGCTGGGTTACCCTATCGTGGTGGTGAGGTTTGAGTGGCAGAGTACTGAGCTGAGAGCCCAGGAACCCATTTTTTTCAGCCCAATAGCAGGAAGCTTCCTTTATCCATCAAAATTTTGTGTGGTTTGTAGCAAATTGTGGATACAGCTTAAACTGCAATGGGTTTTTTGATTATACAGTGGACCCCCGCCTTACGATATTAATCCGTTCCTGAGAGCTCATCGTATGCTGAAATTATCGTAAGGCAAATTAATTTTCCCCATAAGAAATAATGGAAATCAAATTACTCCATGCAAGATGCCCCAAAGTATGAAAAAAAAATTTTTTTTTTACCACATGAAATATTCATTTTAATACACACAAACTGAAGAAGACATGCACAGTTAATACTCTACTAAGAATGGAATACATGACACTTACCTTTATTGAAGATCTGGTGATGATTGATGGGATGGGAAGAGGGGAGTGTGTGGGAGTTGTTATTATTTAGAAGGGGAATCCCCTTCCATTAGGACTTGAGGTATCAAGTCCTTTTCTCGGGGGTTACTTCCCTTCTTCTTTTATGCTACTAGGACCAGCTTGAAAGTCATTGGACCTATGTCGCACACATATCTGTCCATAGAGCTCTGTACCTCTCGTTCCTTTATGATTTGTCTGAAGTGGTTCACAACATTGTCATTGTAATAGTCACCAGCACGGCTTGCAATAGCTGTATGAGGGTGTCATGCCCCTATGGTTAACCTTCCTTTAATATTACATTGCGGTTTATTTCCTTTAATAGCTAAATTGGAAATGAAACGTCCTTGTATTATTAAGGCTAATTCTTATTAACAATTATGATTTATGTAACATGGCCATGATAAGTTTAATTGGAGGTATAGTAACCTGCCTGCCGCCCGGTGTGCCGGTGTATGGTTAGCAGTGATGTTCGATGGTTATACCCCCACTTCCCCCCCCCCTTTATGTTCAACTACTCTACTGAGTGTTGGTGAGTCACGTCACGTGACCCACTTTACCTGTATGCTCAAGGTTGAGGGACGAGCAGTGAAGAAGTAGCAGCCAACTAGAACACTCCTGCTCGTCTCTGGTAACTGGCCAAGGTTTATTAGCCGGCCTGGACATATTCTGTTTTATTCTGACTGCTTCCAATTGGGAAACAAGACTTCATACATTAAAGTACTCTCTATATACATTATATTATATCTAGGATCTCCTAATCATCTGTTATGAAAGCCTTATATATATTTTGGATAATATAGAACATGCATTCTTAACTTATATACAATAATTCGTATATTATTTCTGGCTTTTGTTGTATTATGAATATACTTAATTAAAATTAGGCATTCCGGAGGATCACTATTATTATCCTAGCCTCTCTGACCAAAAGTTATGCTCAAAAAAGAAGGAAATAGTGGTTACAATACTTGGAGTGTAACAGAGGGTGATTTTCATCCATAAAGGTTTGCAGTTCAACCCACTTTGCACATATTTCCTTAATCTCTTTTTTCAATTCCATACTAATTCTCACCCTTTTTACCACAGGGATGGCACTAGAAGCTTTCTTGGGGTCCATGGTGACTTACTTTGCAGTTACAAGCACTAAAAACACTGGGATAATGTGAAATGTGCCGAATGTATGCGTAGATGTGACCGCACTAGCTGGCTTGTAAACACTGGCGCTGAGGCCACACGTGGGACGCGTCCTGGGCGAATCACGTAAGGCGAGTTTTTTAGTGTGAGGCGAGGCAAAATTTTTGCGTTAAAATGTATCGTATGGCGGATTTAACGTGACGCGATGCCATCGTAAGGCAGGGGTCCACTGTACAGTATTGAGTTTGTTCAACTGCCTCCCAGTATACAAAAGGGGGATTACCAATAGACCCCTGGCTGTCTTCAAGAATGCATTGGACAGGCACCTGAAGTCAATACCTGACCAGCCAGGCTGTGGTTCATACGTCAGTTTACATGCAGCCAAGAGTAACAGCCTGGTTGACCAGGCCCTGGTCCACCATGAGGCCTGGTCACAAGCTGGGCCACAGGGGCATTGACCCTTGAAACTCTCTCCAGTTATACTCTACAGGTATACTATAATATGACTGTTCATTAGTCATAATAGCATAACATTTGTCCTGCCTGCTGCTGCTCCTAACTATTGTTACTAGTAATTGTTATTCGTTTTGTACATACTGTAACTTTCTTAGTTAACATATGTGTATCTGCAGTCTTTTGACTTCCACCCACAAAATTAATATAAAGTGCACAATAAAGATATCGAACTAAGCCGACATTGCAGATGCCATACTTCTGCTGTGTACTGATGTTATTTACACAGTATAAACTATAATCAGTAATATTTTAGCAAAAATGGGTGTGAAGTCCTCTCTGATAGTCTTGCCTTCACACCAGACCTCATTTTTTTTTACCAACGTCTTTCCCTCAACACCAATACTGCTCCCTCTCTACCATATCTCTCGCCTCTGCTGTGTATGGCCTTTGTGGGTTTGGAATTTTTCATGGATATGATAATACAGATCACTCATAGTTTGCATAACTAATTTGTGCTTCATTTAAATTTTGTGTAAGATCTCATAAGCCACAGGTAATACACCGCTTTGATGCGGAGTGGGATATTTTCCCTTATGCCTAGTGTAAGGTCATTGTTTTACGGGGAGGCCTGTCATCACACCATGGGATCAAGTGTCCCAATCAACAATAGTGCAGGCTGAAAAAGATTATTTCCTAGTGCAGTGGACCCCTGGATTAAGACGTCATCGAAATAAGTAGTTTTCGGAATAAGTAATGTTTTTGCGTCAAAATATTGGCTCGGTCACTGAACTTGGTATAAGTCATTCGTGTCGGGGCCTGAGTGGCTCAGTGTGCCATTGTTTACCAGGCATTGAGGATGATTGCACTCGTTCATGCAATGCACTTTGTATTATTCAATTCTTTTTAGTGGTTGTAACTGCTAACTGAGCTACCATGGGCCCAAAGAAAGTTTCTAGTGCCAGCCAGTCCCTTTGATAAAGGGCTGACTGGCAACTCCTTTCTTCACAATGCACCGTTCCTTTGCTACTTGAACGTTTTCCTTTGCCACCGCATGTGGACTTTTCTAACCCCTCTAGTCTGTAGGTACCCTTACCTGCGGATTTCAGGTATCTTTATCGTTGCCAATCATGGCCTATTTACACTGGAATATTCACTGCCTCAGGGGTAATCGGGGAGAGCTTCAGATGTTGTTCTCTCAGTTTTCCCCTGTTGGTGTTTGCTTACAGGAACCACAATTACACTCTGCCGTTATCTATCCTATCTCAGGCTATAATATATTGTATTCTTCAGATTCTTTTCCTGATGGGACCTTTAATGAAAGTGCCCTTCTACGCACTGATATTCCGTACCATCAGCTATTTGTTCGTACTTTGCTGCATTACACAGCAGCCTGTATCCACTTGAATAGGTGGTATACACTCTGTTCTTTGTATCTCTCCTATTCGGGTATTATCTATTCCAGATATTGCCTTTCTTGTTTCGTCATTACCGCGACCACTTCTGTTACTTGGCGATTTTAATGCCCATCATTTCCTCTGGGGGGGTCTCACTGTGATTCCCGTGGCATTCAGTTAGAGGCTTTTCTTGCTACCCACCCCCTCCATGTTTTAAATACAGGTACTCACACCCATTTTGATCCTCGGACCCACACACACTCTTCCATCGATCTCTCAGTCTGCTTTTCCTCTGCCGCATTAGACTTCACCTGGTCTGTTCTCCCGGATTTACACGACAGCGATCATTTCCCAATCATTCTTACTTCCCCTTCATATTCACCACCTCTTCGTAACCCACGCTGACAATTTGATCAGGCAAATTGGAACCTTTACTCACAACTAACTGTTTTTAGTGAGGTTCCTTCTTCATCCTCCATTGATGAGCTTTTACACCTCTTCTCGTCCTCCGTTTTAACCGCAGCTTCTCATTCTGTACCCTAAACTTCGGGCAGGCATTCTCAGAAATGCGTTCCTTGGTGGTCTCCTGCTTGTGCTCGTGCAGTACGTTTGAAACGCGCTGCGTGGGGCAGGTACTGGTACAATAGAACCACAGAGAGACTTCTTGAATTTAAGCAGAAGCGTGCGATCGCTCGCCGTGTCATCCGTGATGCTAAACGCACTTGCTGGCGAGATTGTCTCCACCATCACCTCTGCTTCCTCTATGAGTGCAGTCTGGAAAAAAGTACGAAAACTGAGTGGTAAATATTCTCCTGACCCGGCTCCTGTTCTGCGGGTTGCCCGTGTTGATATAGCAAACCCACTAGATGTTGCCAATGAAATTGGCAATCATCTGGTCCGTATTTCTCAGGGGCTCCATCTATGCCCTTCGTTTCTTTCCTCAAAGTCTGCCAGAGAGTTAGCACCCTTGGACTTTTCTTCTCTCATAGAAGAACAGTATAATGTGCCTTATACACTTCAGGAACTGGAGGCAACACTCTCAGCTTGATTATCAAATGGTATACAATACTGACAGGTTGGTAGATAAGACACATAGGCAACATTTAGGCAACTTTATTTCGAAACATTTCGCCTACACAGTAGGCTTCTTCAGTCGAGTACAGAAAGTAGGTGGGAGCAGTAGAGATGTGAAGATGATGTAATCAGTCCATCACCCTTGAAGTCGTAGATTTGAGGTTGTCAGTCCCTCAGCCTGGAGAAGTTCTGTTCCAAAGTCTGGAACTAACTGAAGATCAAGCGACAGTGTGAGACTTAAATACTGTCGGAGGGAGAGGTGCAGAGTAGTAGTAGTGAGAATGTAGCCACTGAGTGTCTTACCAAAAAACGTCAGAACCTCCTGTATAGAGTAAGAAAACTTAAGCGGGAGAATAACGACACAATACACCAATGCTTCACACGGGATGGGAAAATTCTTGTTAGGAAAACAAATGCAGGACAACTGTACACAATTACGAACGAGAATGATCTATCACGATTTCTCAGGGATACTAATCTTACAGAGAATAACTAAACAATGTCCAACTTAAAAGCCTACGTAGTGTAGTGTATGTTTTGCTCCATTATTGTTTAAATTTCATTGTACAATCTCTCAGTATTTAAATAATCAACTACCTCATTTTGTGATTTTACTAGTAAGCATAAGTCACCTTATGTAATTTTCTTATTTACTATTGTTTGCTTAAACATTAGCTGAATTGATACTTTCTCTGTCCATATTACTACCTCATATTTTTTTTAAATACTATCAATTGATATTACCTACTAAAATTAATAATTATCATTTTTACTATAATTTCAATTTACTCTTAACATTTTTGACATTTAATAACCATTACTTGTCTAATTACCTTTACCTGTTTTATACCACATTTACTATCTTAGAGTACTCTTAATTACCTTGTACTGCCATATAACCTCTAGTATAACTACCAGTGCAATATTGAATGAAATAAACATTACTTTTTCACTTTTTTTTGTAATCATTATTACTTACTAAAATTTTATTAAACACCATATTTACTACCAGTCAATTTTACTTTTGTACATTAAACATTATTTTATACTTCCCATAACATTTTGTTGCCAAATTTTCAAGTTTGCATATTCAACTCCAACCTTTATATTATCCTTTGTACCTGTCTACCATCTTACTATCATATTATAACCAAGACATTACCATTATTCATTGTTCTTACCTGTCCATTTAATTTTGTTTACCACTACTTGTTTTTTTAGTCACTTTTTATTGTGTGTGCAATTAGTGTATATTCCAATTATTTTTTTGCAAGTACCAAAACTATCTTTTGCTAGCTAGTACCAACTACCTCATTTTTATTTACTTTTTATTGTGCAATAAACTGCTCAACTAATTTAATATTGCAAATCAGATCTTACTCCTAAACCAATATTATTTCATAGTGACTATCTGTCCATTTAACTTGTTTACCATTACTCAATTGTAGTCCCTTATATATTTTTTTGTCCTTTATTTTAGCTCTATATAACAATCTTAGATCATATATTCGCAATTGTTAAACTAATCAAGGTGCTATTCTCAGGTGCTAAAGTTAATAAGTTCACTATTTTGCCATTATACTTCAAAGCTCATTTATTTGATTACCACTTTATTGTTCACCACAACTTACATTAGTCCCTTTTATATTGTAATTTTATATTATAATTCTAACTTTAAAGAATTACCTTTAAAGTACTACCTACTATCATATTCCCAAGCTCCATTATTTGATCATCACTTTATTTGTTCACCACAAATTATTTTAGTCCCTTTTATATTGTCTCCTTTATTTTAGCTTTAAAAAACTACCTTAGCTCATTATTTTTTACATTCGTTGAATAATTCAGGTGCTATTTTTTTTAGCTTTAGAATATTTACTTTATTTTTTACTTAATTCTAACTATAGATTCACTACAAATCTTATGATTACAAGCATTGATCCTGATACCAACCTCTTATTTAATGACTTAAATGATTCAAACAGTTACTGTAATTACTACACAGCAGAACAATCAAAGGCACTTCTCAGAGCCAACAACAACATAACTATCTTTAACTACAATATCAGATCTTTAAGCAAGCATTATGATGACCCCCTAGCATTACTAAATTCCTTGCATGCCAATATGTCCATCATTACACTAACTGAAACCTGGCTAAAGCCTGATACTACAGATGTCTATGCCATTCCTGGTTACACAGCATACACAACTGAAGGCCAGACCAACAAGGGGGTGGCACAGCTATATACTACTCAGACCAACTAGAATGTATCACTAATACTTGCACAAGGGATGAACATGGGGAATATATAATAGCTAAATTCAAATCCAAATACCTACAAAAACCTCTCACAGTGATAAACATCTACAGAATTCCACAATCAAACATTAGCCAATTTAGTCAAAACCTAGGAAGTATGATAACTGATGCACGCATGAACAAAGATCACTTACTACTCTCAGGTGACTTCAATATAAATCTCCTGCAAGACCAGGACCCCACACGTTACTGAATTCACAAACACAATGAGTAACTGCATGTTGCTACCAACAGTAACAAAACCTACAAGAGTTACAGAGACTAGTGTTTCCCTACTTGACCACATCTGGACCAACACCATATCCCCTTTAAAATCAGGCATAATTACAGATAATACCACAGACCACTACCCTACTTTCCTCATAACAACTCTTGGTAAAATACCCCAAGACACTACTAAAGTCACCTTCAGACTTCACAATGAGGCAGCCATTAATAACTTCACAACAGCAGTAACAAACATTGACTGGCACACTGAGCTAGAAATCTATACAGATATTGACGAATGTTTTAATAATTTTCTAAAAAAGACCCAATACCTTTATAACAAGCACTGCCCTAAAAAAACTAAACAGATGACAGCTAAGAGACTGAACAGTCCCTGGCTAACACCCAGCATTCTCAAATCCATAAATACAAAACACCGATATGAAAAACAGTACAGAATGGGTCACATAACCAGAGACCAAACAAAATGTTACTCGTCAATCCTAACCAGCCTGATAAGAAGGGCAAAAAAAATTTGTATTATGAGAACAGATTATCCAACTTACGAGGTGATATAAAAAAGACCTGGAATACCCTATCAGAAATTCTGGGAACAAAAAAGATATCACGACATAGCGAAATAAAATTAGCAAAATCAGATGAACCCCAACTCCCACCAACAGAAACCGCAAACAGACTCGATGATTTCTTCTCCACTATAGGTCAAAACCTTGCCAATAATATCCCAAGCTCAGATACCCCACCAAATGACTACCTCACTGGCAACTACCCGAACACACTGTTCCTAGCTCCGACTAACCCATACGAAGTCTCCCTTATTATCAACGCACTGAAAAACAAGGCAGGAGATTTAAATACCTTACCACCCTTTATATACAAAAAAGCATCACAAGTACTATCACCAATCATTGCAACACTCTTTAACAAATCCATTGAATCCTCCACCTTCCCTACAGTTCTCAAAATAGCAAGGGTCCCCCCGATCCATAAAGGAGGAGACCAAACAGAGTTGAATAACTATAGGCCAATATCCAATTTACACCCTCTCTCAAAAATCTTTGAAAAATTAATTCATAAACGAATCTACTCCTACCTCATCTCCCATAACATTCTCAACCCCTGCCAATTTGGATTCAGGCCTAATAAAAATACTAATGATGCTATTATGCACATGCTAGAACATATATACACTGCAATAGAGAAAAAAGAAGTCCCACTGGGGATCTTCATTGACTTACGTAAAGCTTTTGATACAGTTGACCATGACTTGCTCCACGTAAAATTGTCACACTATGGTATTAGAGGGCACTCCCTCAACTACCTCAAGTCTTACCTCAGCAACAGAAGCCAATATGTGTACGCAACTGGGGCAAGCTCTTCCGCACAACCAATTACAGTTGGTGTCCCACAGGGAAGTGTCCTTGGCCCTCTTCTCTTTCTCCTATACATAAATGACCTACCAAATGCTTCGCAATTACTCAAACCCACACTTTTTGCAGATGACACCACATACGTCTTCTCTCACCCGAGCCCAGTCACGCTAGCCAATACTGTAAACACCGAATTACAGAAAATATCTATCTGGATGAGGACTAACAAACTTACACTAAACATTGACAAAACCTACTTCATTCAGTTTGGTAGCAGAGCTACAGATGTATCTCTTAACATAACAATAAATGGATCACCTATCACAAAGCTAACAGAGGGAAAATTCTTAGGAATCCACCTCGATAATAGACTCAAATTTCATACACATATACAACAAATTTCTAAGAAAATTTCCAAGACTGTAGGCATACTATCGAAGATACGGTACTATGTTCCACAGTCAGCCCTCCTGGCCCTTTATCACTCTTATTTACCCCTATCTCACCTATGGAATTTGTGCATGGGGCTCAACAACAACTAACCATCTCAGACCACTAATTACCCAACAAAAGGCTGCAGTTAGAATGATAACAAATTCTCACTACAGGCAGCACACTCCACCAATATTCAAAACACTCAACCTACTCACCATACAAAACATCCATACTTATTATTGCACTTATTACATACATAGAACACTTAACTCTGATATTAACCCTCCCCTCAAACATCTCCTTGCCAACCTCAACAGAACACATGACCATAACACAAGGCACAGATCACTCTTTGATGTTCCTCGTGTCCATCTCACCCTATGCAAAAACTCAATGCACATAAAAGGCCCTAAAATCTGGAATTCATTACCTGTAAATATAAAAGAAACACTACCTGTTTATAAATTCAAGTCTCTTCTCAAAGTTCACTTACTCACTCAAAACCAAATAAATACTGAATAACTGAACCATATAAATTGTATATCCTAAATGTTACTCACAATTATATCACACAAATGTTAAACCTAACTTTGGTATTTTTTTTTAAATACACTACCTAACAGAATACTCCATTCTACTGAATGAACAGCAATGCATGCAACCATAGGACCTGTCTTTGTAATACTCATTTGTATTTTATAGTTATCTGTTTACAATAATGTCTTATCACTGATTTCATCATTGCTTAGTTAATCTTAAGTTAATTTTAAGCCAGCCCATAATGCTATGCATATAAGTGGCTTTGGCATGCTGCTCTTACCTGTATTTTTTGTACCTCTGTTTGTATGCTAAAATTTCTAAATAAATAAATAAATAAATAAATAAATGTCCCTCTCAGATCAAACAGTTCTCACTTGAAAAAGTTGTCCAAGGTGTTTTCTCTTCTGTACCAAGATGCCATTGTGTTGCAGTGTCTGACAGAGTGATTATCAAATGGTATACAATACCGACAGGTTGGTAGATAAGACACATAGGCAACATTTAGGCAACTTTATTTCGAAACGTTTCACCTACACAGTAGGCTTCTTCAGTCGAGTACAGAAAGTAGGCGGGAGCAGTATTCGACTGAAGAAGCCTACTGTGTAGGCGAAACGTTTCGAAATAAAGTTGCCTAAATGTTGCCTATGTGTCTTATCTACCAACCTGTCGGTATTGTATACCATTTGATAATCACTCTGTCAGACACTGCAGCACAATGGCATCTTGGTACAGAAGAGAAAACATCTTGGACAACTTTTTCAAGTGAGAACTGTTTGATCTGAGAGAGACATGACCTCTCAGTGGCTACATTCTCACTACTACTACTCTGCACCTCTCCTTCCGACAGTATTTAAGTCTCACACTGTCGCTTGATCTTCAGTTAGTTCCAGACTTTGGAACAGAACTTCTCCAGGCTGAGGGACTGACAACCTCAAATCTACGACTTCAAGGGTGATGGACTGATTACATCGTCTTCACATCTCTACTGCTCTTGCCTACTTTCTGTACTCGACTGAAGAAGCCTACTGTGCAGGCGAAAAGTTTCAAAATAAAGTTGCTTAAATGTTGCCTATGTGTCTTATCTACCAAACTCTCAGCTTGCCGATCATTGGCAGCTGGGCCCGACGACATTCACATTTGTATGCTACAACATTTACGTCAGCCCTTGCAGTCCTAATTCGCCTTTTCAATCTTATTTGGTCACAGGGAGTTCTTCCACAGCTGTGGAAATCTGCCATTGTTCTCCCTTTCCGCAAACCGGGTACTACGGGACAAGAAGCCTCCCACTATCGTCCCATTGCTCTTACCAGTGCAGTTTGCAAAGTGATGGAACGCCTGGTAAATAGACGTTTAGTGTGGTATTTAGAGACACACAACAGTCTCTCCACTCGTCAATATGGCTTTCGTAAGGGGTCGTTCTACCATAGGCCTCTTACTACGCTTGGATACGTATGTTCGTAATGCCTTTGCGAATAACCACTCAGTTATTGCCATATTTTTTGACCTTGAGAAGGCATATGACACAACTTGGAGGTATAATATTTTGACCCAAGCCCACTCCTTAGGCCTTCGAGGCAATCTACCATCCTTCCTTAAGAACTTTTTAACTGACAGACATTTCCGTGTCGGGTTAATAATGTGCTCTCCCCAGACTCTATCCAAGCTGAAGGTGTACCCCAGGGATGTGTTCTGAGCACAACCATTTTCTCCTTGCTATAAATGATTTGGCATCTAGTCTTCCATCCAATATTTGGTCATCACTCTATGTTGATGACTTTGCTATTGCATGTGCAGGTGCTGACTGTCACCTCATTACAGTTTCTCTCCAACATGCGGTCGACCGTGTTTCTAATTGGGCCACCACACATGGGTTTAAATTTTCCAGTACCAAGCCTCACCAAATTACTTTCACTTGATGATCTGTCATCTCCGATCATCCTTTGTACCTCTATGGCTCCCGTATCCCTGAACGTGATACAATCAGGTTTCTAGGCCTCCTCTTTGACCGTAGGTTATCCTGGAAACCTCACATTACCTCTCTGAAAGCAACTTGTCACAGCCGGCTGAACCTTCTTAAAACCCTTGCTTATCTTTCACGGGGAGCTGATCGTCGAACTCTCCTTCACCTACATTCTGCCCTCATTTTATCGAAACTTGATTATGGTGACCAGATCTATTCAGCGGCCTCTCCTGCTACTCTCTCTAGCCTTAACCCCATTCATCACCAAGGATTACGTTTATGCCTTTGTGCTTTTCGCTCTTCCCCTGTTGAGAGCCTCTATGCAGAAGCGAACGTTCCATCCTTATCCGATCGCCGTGATGCCCATTGCCTTCGCTACTATGTACGCTCTCATGATCTCCGCAATCCTTCCATTTATAGAATGGTCACTGATATTAGTAGACATTCTTTATTTGTTCGCCGCCCCTGTTTGCTCCTTCCCTTCTCCCTTCGCCTACATTCGCTCTTGTCTTCTCTTCACTTACCGTCTTTCGATGTTCATGTAGCATCTCACTTTTCCCTTCCTCCCTGGGAAGTTCCAGCTGTTCGAGTCTGTTCTTTCTCACTCCCTTGCTCGAAAGCCCAACTGTTCTACGGTAGCTTCCCGCTCTCTTTTTCTTGACCACTTCCACTCTCATTCTCATGCCATTGCAGTGTACGCAGATGGCTCTAAGTCTTCTGACGGCGTAGGATTCACAGCAGTGTTTCTGGACAGCTTCGTACGAGGGCATTTACTATGTTCTGCTAGTATCTTTACTGCTGAATTGTATGCCATTCTTGCAGCACTTGTATTGCATCTATGCCTGTGTCATCATTTGTGGTTGTCTCAGACTCCCTTAGTGCTTTACAGGCTATACAGAAATTTGATACACCTCACCCCTTAGTCCTCCGTATCCAACTTTGACTACACCGCATCTCTTCCAAGCATAAAGATATTGTTTTTTGTTGGGTCCCTGGTCATGTTGACGTACAGGGCAATGAACAGGCAGACACTGCTGCGCAGTCAGCAGTACATGACCTACCAGTTTCATATTGAGGTGTTCCATTTACGGACTATTTTGCTGCAATAGCTACCCACCTTCACATCTGTTGGCAACAACGTTGGTCTACTCTGCTCGGTAACAAACTTCAATCTATTAAACCGAGTATAGGTTACTGGTCATCTTCTTGTCACCAGTGTTGAGGTTGGGAGACTACTCTCTCCCGTCTTCGCATTGGCCATACTCGTCTTACTCATGGTTATCTCATGGAGAGGCGCCCTGCTCCTCACTGTGAGAATTGTCAGGTTCCATTAGGAATTTTTATTGACCTAAGAAAAGCTTTTGACACAGTAGACCACGGCATCCTACTCCACAAACTTGACCATTATGGTATAAGAGGCCATGTGCTTGCATATTTCAAGTCTTACCTTACTAATAGGTATCAGTATGTCACCATTAAAGACACAGCATCAACAACACGGCCACTTGATACTGGAGTTCTGCAGGGAAGTGTCCTTGGTCCCTTGCTCTTCCTCATATACATCAATGATCTTCCAAACGTATCCCAACACCTGAACCCCGTTCTCTTTGCTGACGACATGACTTATGTCATCTCTCACCCTAATCTTGCCACCCTCAACACCATTGTTAACGAATATACCTCCAATGTCGTCTTCGCTCCGCTGCTCTCTCTTTACCTTCCCTTCTTACTGATGGACCCACCTTTCATCCGGACTCTCTCATTGACTTTTTGACAACAACAGACTTACTTCACAAACTCTGATGATACCTTCAGCCCTTTCTACCTCAATCTCTTGCTGCCCTCTACCCCTGCACTATCCACTGCCCCGCTGTTCTCTGTAACCTACTGATCATCCCTTCCCCCTTCTACCGCCCAATACCCTCGCTTCCTTCCCTACCCTGCAGCGCTGTATAGCCATAGCCCTTGTGGCTTAGCGCTTCTTTGATTATAATAATAATAATTGTGGTTTAGCGCTTCTTTTTGATTATAATAATAATGCCACCCATCTAGATACCCATCAATTACACAACCCAGGGCAACATGGGTTTAGAGCAGGCCGCTCCTGTCTGTCCCAACTACTGGATCACTACGACAAGGTCCTAGCTGCACTAGAAGACAAAAAGAATGCAGATGTAATATATACAGACTTTGCAAAAGCCTTCGACAAGTGTGATCATGGCATAATAGCGCACAAAATGCGTGCTAAAGGAATAAGAGGAAAAGTTGGTAGATGGATCTATAATTTCCTCACAAACAGAACACAGAGTAGTAGTCAACAGAGTAAAGTCTGAGGCGGCTACGGTGAAAAGCTCTGTTCCGCAAGGCACAGTACTTGCTCCGATCTTGTTTCTCATTCTCATATCTGACATAGACAAGGATGTCAGCCACAGTACCGTGTCTTCCTTTGCAGATGATGCATGAATCTGCATGACAGTGTCTTCCATGGCAGACACTGCAAGGCTCCAGGCGGACATCAACCAAATCTTTTAATGGGCTGCAGAAAACAATATGAAATTGAATGATGAGGAATTTCAATATCTCCGATATGGTAAACATTAGGAAATTAAAACTTCATCAGAGTATAAAACAAATTCCAACCACACAATAGAGTGAAAAAACTAACGTCAAAGACCTGGGAGTGATCAAGTCGGAGGATCTCACCTTCAAGGACCATAACATCGTACCAATCGGATCTGCTAGAAAAAAATGACAGAATGGATAATTAGAACTTTCAAAACTAAGGATGCCAAGCCCATGACACTCTTCAGGTCGCTTGTTTTATCTAGGCTGGAATATTGCTGCATGCTAACAGCACCTTTTAAAGCAGGTGGAATTGCTGACCTAGAAAATGTACAGAGAACCTTCACGGCATGCATAACGGAGATAAAACACCTCAATTACTGGGAGCACTTGAAGTTCCTGAACCTGTACTCCATGGAATGCAGGCGGGAGAGATACATGATTATATACACCTGGAAAATCCTAGAGGGACTAGTACCAAACTTGCACACGAAAATTACTCCCTATGAAAGCAAAAGAATCAGCAGACGATGCAACATCCCCCCAATGAAAAGCAGGGGTGTCACTAGCAAATTAAGAGACAACACTAAGTGTCAGAGGCCCAAAACTGTTCAACTGCCTCCCAGCATACATAAGAGGGATTACCAATAGACCCCTGGCTGTCTTCAAGCAGGCACCGGACAAGCACCTAAAGTCAGTACCTGACCAGCCGGGCTGTGGCTCGTATGTTGGATTGCGTGCAGCCAGCAGCAACAGCCTGGTTGATCAGGCCCTGATCCACCAGGAGGCCTGGTCACAGACCGGGCCGCGGGGGCGTTGACTCCCGGAACTCTCTCCAGGTAAAGTAATACGGAGGTACAACGTCATCATTTTTAAGTATTATTACCATTCTAAAACATTATTGATTTATTCACTGGCGTCATAAGGATGGGGGGGGGACGGGCCACCCCGAGTGACACCATCAAGGGGTGACACCATAGAGCCTCTATAAAAGGTGACACTAATGCCTGAAAGAGTGCTGCAGCAATACAAGAGAAAAACCTTTTGTTTCTATATAGCCTATTATATGATTAGAGTACAAATAAGCCTATGTAGGGGAAATCAATGACGTTATACGAAAAACTACGATAAATCAATAATTTTATTTACGATATTTTTGAAAAAGCCTTAATCCACCTGGCATCACTATGATCACTCATCACTATCGTAGCATCCAGTGTCTGCTGCACCACCCACGAGTGAGTTGGATCCTGGTGGTGGTGTATATTTGGCTGGGTTAAACACAAACACACCTCTTCAAGGGGGGCTCCTTGGCGTGGTGAAGAGGCTCTTGGTCTGAGGAATTAGACCTGTCGGTCTACTTCCTCAGACCGAACCTAATTACCCCCCAATCCCCCGTTCCCTATCCCATCCTCCCCATCCTCCCCTTTTTCCTTTCCTCTTCCTCCTCCCCACCCCTCCCTTTTGCCCTTCCTTTTTTTTTTTTTTTTTTTTTTTCCCACAGGCACGCTAGTTCCTAGGTAGGGAAAAGGGTACCGGGGTCCATCCCATTCCGTTGAGGTTCATGGCGGTGGCGTAGTTTGCCGTGGAATCTGGATTACCTGGGGATGTCCTGATCCCTCTCCGGTATCCCGGAGGGTGGCTTTGGGTGTCTCTCGGGCGACGGGTGTATCTCTGGAAGCCACCTTTCGGATTCCGGGGGTGGTGGCTGAAGGAGGTATGCTTTGTGGCGGATTTCCAGCCGCCCTCTCTTTTGTCCACCGAGGTAGCTCGGCAGATGTGAGGTTGCTATCCCGGATTGCCGGTTTACTGGCATGATGGTTAGGGTATGGCACGGGTTCCATGCTGCATCTGCGCTACTTGCGGTGCTGAGGTCCTCTTGGGTGCGGAGGGAGATTTCTGGCCCTTTCATTCCTCCTAGGAACTATCCCTCCCCGGTCCCCCCTTTTTTATTCTTTTTTTTATTTTTATTTTCTTTTCTTTTCTTTTTTTTTCTTAAAAACAAAAAGAAAGAAGTAACCTAACCATGGCAGCCCGAGTCCATGAACCTGCTACCCCCGGGCCCCTTCTTGATACCACACCCCGTTCTGACCCCGCCTTGTCTTTGGACCACTCTTCGGACACTCCTCATGCCTCTGTACCTCTTGCCGGTGCTGTTTCCTCACCCGCTTCAGGTACTGAGGCCTCGACTGACTCCTTCGATTTATCTGACCTTCGCTCTCCTCTGACTATGCTTCCGGCCTCTCCCTCTATGGTGTGGCAATTTTCGAATCGCCGGCCCGTTCCACGTCGGACCAACTCTGGTCCCACGCCTAAACGACAACGACAATTACCTGCTGATGATACTTCTCCACCTTCTCGTTCTTCTCAGAAAAGATCGACACGTCCTTCACTACCTTTCCACGGTCAGTTTCAGACTGCACAATGGACTAAATTCTTCACTTTACGACCGACTTCCTCTACTGCCTATCTTTCTGACCACAGTATTGGCAAGGCACTCCTATGCCATGTTGGTAAAGATATTTCTTTTCATGCTCTTAAGAGCGGTACGCGCATCGTCACCGTACAGAATGCTACCCAGGCTCATGAGCTTTCTCGTCTTTCCCATATCGATACTGTTCCTGTAACTATTGAAAAGCATCATTCCCTCAATTCTTGTAGTGGTACCATCATTCTGCCCCATACCATAGTTCAACAAAATTTCCAGACATGTGGCACTGACATTCTTGAACAGCTGGAACTCCAAGATCTCCCAATCTCGAGGTAGACACTTACGTTCTTCCTGCCCACGGGCGGAGACGATACCCTAGCAATGTGGCTCGTTTAACTTTTGACAGCCGTGAACTCCCATCCTCAGTTTATGTAGCAGGACATCGGTTACAAGTTCGAAAGGTGATCCCTACACTGCAACAGTGTAGAAATTGCTGGCGATTTGGCCATCCAGCGAAATATTGCAGATCTATCGCCGAATGCCCAGTCTGTGGTGCCGATGACCATTCTAATACATCTTGCAATCGACCTCCCTCTTGCCTTAATTGTCATGAGGCTCACCCTTCGTACTCTCGCCATTGTCAAGTCTACTTAAACGAGCGGGAAATCCGTTACCTCAAAGAGGCAGAAGGTCTCCCTTATGCCATGGCAGTTTCTCATCTCCGCCTCCAAGGGAGACTACCTCGTGTTTCTTATTCCCGTGTTTCAAAACGTCCCCCCACTTCTGGTATCCCATCTTCTGCACCCACCTCTGTGGTTACCTCTCCCATAGTCACTCCTGTAGCTAATTCTTTTGCTGTCCTCGGCTCAGACGTCCCTACTTCAACGTCTCAGTCTGATCTTGCTTCTTCGTGTTCTCTCTCACAAGCCTCAGTAGCGACGAGATCTCGTATGACACCTCCTCCCAATCGTCTCTCTACTTCTCAAAAGTCAAAAAAAGGTCCGTTAACACCTACCCATCTTCCACCTCCTCATTTTCCCTTCCCTGTCTCTGTACCTGGTTCTCCCCCTCTCACTGGCTCTGTTACAAGTGTAGAGGTTCACCCTCCTCCTCGTACTGTACCTTCCTCCCCTGTTCCCTCCCAAGTTTCTTCCTCTTCTGCCACCTCCCAGGTTTCTGCCTCTTCTGTCCCCTTCCACACTTCTCCAGTTCCCTCCACCCTTCCGTCCCCCCCTACCTTGGTACAATCCATTACAGTTCCAATCTTTACTCATCCTCCCCCTACCATTTCCAATATTGTCTCCCATACGACGTCTCTGAATTCTGAAACACTTGAAGCAATCTCTGAATATATTGCAGAGACCAAACCATCAATGGACACTGATCCACCCTCCGCTCCTTCTCTCCTCTACTCCATCTGCGCAACTCCTTTCTTCACAGCGCACCGTTCCTTTGCTGCTTGAACGTTTTCCACTGCCTCCGCATGTGGACTTTTCTAACCCCTCTAGTCCGTAGGAACCCTTATCTGCGGATTTCAGGTATCTTTATCATTGCCAATCATGGCCTATTTACAGTGGAATATACGCGGCCTCAGGGGTAATCGGGGTGAGCTTCAGATTTTACTCTCCCAGTTTTCCCTTGTTGATGTTTGCTTACAGGAACCAAAATTACACTCTGCTGTTATCTCTCCCTTCTCAGGCTATAATTTATTGTATTCTTCAGATCCTTTTCCTGATGGGACCTTTAATGAAAGTGCCCTTCTTCTACGCACTGATATTCCGTACCATCAGCTATTTGTTCGTACTTCACTGCATTACACAGCAGCCCGTATCCACTTGAATAGGTGGTATACGCTCTGTTCTTTATATCTCTCTCCTCGGGCATTATCTATTCCGGATATTGCCTTTCTTGTTTCGTCATTACCACCACCGATTCTGTTACTTGGTGATTTTAATGCCCACCATTTCCTCTTGGGGGGGGGTCTCACTGTGATTCCCGTGGCATTCAGTTAGAGGCTTTTCTTGCCACCCACCCCCTCCATGTTTTAAATACAGGTACTCTCGCCCATTTTGATCCTCGGACTCACACTCTCTCTTGCATTGATCTCTCAGTCTGCTCTTCCTCCGCCGCATTAGACTTCACTTGGCCTGTTCTTCCGGACTTACATGACAGCGATCATTTCCCAAGCATTCTTACTTCCCCTTCATATTCACCACCTCTTCGCATCCCACGCTGGCAATTTGATCAGGCAAATTGGAACCTTTACTCACACCTAACTGTTTTTAGAGAGGTTCCTTCTTCGTCCTCCATCGATGAGCTTTTACACCTTCTCGTCCTCCGTTTTAACTGCAGCTTCTCATTCTATACCCCAAACTTCGGGCAGGCATTCTCAGAAATGCGTGCCTTGGTGGTCTCCTGCTTGTGCTCGTGCAGTACGTTTGAAACGCGCTGCATGGGGCAGGTACCGGTACAATAGAACCACAGAGAGACTTCTTGAATTTAAGCAGAAGCGTGCGATCGCTCGCTGTGTCATCCGTGATGCTAAACGCACTTGCTGGCGAGATTATGTCTCCACCATCACCTCTGCTTCCTCTATGAGTGCAGTCTGAAAAAAAGTACGAAAACTGAGTGGTAAATATTCTCCTGACCCAGCTCCTGTTCTGCGGGTTGCCGGTGTTGATATAGCAAACCCACTAGATGTTGCCAATGAAATTGGCAATCATCTGGTCCGTATTTCTCAGGGACTCCATCTATGCCCCTCATTTCTTTCCTCAAAGTCTGCCAGAGAGTTAGCACCCTTGGACTTTTCTTCTCTCAGAGAAGAACAGTATAATGTGCCTTTTACACTTCAAGAACTGGAGGCAACACTCTCAGCTTGCCGATCATCGGCAGCTGGGCCCAACGACATTCATATTCGTATGCTCCAACATTTACATCAGTCAGCCCTTGCAGTCCTATTACGGCTTTACAATCTTATTTGGTCACAAGGAGTTCTTCCACAGCTGTGGAAATCCGCCATTGTTCTCCCTTTCCACAAACCAGGCACTACGGGACATGAAACCTCCCACTATCGTCCCATTGCTCTTACCAGTGCAGTTTGCAAAGTGATGGAACGCCTGGTAAATAAACGTTTAGTGTGGTATTTAGAGACACACAACAGTCTCTCCACTCGTCAATATGGCTTTCGTAAGGGACGTTCTACCATAGACCCCTTACTACGCTTGGATACGTATGTTCGTAACGCCTTTGCGAATAACCACTCAGTTATTGCCATATTTTTTGACCTTGAGAAGGCATATGACACAACTTGGAGGTATAATATTTTGACCCAAGCCCACTCCTTAGGCCTTCGAGGCAATCTACCATCCTTCCTTAAGAACTTTTTAACTGACAGGCATTTCCGTGTTCGGGTTAATAATGTGCTCTCCCTGGACTTTATCCAAGCTGAAGGTGTCCCCCAGGGATGTGTTCTGAGCACAACACTTTTTCTCCTTGCTGTTAATGATTTGGCCTCTAGTCTTCCATCAAATATTTGGTCATCACTCTATGTTGATGACTTCGCTATTGCCTGTGCAGGCGCTGACTGTCACCTTATTACAGTTTCTCTCCAGCATGCAGTTGACTGTGTTTCCAATTGGGCCACCACACGTGGGTTTAAATTTTCCCGCACTAAAACCCACCAAATTACTTTCACTAGACGCTCTGTCATCTCCGATCATCCTTTGTACCTCTATGGCTCCCGTATCCCTGAACGTGATACAGTCAAGTTTCTGGGCCTCCTCTTTGATCGTAAGTTATCCTGGAAACCTCACATTACCTCTCTGAAGGCAACTTGCCACAGCCGGCTGAACCTCCTTAAAACCCTTGCTCATCTTTCATGGGGAGCTGATCGTCGAACCCTCCTTCGCCTACATTCCACCCTTATCTCATCGAAACTTGATTATGGTGACCAGATCTATTCAGCGGCATCTCCTGCTACTCTCTCTAGCCTTAACCCCATTCATCACCAAGGATTACGTTTATGCCTTGGTGCTTTTCGCTCTTCCCCTGTCGAGAGCCTCTATGCAGAAGCGAACGTTCCATCCTTATCCGATCGCCATAATGCCCATTGCCTTCGCTACTATGTACGCTCTCATGATCTCCGCAATCCTTCCATTTATAGAATGGTCACTGATATTAGTAGACATTCTTTATTTGTTCGCCGCCCCTATTTACTCCGTCCCTTCACTCTTCGCCTTCATTCGCTCTTGTCTTCTCTTCATTTACCACCTTTCTATGTACATGTAGCATCTCACTTTTCCCTACCCCCCTGGGAAGTTCCAGCTGTTCGAGTCTGTTCTTTCTCTCTCCCTTGCTCGAAAGCCCAACTGTCTACGGTCGCTTCCCGCTCTCATTTTCTTGACCACTTTCACTCTCATTCTCATGCCATTGCTGTGTACACAGATGGCTCTAAGTCTTCTGATGGCGTAGGATTCGCAGCAGTGTTTCCGGACAGCGTCGTTCAAGGGCATTTACTATCTTTGGCTAGTATTTTTACTGCTGAATTGTATGCCATCCTTACAGCACTTATCCGTATTGCATCTATGCCTGTGTCATCATTTGTGGTTGTCTCAGACTCCCTTAGTGCTTTACAGGCTATACAGAAATTTGATACACCTCACCCCTTAGTCCTCCGTATCCAACTTTGGCTACGCCGCATCTTTACGAAGCATAAAGATATTGTTTTTTGTTGGGTCCCTGGTCATGTTGACGTACAGGGCAATGAACAGGCAGACACTGCTGCGCTGTCAGCAGTACATGACCTACCAGTTTCATGTAGAGGTATTCCATTTACGGACTATTTTGCTGCAATATCTTCCCAACTTCACACCCGTTGGCAACAACGTTGGTCTACTATGCTCGGCAACAAACTTCAATCTATTAAACCGAGTATAGGTTACTGGCCGTCTTCTTATCACCAGTGTCGAGGTTGGGAGACTACTCTCTCCAGTCTTCGCATTGGCCATACTCGTCTTACTCATGGATATCTCATGGAGAGGCGCCCTGCTCCTCTTTGTGAGAATTGCCAAGTTCCATTATCAGTCAGCCACATTCTGTTGGACTGCCCACTTTATCAACGAGCACGCAGAATTTACCTCCATCGTCATCTTCACTCTGCTGCTCTCTCTTTACCTTCCCTTCTCGCTGATGGACCCACCTTTCATCCAGACTCTCTCATTTACTTTTTGACAACAACTGACTTACTTCACAAATTCTGATACCTTCAGCCCTTTCTACTTCAATCTCTTGCTACCCCCTACCCCTGTACTATCCCCTGCCCTGCTGTTTTCTGTAACCTACTGATCATCCCTCCTCCCTTCTGCCATCCAATACCCTCGCTTCCTTCCCTACCCTGCAGCGCTGTATAGCCCTTGTGGCTTAGCGCTTCTTTTTGATTATAATAATAATAAACACAAACACTGTCAGGCAATTATATTTTGAACTTTACTTTTGCTTATTGATGATGTCAATCATGTCATGAATCAAGATATATGAACGGGTGAGATCTGACATTCATGAAATGCTGATGATGTACGTTTCCATTATATCTGTGGAAAATTACATTTATCTGAATGTATCATTATGTACATAACAGTAAATGAACAAAGATAATTATTATTTATCAGTTAACAAGTAGGAATTTGGACACCTAGGTCGCAAAAAATGTCCCCCTTCGATACTACCACTGTCATATCCACAAGTTGCTCTGGACATATTAATTATAAATAAAAGATACATTACCAGGAATTCTGGGAAATATATAAATTTGTGGACTATATTAAAAATAATAAATGATTATATATATATATATATTATATATATATATATATATATATATATATATATATATATATATATATAATATATATATATATATGTCGTGCTGAATATGTAAAACTGGTCATTTAGCAAGAACTCATTTAAAATTAAGTCCTTTCTAAAATTTTCTCTCATACGTTTAAAGATATATTTTTTTCATTAATGCTAATGTAAAAAAATTTTAATTTTGCTACAAAAGATTCTTAGAAAACTTACCTAACCTTATTATAACAAGCGCAATTTATTTTAGCTTAACCCAACTAAATATATTTAGATTTGTTTACAATAATTTAATACTAAACAAACACACTGAAATATATTTTTTTCGTTAGGTTCAGAATGATTTTGGCGAAATTATTGCATACACAAATTTTTATTTGTCCTATATGGCAAGATGAGCGTTGCTATTTAAGCCAAGATCACAAGTTCTGCGTATTCGGCACGACATATATATGTATACACATTTATATAACAGAAGGAGAATATATCTTAATCATAACACTCACCAATTTGACTGGAGATTAATGTGTACCATACTCAGAAAACCTCACTGTCTATCTATGAAAATAACACTGGCCAGGTTACAACATAAGACTTATCAGAAGTTCCTGGAGCTGTCTTGTCCAGTCGCCTGATATCTCAAGTTATGCAGGAATGCACATCCAACAATTTCGCCTCCTATTTGAGAGGTGTCAACCCAATTTTAACCTCTAGAGCACGAAAATTCTTCACATTATTAACGTCTGTTACTCTCAATTCAAAAAAAAAAATGGCGAGTGTCCTGCGCAGGCGCAGCTTCCCGTTTTCGATAACATAAATTTTATTAAATACAGTATGGCCATCTATTTACATATAACTACTGTATTTCTGGAAAATATATACAGTATTTTCCACAATATCATTATATTATGGCTGTCATTGAGGGATTTTATTTAGCTTAGGGATAGAGTTGGTGACAGATCAAATGATTTAATTTGATAGTTTGAACACTTAAATTCCCAGCCAAGATATGAAAACTTGCATTTAAAAAAAAATCAAAGGCAAGGCCAAGTTTTTTCAGTAAATTTGTTTTGGTAAAGTACTATGTCATGTATCTAATGCAGTGCGCATACTTAGCCTACTGTATTTATGTCGATATCTGTTTTAACCATGAATTGTTGTTACCAATCCTTGTGAGCTGAAGCCTCTAGGGCCAGGAGGCTTACCATATAATATGGTGCAGTGATGCACATAAGTATTACAGCCATAATGACCATTATGATTATTTCACCAGTTGATTTTAGGCTAAATTTTTTCTGCTTTGCCCTCAGTCTGGTTAGAGTCTGAGTTAAATATCCCAATTAGGTTCTTTTGAAAAAATTAACGCAATCATGAAAGTTATTATTTTCTAGTGTCAGGGGCCCGAGACTGTTCAACTGCCTCCCAGCATACATAAGGGGGATTACCAACAGACCCCTGGCAGTCTTCAAGCTGGCACTGGACAAGCACCTAAAGTCGGTTCCTGACCAGCTGGGCTGTGGCTCGTACGTTGGGTTTGCGTGCAGCCAGCAGCAACAGCCTGGTTGATCAGGCTCTGATCCACCGGGAAAGGCCTGGTCACAGACCGGGCCGGGGGGGGGCGTTGACCTCCGGAACTCTCTCCAGGTAAACTCCAGGTCATCCGACCTTAACTTCATTTCATCCTCAGTATTATAACAGAATTGGCACCATTTATTTGTTTGTCACCATTAAAAATTACCGAATATTCAGTAGAACCAAAACTGTGAACCTGGCATTCTTTTTTCAGATCATTTATGTAATATCATGCCTCGTGGAGTGCATAAATCAAAGAGGCTTCGTGGATGTCAACTATTTAGTTAAATTTAATGTTTATTATGCACCCCCCTACCCATCCTGTGGGGGCTAGTCAAAAGATTACAGAGGTACATAAGGTGAAGAGGTTTGGGGGGGCCAGGACTTGGAATCGGAACCCCTGCAAAAACCCCAACTAGGTGAGTAAAACTAGGCGAGTACACACACGAGGGCGCACGCACGGACACATGCACACGAGCGTACACACACACACACACACACCCTCTAACATCTCTTACCCCTAACACCTCCCCCCTCTAACATCTCTCCCCTCTAACATCTGTCCCCTCCCATTATCTCTCCCCTCTCCTTTTCTTCCCATCCTCCCCCCCTCTCCCCCCCTAGCCTCCCCTCCCCTCTCGCTCTTCCATCTCCCCCCTCTTTCCCCCTTCTCCCCCTATTGCCTTCCCTTTCTCCCTCCCTCCCTCCCTCCCTCCCCCACTCTCTCTTCTCTCTCTCTCTCTCTCTCTCTCTCTCTCTCTCTCCCCTTGCTCTCTCTCTCTCTCTCGCTCTCTCTCTTGCTCTCTCTCTCTCTCTCTTGCCTCTCTCTTGCTCTCTCTCTTTTTTCTCTCTTCTTGCTCTCTCTCTCTCTTGCTCTCTCTCTCCCCTTGCTCTCTCTCTTGCTCTCTCCTTGCTCTCTCTCTTGCTCTCTCTCTCTTGCTCTCTCTCTCTCTTGCTCTCTCTCTCTCTTGCTCTCTCCTCTCTCTTTCTGTCCTTTTCTCTTGCCCTCTCTCCTTGCTCTCTCT